>KQ961983.1:220584-245394 GCA_001563735.1 Leucoagaricus sp. SymC.cos | reverse complement strand
CCTACACTCACCCTCTAAAGTTCATGCCTCACAAAGCATCAATTCATCAAAAGTCACATGCTTATGGCAAGCCAGAAGCATATGAGGGCCAGATTCAAGAGACTATTGACTCCATAAACAGTAGTGGTCATACCAATGCAGTATCAGCTGCACACAATTTTTTGGTAAGTAGACATGCAACTGGATTGATTGCCCAACTTTCCACTGGCCACCTTGTCTATTCTCATTTATTCTTGTTCTCTAGAGCAGTAAGTAGTTAAGTTCTCTTCAATAGATCTTGTTGCCAACATCATTCACATCAACCTCATGGCTGCCCCATCTCCTAACCTCATCATGATGGCTTGATGCTCACCCATTCAAACATCACTCAGCTGGCGTCGGCTCTCTGTGACAGTTGCATGACCCACAAAACTCCAGTGGTCCACAAGAGGGGGGGTGGACATAGTATACCCAAGATATTCAACAGACTTGGAGTGGAACTCACATTTATCTGCATGGGCATATAAGCCACATTTTCAGAGCTGCTTGAGAACCTCACAAACATGTTTCTGATGCTCAGCGGAGTTGTCGGAATAGATGAGGATGTCATCAAGATAGACGGTAATGCAGACATCAAGGAGGTCAGAGAAGATGTTGTTCATAAAACACTGGGAAGCAGCTGGTGTGTTAGTAAGACCAAAGGGCATAACCAGCCACTTGAAGGAACTGTAGCAGGTCCAAAAAGCAGTTTTCCATTCATTGCCTTCAGTGATGCAGATGAGATGGTAGGCATGTTGAAGATCTATCTTGGTATATAAGTGGGCTTTGTGGGGAGTATCCAAGAGGTCAGAAATGAGAGGGAGTGGGTAACGATCCTTTTTGGTGATGTGGTTGAGACCATGGAAATTGACACAAAGATGCAAGGAGCTGTCTTTTTTCTGAATGAAGAGAACAGGAGTGCCATGAGGGGAAGAAGTCAGATGAATAAAACTAATGGATAAGTGTTTATCAATAAATTCATGAAGGGTAGTGAGTTCTGTTTGGAAAAGGGAATACATCAGACTGACAGGAGGCTGATAGCCTTCTTCAATGTTGATTTTGAGGTCATAAGGCCAGTGAGGGGCAAGGGTATCAGCCCAAGCCTTGCTGAAGATGTTAGTGAAGTCATGATATTTGTCAGGCACATTGGAAAGGTCTACTGGTGCTTCAGAAACTTGAGCAGCACCAGCGGTAGGGGGAACAGAAGAAAGTCCAAGACAGAAATTACAAGAACTGGGAAGATGGGAAGTACAGAGAAATGCAGTGGCATTGATGAGGGAGATGGAAGGCCAAGGAATGTTGGTGGAGGATGGTGAATCAGAAAGTAGTGGAGAAGAAGTGTTGACAGATGGAGGAACTGGGGTGTTGGCCAGCATGGTCTAAGGAGCAGAGGTAGAAGGGTTGGGGTTGAGCAGTAACAGTCAGAATGAGATACTGCTTGAAGCCCAGTCAATCAACATATTGTAGCAGGCAAGCCAGTTGTGTCCAAGTACCACAGTGCAAGATGAATCCAACTGAGTGACATAGAAGTCAATAGAGATAGATTCACAAGTTGGGAAAACAATAGGAAGGTGCACTAGTTCTGTAATATAAGAGCTCAAAGTTCTGTCAAAGAGCTTAAGTTCAACCAGTGGGATAGAAGACATAGGAGTGGAATGCATGTGGATGAAATCAGAGTCAATGAAACAATGCATAGAACTGCTATCAACAAGAGCATGAGCAGAAGTAGAAAATTGTCTATTAGAAAGAGAAGAAAAAGAAAGAGGAACAGAAAGGAAATGGGGTTGGAAAAAGCAGATACATTGAGGCAGAAACTCTCTGATGCACAGATGAGTTCAATGTGACCCTCATGCTGTGTGGAGTCTTGAGGGCTGCTCCTCATTTTTATGAACTCTTAGCAGAAGCAGAAGCAGATGTAGAAGTAGATGTGGGAAGGTCAGCCTTGCAGGCACAAGCTTTTTGATTGGCCTCCTTACATTTGCACATTTCAATCTGATGACTGAAAATCCTGCAGTAGCTGCAGAGATTCTTGTTGATGTGGCATTGTTTCTCCACTTCAGTCAGCTTTCTGTCCTTGCCCAAGATGTTGGAGAGGTCCTTTTTTATAGTGGGAGGTTGGTTGAGGAGGAAGATGTAGAAGGAGCAGAAGTGGAGAATTTGGGAGGAGATGTCTGTCAGGCCTGCTGGGGATTGTTGTTCTTGTTGTTGCTGTTGCTGTTGGTCAGACCTGATGCAGAAGATGATTGTTGCTTATTATTGGAATGGGGATTGGATGATGGATTATTGTTGGAGGACTGTTGTTTCGAAGAGGAATACAATGAGGGATTCTTGCAGGATTGAGAGAAATTAGGTGAGTTCTCAGCAGCATGGATGTGGGCATATTTATGTTCATGTTCCCAGTGACAATCATCATAGACACATCATCTCCTGGAAACCATGGTGTTTGCCTTGCTCCCACATGCTAATCTGGTCTTGAAAGCAGTTGGGTAACCCCTTGTAGTAGCAGTGGGTGAATGTGGAATTGTTGCAGTTGAGTTGAGCAGAATAGCACATGAAATCAATGTTGTATATAGCAATTTTATCTCCATGTTTCATGTAGAGACTCTTGAGGTTCTCAGCCACTTTTCCAACCTGGTTAGCCAGGCTGAAGTGTGAGCAGAGTTCTTCAGAAAATTCAGGCCAGGAGTTAGCCCAGGAATGGTGGATTCCCTGGTCCTCTTGGTGGAGAGAGACCTGGAACCATGAAGATGTGACTCCTGAAAGATAAATGAGGGTGAAATTTACTTTGTCAGCATTGGTGGAGAAGAAATGGGAGTTGGTGCAGAAATATAGGCTGCATTGGAAAAGGAAGTTTTTGAGTTTGAGGGGATCTTCCCCAGTGAAGGCTTCAGGAACATGAGCCTTATTGGTGGTAGAAGGAGGGGCAGTGGGACCAATAGACTTGGCAAGAGCTTCAATGGCAGCAGCAAGTCAGTCAGCTGTGGAGCAGGAAGCATGGAAAGAGGAATCATCATTGGAGGATGGTTCATCATCCCAGTTTGTGGGATCATCATCAGGATTGGGGTCAGGTTTAGGTTCACTGTGAGGCCCATTCTCTGGGTCTGGTTCTAGTTCAGGATTGAGATCTGGTTAAGAGTTGGGGTCAGGCTCAGAGTCCCTATGAGAACAGTTGTGGGTTGAGTCAGTATTAGTACTGCTGGGAGTGGAAGGAGTTGAGGGATTAGGATGAGGTTGGAGATTGCCAGTTGGCAAACCTCTAGGAAACTGCAGAGTATGATAGAGAGTTGCAGAAGAGGAGCCATGTGGAGGAGTGATGTTAGAGGGACCAGCATGACAAGCATGCAGAGAAACATGAGGAGAAAGGTAGGTGTGAGCACAAGTGTTTGTCATGGCAGAAGAGTGGTAGCCACAGCAGAATGATCAGTCTGATAATACTGTTAAGTTCTGAGATAAGCATAATAGGAAAAATCGGAAATAATGGGGAATATATGTGGAAGAGTCAGAAATAGTTGGAATTGATCAATGTGGAAGGCAGAGAGGAAGCAGAGGTGTGAGATCAAGAATGGCAGAAGAAATCAGGAGCAGGCCTTAGCTTTAGCTTATGTGCTGTGCCATTCCACTGTCAGTGGCCTGATTTAGGAATATGGAAGAGAGAGAACTTAGAGGAAGTTGAGAGAATAAGATAGTTTAAAGTTGGACTAATCAGGAATGTCAAACTGAGTTGATTATCAGACTAAGGAATACATGACTGTAATTCACTACTTATATACCTACAGAGAACATCATAAAACAATAAACAAAAAGGTAGAATCAACAGAAAACTACATGACATGACAGAGACATGTGATGGAGATGAGAGGGACATAATGAAGAGGTTTGACATATAATGAAGAGGATACATATGAAAGGAAATGGGTGGTGACATGGGAAGTATGAATGAATCATAAAACAGTGGGCATAGTATAAAAGGAAATATAAAGATAAGGCAGAAAACATTGGTATTGAGTGAAAACAGTGTGAAATGAAGAATGACTAATAATTGATGGAATAAGAAATGAGTGGAAGTGAAAGAGAATAATTCAGAAATGTGCAGAATGATGTGAAAATATTCAGAAACAAATAATATATAAAGAAATGGTAAGATATAAAACAGATGGAATAAAAAGGGAAACCAGTGGAAATAATTGGTAATAGTTGGGAATGATCTGAAATGTACAAGCTGTAACAAGACTCTGGCATCAAAATCAATAATTTGTCCTATCTTGAACTAACTGGACAAGACTTTGAAGAGATCAATTTTAAGGCCTCAGCCTCTATATTTCTGGACCAGCAGTATAAAGCCAAGAAACAGGATGATCCCAAGAAAGCAGTACCCAAAGAATACTATGAATTCTTAAAAGTATTCAACAAATGCACATCAGAATGATTTCCTCCACAATGCTCATGGGATCACAAGATCAAAACCAAACCCTCCTTTCACTCCATATTGATGAAATCATATCAACTCTCATACAAAGAAGAACAGGAACTTGACACCTTTATCAAAGAAAATCTTGATAAAGGATACATCTGACCCTCTAAGTTGCCCATGGCCTCCCCTTTCTTTTTTATAAGAAAGAAGGATGGAAAATTGTGACCATGCCAAGATTATTGATACCTTAACAAGCATACCATCAAGAATGCCTATCATATACCCCTTATATCCCAAATCCTTGACAAACTCAAATATGCCAAATACTTCACCAAGCTCAACATATGTCTTAGATATAATAACATCAGGATACATCCACAAGACATGTGGAAAGCTGCCTTCAAGACTCCTAAAGGCTTATATGAACCCACTGTCATGTTCTTCAGAATGTGCAACTCCCCTGCCACATTCCAATCAATGATGGATTTACTGTTTCACCTGCTCATTAATCAAAGTGTCATAATAGTCTATCTGGATAATATATTGATCTATGTCAAGACAAGAGAAGAACTTCAACAGATTACTTGCAAAGTTCTAAAAATACTTCAAAATAACAATCTCTTCTTGAAGACTGAGAAATACAGTAATCCACCAGTCCTTGAGACAGCATCAGTCCTTGAGACAACTGATTTTTCCAGCCTGTCCCACCATCCACAGACTCATGTAAACATTTTTAAAAATTTGTACTCAACTGTATAATATTGGATTTAATTGTTCACTTCCTGTATTGCTCTTTGTGAGCCTCTAGTACCTGATCTCAATCATGTTTGAAGGGCAATCTAGTCAGTTTACAGCTTTCTCCTCCAATTTTGCTCTAAAAATTCCGAAAGAATTTACTGTACTACAATCACATTGAAGGTATACTTCTGCATACTTTCTTTTACTATCAGAGAGTACAATGAGCTTCAGATGAAACATGGCTCATAAAGTAGATAAAAAGTGTCACATCATGTACTTCCAATTTTGGATATGTCATCCCTGACCCAATCTTGATATGTGAAGAGGATACACTACTGGTAAGATGTGCAATGATAAGAGGCTATTCCTCATCCATTCCATCTCTATGCCTGGTCATGCAAAGCCTATATCTCTCAAATAAAGAGATGATGTCAAAAATAAGCAATACTGAATGGCATGGGCTGTAAATCTATATTTGGAGAGAAAGCAGCAGCCTGATAAAGATCCAAAGAAGAAGGGCTTATGAAAGATTATTGAGCAGATACAGAAGGAGTGTATTGAGGAGACTGGCAATGGTACCAAGCTGAACAAATCAACTCTTCTGTAGCAAGCTAGAGGTGGCCAATCTATCCATCAGTTTAATGAAACAAAACAGTGGCTATCTCCTATGCAAGAGAAAATCATTGTTGATTATGTGATTGCTATAGCACATCAAGGGTGGCCTCTCACACACTGAAGGCTGTGCAAGCATACAAATGAGATTGTAAGTACACATTGGGGCAATCAGTTTCCTGTGGCAGGGGTTGGACAGAATTGGGTGACCAGGTTTATGGAATACCACAATCAAAAGTTGGGTCATTTCTGGTCCCATACATTGAACACATCTTGAGCATGAGCAGGAAATCCATACACAAAGAAGACCTTCTTTGACCTCCTTGAAAGCACCCTTGCTGCTACTGAGGCTGGTGATGAAGTTATACCTCCTGAGCTTATCTTTGGAGTTGACAAAACAGAGATCCAGAAAGGAGTTGGAACCAAGGAGTATGTCATTGGGCCTGCTAGTGAGAGTCTTGTGCATCAACAGTGAAGTGGGGATTGAGAGAACATCACTTTCATTGTGACTATTTGTGCTGATGGCACTTCTATTCCACTGGCTGTGATATTTAAGGGAGAAGCTTATCATGTCCAATGGAAACAAAACAATCCATTAAATGCAGCATTTGTGATTGGTTCACTCATGATATATCTATTATTCTGACTTGTCCGATCAATTACAGCCTGGGTCACTTGAAGAAAGGATACACTGATGGCAAGATTGGTGTTTTGTGGCTCAAGTTTTTCAATCAACACACACAGACAAAGGCCAATAGATGTCAATGACTTTTATTAGTTGATGGACATAACTCACACTACACTCGCAAGTTCCTGGAGTTTGCACAAGAGAATTGTATTCATGTGCTATGCTATCCATCTCACTCCACCCACATCTATCAAGGACTTGATGTTGTGATCTTCAGCATACTCAAGAATTGATGCACTGAGGAGAGAGATCAATATGAATGATCTACAAGGCTACAAGTCAACAAGTCAAACTTTCTTGAAATTTACACACAAGCTCACCTTCGAGCTCTGACTCCAGAGAACATCAAAACCATGTTTTTGAAGACTAGAGTTGTTCCTTTTGACTCTGATGTCATTTCTCCCAGTGATCTTGCTCCTAGCCTTGAAACAACCTCAAAAGATGCACCTCCTCTCCCACTTAATCCCACTGTGAGAGCAATATTGGATATGATGGAGTCAGGAATCAACAAGAGGAAATGATATAGGACCATAGATCAAGAAGAATACTTACAATGAGCTGAAACTATCCTCCATTCAACTCCTATACCCTCCAGGTCATCTAACCAACTCCATTTCACCTCTCCTGACCATGCTGAGCAGCTGTATAGTGTCCTAATGGTACAGGATATCCAGAAAACCTCTCAAGAGAATGCAGTAATTGATGCAGTCACTTCTTTGGAATTTTCTTATCTGGTATCATCCTTGCCCATCAAATCACATCATCCTCTACCTATCCACCTCCCTTCACCCTTTTCTCCTACCAAGAACCATTACCAAGTGTTGATTGACTGTTCTACTATGTCTCTCAATGAGATCAGGATGTAGGAGGCCCTTCAAGAAGCCCAAGAGTGAGAAAGTAGGCAGAAGGAGGCTCTAGCAGGCATGCAAATAACATTAGTCCTGCAGAGTATGTATATGGGGTGGACTTACTCACAGATGCAGGCTCAAGATATAAAAAGTCAACAGAAATGAAGCAAGAAGATTTTTGGAAATGGTATGCATTGACTACTTGATGGCCCAGAATTTTATGAAGGTTGTAGAGGTTGAGAATGAGCAAGCACATCAACTGGTAGAAAAAGAGAAGAAGAAACAAGCCTGTGAGCAGAAAGCCTCTGCTATGAGTCAGTGGAAAGATGAAAACACTGCATGGGTTAAACACAATAACAATTGTCAAGCTGGGCACAAAATTGCAGTTGAGGAGTGGAAGACAGAAGCATGGAAAGCATGACAAGAGAATTGGCCATGTTGCCTAGAGAAACTCAGAAAGCTCATTATTGAGTCCCCAATTCTGAAACCATATTCTGAGGAGACTGGTGATGCAGATCTGGTGCAGGATGAGAATGACAAGCAGATTGAACTTGATGATGGAAATGGGTCAGAGTAGACAATTAGATAAGTGACTGGTTATTTCTGTCCTAGTATGTTACTGGTGTGATGTGACATGATCTTGAGATGTCTCAAGGACTGTAAAGGCCTGATAATGCTAGATTCAAAATATCTCTTCTGATACAATGCTTGTGTTACTCTGTGCTTATAAAAGATTTACTGTACAAAGAAATCAATGTCATGCCTTTGGCCATGTATTTTTTCACAGATCAGACCACAATATTTTATTTAAAAAATCGATTAAATTTGGCTGTCTCAAGGACTGGTGGATTACTGTACAAGTTTGAAAAACAAACCCTCAAATACTTAGGCATTATCATCTGACCAGAGTCAGTTGCTATGGACCCAGTGAAATTAAAAGGCATCAAAGATTGGCTAATACCAAAGACAACTCAAGACATCAGAAAATTCATTGGATTCTGCAACTTCTATCAAAGATTTGTACATTGATATGCCAACCACACAAAACCCCTTAATGCCCTCATGAGCAAGAACAAACCCTTTCTATGGACCCCTGAGTGTAACTATGTGTTTGTACAACTCAAAGAGAAATTCCTCAAGGAACCTGTTCTACTCATGCCAGATTATTTGAAACTATTCAAAATCAAATGTGATGCATCACAGTTTGCCTCTGGTGCTGTACCTCTGCAAAAAGATACCAATAGTGTCAAGCATCCCATTGCATATCTTTCCAAATCATTCACTACTACATAATAGAACTACCATTACTCTGAACAAGAATTCTTTGCCATGATCTGTGCTCTCAAAGAATGGAGACACTACATTCAAGGCTCCCCTCACAAAACAATTATCTGGTCTGTCCATAAAATTTTAAAATGTTGGAGAAAGCCCTAAGATCTTAGTCAATAACAAGCATGTTGGACCTAGTACTTGTCCCACTTTGACATGAAAATCAAACACATTGCTGGACACAAAAATAGTCCTGCTGATGCTCTCTCTTGACAACTTGATCACAAACCCACAGACAAGGATAACCACAATGTCACCATGCTCCTCACTAAATTCTTTGGAAATAAAAAACTGAATATTATTGATAATGCCACTACTTCCCTCATTTGAAAATGCCCTGGATTCAAAGGCCTACCTCATATCAATAGCAAATTGTCACTCTCTAATAACTCTGACATCAAGTGACAGCTCATACAACATTGTCACAATATTCCGACTGCAGGACACTCCAGAATCACAGAAACACTTCAAAAACTCCAGCAATATGTCTGCTGGCCTGGTATGAAATCATATGTCATTAACTATGTTAATGGCTGTGGTAAGTGCCAACAATTCAAAATAAACTGTCACCCTACCAGACCACTGTCTATGCCTATCAAAGTACCACAGTCATCAGCTCTATTTACACAAATTTCTATGGGCCTGATTACTAACCTTCTCCCTGTGGACAGATGCAATAGCATATTGTCCATAGTGGACCACAGTCTTATGAAAGGGATGGTCCTTATTTCCACATCAAAAACAACTACATCTAAAAAGATAGTGGACCTCTTTGACAAAAGAGTATTTTCACCAAAGCAATCAGTATTGAGCAAGCTCTCTCTACTGTCTTTCACCCCCAAACAGATGGAACCACTGAATGCTTTAATCAGGAAATCCAAAAATATCTCACTACTTACTGCAATAGAGACTTTCAAAAATAGAAATGAATATTACTAACTGTGGAATTCATCCACAACTTGCAGTGCCATACTAGATGAAAACATACTCTCTTTGAATTGCTCTATGGCTACAATCCCAGAACATACCCCACCACTGAACTAACTACAGTATCTGCTGTAGATGAGCATCTTAAGAAACTAGAGCAATCCTGTCAGCTTATCTTAGAAGCTCATGAGAAAGCCAGACAAGTCATGCTTGGACACCACAATAATCTAAATTGGGAACCCTTTGAAGTTGGTCAGAAAGTATGGCTGAATAGCAAAAACCTTGCCACCACTGCCACAAAAGACACATCAAGGAAATATATCCAAAAAGTAGAAGGTCTCTTCCAAATACATCAAAGACTCTCTCCAGTCACCTACAAGCTTGACCTTCCCATCAATTGGAAGATTCACAATCATTTTCATGCTTCCCTTCTCTTCTCTTATAAGAAATTTGCCAAATATGGCCCTAACTTCTTTGATCCACCATCTGATCTTATGGATAGCTTTGAGGAGTATGAGATAGAGAATATCATCAAACACAAATAGATCACACAAAGTATGAAGTACTTAATTAGAAAAGGTTATTCTCTATTAGACAACTCTTGGAAATGGGAGAATGATCTTGAATACTCTGCAGAAATGCTCAAGGAGTATAAATAGCAAATAAATTACTCCAGGACAATGCAGGTACCCACTTCAGGACAATCAAGTGAAATACCTGCTCCTCAAAGAAATAAATACCCCTCCACCTCACCTCTACCCTTCCTCTTCCAGGCCTACCAAACCTCCCACTCTCACTATAGCCTCTTACAATACTCACATCTTTCAACTAATTCTCTTATGGAACAAATGACTAGTCAAGATGGACCCATCCAACTCTAGATGCACCTCAACATGCTTTCATTCTTCCACCCTGACATCAAATGGTGTTCTGATGATGAGCAAGAATACAATCAACAACTTGCTCAATGAATAGATCATGAGTCCTCCAATACCATCCCTGAGAGCAATGCAACTTCCTCTGCTGTTTCCCCTAGGACCTTTGCCACTCCCCCTGAGTCTCCAGACCATATATCAACAGGAT
The DNA here is from genome assembly GCA_001563735.1 of Leucoagaricus sp. SymC.cos. NCBI lineage: Eukaryota > Fungi > Basidiomycota > Agaricomycetes > Agaricales > Agaricaceae > Leucoagaricus > Leucoagaricus sp. SymC.cos. The sequence goes on along the minus strand of KQ961983.1, from coordinate 234,740 downwards.
CAATAGACAGTTCTAACTACTTTGCCAAATACGCCACAGCCTTAAACAGAATATCTAGCTGAACAACTCCACTTTTATGTTATTCACCTCCCTCCCTCACCACCACAGCTGCACTATAAGCCAGCCTCATTCGATATCTTACTAGTGCTCAAGATACCCAAGCTGAAATGTTTGCCTGTTATAACAATAATTCAGAAATGGCTACCATGGTCAACAACTTTTGGGAGAGCCTTACTGATGTATTTTATCACTGAAATATAGGAACAGCTCATTTTAATGTGGCCCTCAAATGCTATTCTAAGTTGGAACACAGCACACTCTCCTGTTGACATCTCAAAACATGTCAAATATTCCTCCTTTTTGATCACAGGACAGGAACTGCACAATAAGATATATGATCTAGAGTGTCATGTCTGTTGAATATTTGTAACCCAAACTCAGGATCCCAAAGGACCACTGATGAGAGCCAAAGTCCCCTGGTTTATGACTCAGATGAATGTTTGGCTGACCACACTGACCAAGGAAGAAATGTCAGAATTGGAAATCCTATTCCACAGTGACTCTCCTCTTCTCCTCCCAGCTTCAGAAGGCAATGCTTCAACTGTAGTAGATTGGGCCATATCAAATTGGAATGTCCAGGCTATCATTGCACTGGTTGCAGCTGACTTTGTCCTAGGCACACTTCAAGCAGATGTCTGCAAAGTCCTTAAATGAGGAATCACAACTGACTTCTTCACCCCACTATTTACACCAGACAGACTGAGATTCAAACTAGGTCCAGCTCACCACAACCTTTTGTTCCCACTCCAGGAAGTTGTCCAGAAGAAAAGATGAAAATCTCCACATCTATGACCTCTTCATCTTTGAGTAACTCTTTTTCATATTCTAATCTATCCACTCTCATCACAAATGTCATCCTTGAACCCAGAGACCCAATCCCCACTCCAAGTGCCATCAAACTCATTGAAACTACCCCTGATAATGAGCAACCATCCTCTGACACCTCAAATCATCCTTTCAACACTATTGAACTCTCATGGACTGTTTTCAACAGTGAATGACTCTCTCTCCAAGCCATCTTCAACAAAGCTATTGATTAAAGAGACTAATGACAAAGTCTCCCCAAGTGATGTCCCCTCCAACTCATCATTGCTCCCCTGTCTCATGCTGGCATCCCTACCTCTGTACTTAATAACAGTCACATCTGATCATATTTTCCATGAGATGAATTTCCAAACAGAACACTGTTGAGTCAACCTTCCCTTCCTCCTTGCTGCTTTAGACAACCCTGATCTGGTCCCAGTTGTTGCTTTAGAGAACCAATGGACTATAGCAGCTTAAATATTTGCTAATCTGACTCCAGAGATTGGAACCTTGACTTTGACCCCATTGCCAAGTACAACAACTTTGGAGAAGGAAGTTTCAATATTTGATAAGATTGATTTGGAGATCAATCCTTATAAAAGAAATAATGTTATGATCAACAGTACCTTATTTCTATTTATAGATAGTGATGTCACTCTTGATCTGGACTCTTTCTCTTTTGATTCTTTTGACTGCCCTTCTTTGTATGATCCATTGTTCCATGAACTCCTATTTTATTATTAGTGCTATTTCTCTTTTAGCATTATTCTTTTCCTTTCTTGTAACTATGATTCATTCTGATGACTCCCTGCAGTGGCCCAATCTGCACCCATCTTGCAACTCCCCTGTCTGTGTTTTCCTTGCCATAGACTGCAGTCCTCTTATAGCCAAGTATGCACTATGAGTCACTAGTAGTTTAGTATATAAAGCCTGATGTACTAATAGTATAACCTCAAGTTGTATACTAGTTACTATCATGCATAATTCTCTTGCATGATCTCTAGTTGAGCTCTTATCAGTTGCTCTCTTAAACTCTGCTTGTGTGAGCTCATGCCTTGTACTAAGCATGTAGACAACTGCACTCTTACCTTTGCGTGTTACACTCTGCTCTGCACCAGTCCTCATACAGTAGAGTGTGTGGTAAGGCCCACTGAGTCCAATAGATAGGCTGGATAGCAATAACACTGGAGCTGGACCTGTTCCAAGCATGTTTGGGATCAGTCACTTCAGTTTAAAAACTCTACAGAGTTGCCAGCCCCAACTGGTGTAGTAGAAGTGTGATATTGATAGTTCTTAACAGACATTATCCTTTGACTTGAATTTTCATGTGATGCAACTGTAGAGTCACCCAACTGAATCTAGGACAAGAATCACTGTACAAGTCCTAATCTCTCATGAATTGCTATATGAATGCCAGGAAAACTGCACAAGATGTTCATCTATTTGGGGGGATACTACTGTAACTATCCAACCCCCAAGGTACTTAGCCTGGTACTATACATCAGCAAAACTTGATCCACTTGGGCTTGGACTTGGGCTAAAAATTTGGCTTTTGTTGTGACTTATAATGGCCTTTGGCTTTTGGTCCAGCCTTTCTAATACATTGGCTTGGAGTGCCCTTGGGTTTCAAGCCTTTAGTACCTTTCATGAATTAGCTTGGGCTTTTTATACTGATCTTGGATTTCCAGCAGTGCCTTAGTATTTCTATGTTATGCTTGAGTATTTTAAGTTATTTCAGAGTCAGGACCAGTCAGCAGTTGCACTGAGCTTTCATTAATGATACAAAGTAATACTACTGATAATCCAAATAGAGACCATCATCAGTCTTGTTTAGGTCTGACATTGATACCATACTATCACATCTTTGGATGGGTTTGGGTTCAAGGGAATTTACTGCAGCATCATAGACAATTGATTAACAGCATGCTAGAGAGGGTGTTGAGTGAGTATATATGCTATACCATTAAGCTGAAGGTGATAATATAGCATATGCCATAAGCACTGTTAACTAGCACTGATGCCAGTGTCTATTGTGAGCATTGGAAACATTATTGGTGGGCAACATGAGTCTGAGTCTGCAAAAAATCAGGCAGCAGAGTCTGTGTAAAGGTAGGAGAGCAACAAAGAGGAGAATGGGAGACAAAGTGAGAGAAATAATTAATAATGTAATTAAAATAAGTTAGAAGTTGACATTTCACAGCTTGCTTTCCTTCCATCATTCCCCCTCCTGAGTCCACATTGTCCCCTCCCCACATATATGCACTCACTCCTATGCAGACTTGCAGAAACAAGACATTACTTGACCCATTACCTAGAAGTCTATCACTGTCAACATTGATGATGACACAAAGGCTGAGCAGCTTGATGGCACCTGTCATGAAATGCTGACAGTCAGATCAACTAATGTCTGAAAGTGTTATGACTCTGGGTTGATTACTCTGTGTAGACTCACTGGACTATGGTAGATTGCTATTTTTGTTTCTTCCTTACTATGCATTACTCTGTGTTAGTTACTCTGTGTTATTAGTATATAGGTACCTTAGATAAGGCCTGTATTCTTTATGCATTACCAATTGCTCATTTTTCTTATTGCTCTCAAGCCTTTGCCTGTGTTGCAACCTGAGTTCAACCTTAAGATTATAACAGAAAGGGTGTCTGAATCATGCACACCTGACTTCTCAATCCATATTTCCTGTTAAGAAAGGATGTTAGAATCAAGGTTCAATAGTGCCAAGTGTCATACCTTGCTATTGTTAGGCCAAGTATCCCAGTGGCCTGTGTAAACAAAGGTATTCCTGGATAAAAGAGCCTTGACATGGGCCACACACTCCTGTCCAACACCAAGACAATAATGAGCAATCTCTAAAAGTGCTACTGAACACATAGCTGTCCATATGTGTGCTAAATGATCAACAGCCTGTAAGAGAGATGAGATTGTGCTCAGAGAAAAGAATTCTGTGTACCAGCTCTCTGACTTTGGCCACATCATAGAGCTCTTACTGACAAGAAGATGTTTTTTCAGAGCTGATGATAATGTATGAATACTTTGCTGCTATCAAATAGTCAATGAGAAAACCCTCTACTTATTCAAATACATTAACCTCTCCAGCAAATATGGCATTGCACTTTATTGTCCTTCTTCTCTTATTTGGGGGAGTTACCAGCTCTTGGCTGACATTGCTGTGGCTGCCATGGTTATTGTCATTATTGTTGCCTTGTATCAAGGTGGGCAGGAGTAGTCCAGACTGAAATAAGCACTGTGCAACAATCTCCAGGTTGTCATTTGAGTCAAACAACCTAGAGGTATCATTGTCACTGCTGCTGTTGCTGCTGCTCTTTTCATGGCAGTTTCTCTATATAAAGAGGCTCTAGTATCAGCAATGGAGAAATATAGTTGAAGTAAAATGTACCTCTCTTGAAACTGAAATCCAGAGATCAGGTTCATCATCACCTTCCTCTTCTGATAAACTTTCTGAGCTCTCTTCACTTGGGGCCTCATCCCCTTCTTCATCAGATGAGAGAACTACTTCTTCTTGACCTTCTACCACCACCTTCCTTTTTGGAATAGTAGTGCTGAATGTCTAGTTTACAGTCTATGATGTCTATGATGTCTAGTTCTAACCTGTTCACAAACTTATCAGTTGAAGACATGGCTATGGCCAACTCTGGCAGTGAGTTTGATCCCGATGAATTCAACATGTGCATTCAAGAGGCTGTCATGAAGACACCTACAAATAAATAACAGAGAAAGAGAAAACACTCTCCTCTCAAGCCTGCTACTCCTGGAGGTCTTACACTTCTTCTTTTCCTACCTATGGATTCTCTGGTTGTTACTGAGCCTTCTGCTACTCCCTCTCTGCCATATCCAGAATCTTCTAGAGCTGGCAATATACCTGCATCCAAGTATTCCTTTACTTCTGGATGCAAAATATTCACTTGCTCTGGCAAATGATATATTGGGATGAGTCAGCTTATGCTGAACAATGTCTCAGAGCTCATGAAAGCCCTCAACAAAGTCTGGTGGTTCTTCAGTTGTGAGGATGCACCTGCTGAATTTGACAAGATAGTGCCATATTTCAACATGCCCATCATTCACCACTGTACAAGGAGTGTTGTGCTATTAGTTGATGGTCTCCCTTTCCCTCTGCAAGCTTGAGATGTCCCCCAAGCTCATCATCAATGGCAATGAATTGAAGACTTACACTCCTCACAACATCATCATTTAGGCACTTGAACATAGCTGCCCAATCAACCTTCAGCCCAGCCCTGTGCCCAAGCCTTAAGGCCTGGCCAAAACCCCTCAGCCCTCTGAAATAAAGAAGCCTGCTGCAGATAAGCCTTGCACTTCATTTGTAGATGCAGTCAAAGCCAAGCCCAGGCTTCTAGGCCTCCACCCCACAATGATGTGGCCTTAGTTGAATTGGCTCAGGCCTTCTCTGCTCTCCCCACTAATTGCATTGCTGTGATGCATTGTGCTGCCAATGTTGGGCCCACTGTTTCTAAGTGTAAGCCCTCCTCTACCACAACTGGCTCCTCCTGCTGTCAGATCCTCATCTCCATTACTAACACCAATGAAGTCAACCTTATGAAGCTGGTCACCCAAACTAATAATGGCCTCAAGTTCTAAAAATGCCAGCTGCAAATCATCATGGGTCAAGTTGCATATGGTGGCATCTCTCTAGCCACCTCTGAAGTCTCATCTGAAGATGATCTCAGCATTGTCAGCAAGTTCATTTCAAGCAGCACTAAAGTCAAACTTAGCACCAACATTCCCCAATCACAATCTTACCTCAAGGTTGTTGATGTCTCATTCCCAGTCTCCTCTGACAATGCTGTCATGGCCATCAATAACAGTGGCCTTGCCATTGACCTCACTGCCAAGCCTCATGTTATGTGAAACTCACATGCCTCAGACACCACAACTATCTAGTTTGATGTCTGGAATTCTCAGTCTAGAGCTACTGCCAAAAAGCTCCAATGCCAATACCTTGCCATTAGGAATGCCTGGTGCATCATTCAACTCACCAAAGCTAGGCCTGAAACACCTCAATGCCAGGCCCTCCTTTCCCACGTACTTTGATCATTATTTATTTGGATTTTCCAATACATTTTCTATGCTATGGCTGATGATCCCAGTAGTAGTCAGGCTGGCCCGTTGTGTCTCTCTTAGGCCAGAGATGAAGGTTTCAATATGGATCTAGTGACTGCCAGGGTGAGAGACTCAAGGATGTCCTCCTTCACTACTCTGGCTGCCTCAGAGCCTGAATCACCCACATCTGCACCTCGTCCAGGCCGTTGCACTTGCAGGAACACTTCATAAGCTGGTCTTATGCCTCATGCACTGAGGGTTGCCCCTCATGCATCTGTTCAGGTCCCAGGGGGTACTCTTGTCTCTGTGTCTTATGCTGTCCCTACTGGTGCTGAGCTGGGGCAGGTTTTCATGCCTACTCCTGCTCGCGCCCCTATGTCTCGTCCAAGCATGGTTCCCCCAGGCAAGGACATTCCTACTGCTGATAACTCCTACACTCTTGTGGGAGCTCTTGGCGATATTGCAAATGCTCTTGGCTCCTGGAATGATAAGCCTTGGGCAGTTGAGGGTGATAAAGCTGCACTTGCTCATTCACTTTCCCAGCTAGTGAATGGGTTTATTGCTAAGAAGTGGCACCAGGTGCCCTTTGCTACCACTCTCTTTGGCAGCAAGGATATGGAGACGTTCCTTGCTGCTACCATCCCCTGGTCACCTCCTGACCCTAAGACCACCTGCAGTTCAGCTGACTCAGCTGTTCCAGCACCTCCTCCTTCTACACATGTGCCTCCATCCAAGGCTACTGCTTATCCCCCAGCTTCTCACCCTGCTTCTCCTCCTAGGCCACCTAGATCTGCTAGGCGCCCTCCACCTCCTTCCTTAGCACCAGCTTCTAAGAAGTCTTTTGCTAATACAGTCCACGACATCATGGCCTTGGTCAATTTGGCTAAGACCATTCCTGATCTTCCATCTGATCGCATTATTGCAATGCATCAGGCTTCTGTCCCTCCCCTTCCTCCTCACAGGAAGGTCTAGTCTACAGTCGCTGGGCCCTCCCAGCAGCAAATTCTTGTTAGGTGTGAGGTGCTTCCTGAGGCCTCTATGTTTCTGTCTCTGGTTGGCATTGCCAACCAGTCTCTCGCCAAGGGTGACCTTCAGGTCAATTTCTGTATCACTGCCTATGGGGGGATCTCCCTCCTTACCTCTTGGGTTGCGACAGCTGAAGAAATTCAGATTGTCACTTCTGCTGTTCACTGCCACCTGGGTCGTGAGGTCCAGGCCAATCTTCCATCATCCTAGTCCAACCTTAAGATCATGGACATTTCTTATTTCAAGCCAGGTACCACCGATCCTGTGGACCCCAATTTCATTAAGGGGGTTATGGTGCATTTGCACATGGCCTCCTCTTTCACTCTCGCCAATGCTCTGCATATTATGTGCAACTCCAGGCAGTTGGACTCAGCTACAGTCTGGTTTGACATCATCAACTTGCAGTCAGGCACTTCTGCTAAGCATCTGATTAACTCATCCTTTCAATTCAGTCCAGCCTCCTGCCCTGTGCAGGTGGCCCAGTCTCATGCTAGGGTCCCAGTTTGCCAGCACTGCTGGTGCTGGGGCCACTCCACTCATGCCTGTTGTTCACAGGCTCCACACTGCCCACAGTGTGCTGGTCCTCACTCTGAGGCCAATCACTGCCTTCTCACCAGTTGTTATTGTGGTAACCCCACAGCCAACCCCCTTGTACCAGCTACGATCGAGGGAGCCCCATGCCCTCACACTGCCCACTGTGTGAACTGCAATGGGGAGCACAGTGCCAGCAACCACAGGTGCCCATACTGGCAGCACCACTTCAACCAGGACTGGTTGGCCCATAGGGCTAATTGGGACTGGGAGGGGCAGATGGCTGTTGCACATACTACTTCCAAGAGGCAGGAGGATGAACACTGGGATAGAGAGGCTTTCTGGCATAGGGGCAGAGCTTAGGCACCTCCTGATCACATTTGTCAGCAGCCATCACCTCTTGATCTGGTACTCCCACCTCGCTGGGCAGTAAACAAGTGCAAACAACACTGTCGTTGTCTCTAATCGCTAGCACAGTCCCATCTGCCCTCCCGATCTCTGGATAAATAGTACCCCTCAAACATGTCTGACCCCCCCCCTGTGGGGACTGGCTCTCATAGCGATCAGTCACTTGAGCATCTTCGTGCACTCCCGTCTTCTGGTCGTGCCCCTCCTTCGACTCCTTCCTCATCTACTGGGTTTCCTGGTGGAGTGAGTGATGTTGACTTACTTCTCGACCCTGGCCGTACACCTAGGACGGCCACCAGGACCGACCGTGCCACTCACCGCCAAGGCAGGCACCACAGCCCCCTTTCCTCATGTGCTTCCTCCAGGGCCACATCTCCTGAGGGTGTGTCCCTCTTTTCCTCACTTCTGGACCCATTCCAGGGGTCCTCTTCTCAGCCTGCTGCCCTCCCACAGTCTAGTGCCCCCTTGGGGCCATACCTGCTTGCTCTGGAAGAGGGGTCAGTGGACCCTCAGGCAAATTTCGAAGTGGTATGGGTTTCTCTCAATTGTGCCTTGGATTTTCTGAGGCGGATGACCGAGCATGGTATTGTTCCCTCCCCTGGGTTTGGCTTGCCCATCACTGGGTTTGCTGAGCTCGCTTCTATTGACCCTTGGGGCAGCCTGTTGGCTGACCCGACAGACTCTTCGCATGCCACTGTGTATGACATGGCGGCACCTTGGTTTCACCCTCCCATGTCATTGGAGAATGTGCCTATGCACGAGCCTACTGCCCCTCCTGTGGAGATTGTCTCCCCTGAGGTTGCGTGGATGGATGTCGCCCCCCCTCCCCCTAGTGCTCCTGGCTGCCCGCCTGAGAATGCGCCGGTTGGTGAGCCTTCGGGGACTGTTCCTGCCCTGTCTCCTCCTAAGCCCCAGGGCCTAAGGAAGGCTAAGGCAAAGAAGGCCACTGAGAAGCGGGTCCTCTCCAAGGGTCCTCCGCCTCCCATTCTGTCTGCTTCTAAGCCAGGCGCTCAGTCCTTTGTGGCTGCCACCCAGGCTGCCCCTGCCCCTGTTGCAGGTTCTTCTGGTTCAGTGGAGAACCTGGTTCATATTGCCAGGTCTTTCCCCAACCTCGCTCCCTCTGCCATCACGGCTCTTCTCCAGGCTGACACGGCTGCTGCTGCATCTGCTGCTCCTGCTCCAGCAGCTGTGGCAGGTGCCAAGCGCCCGATCATGCCTTCTGCCCCTGCCCCTCCTGCTAAGAAGCCCAAGGCTACCACCAAGGGCCCTAGCAGGAAACAAGTCCTTTTCATCCTGGACGATCCCAATGCCAGGCCCAATCTTGAGCAGATGCCCCGTCTGCTTAACAAATACCTTACAGACAATAGGGTTACCGGGCTCTGAGCAGAGACCATTCTTGTGGTGTACAGTGGCTGGTCTATCCAGCTCACCGACGTTCCCTCTCTTGAGTAGCTCAACCTCATTCGACAGTGGTTGGGCATCCACTTTTTGCCTGTCGGTTCCAAGGTGTACCTTCCAGCATTAAAGAGCTTCCTCAAGCTCGTTGATGTTCCTTATATTCATCAGAATGGTTCTAGGACCACCTCAGATCAGGTCAAGGGTGTTATGTGGGCGTCGAACCTCTCTAACCACTTTGTCCTTGTGGGCCCCCCTTGGGTGGTTTGCAACTCTAAGTCATCTGACACTGCAACGGCGTATTTCGAAGTCTGGGATTCCCAGAGGGGCACTTGTGCTGCTAACCTCGTTGGGCATTCCCTACAGTTTGGTCACTGGACCTCCTGTGTTATGGAGGCTAGTGCTAACCCTGGGGCGTCCCTGTGTCAGTGTTGCTGGCACTGGGGGCACTCCTCTCAAACTTGCCATCAGAAGATGCCTCGGTGTCCTCTGTGCTTGGAACCTCACTACTGCAACGCACATCGTGCATTTGCTGGTTGCTGCAAAGGGAACGCCTGCCAGGGTGTCCTGCCTACTCCCGCTGGCCAGCCGTGCCTGCACCCCCCTCGTTGCTTGAATTGCCATCAGGCACACACTGCCGACTCAAGGCAGTGCCCTTTCTGGTGTCACCAGTTCGACAAGGACTGGATTCGCCTTAAGTATCAGGAGGTACGTCATCGTTCTGACGTTCGTCTTTCAACGTTGTCTCAACGCTCATTTTCTCATGTCTAGGGACCCCACTAGGTCTGCTGGAGGTGTGATAGGGGACGTTCAAATTTTTTCGCAGAATGTAAATAAGAACTATGCACATGTTGATTATGTACTTGAGAATCTCAAGAACACTTTTGATATATTGTTTTTCCAGGAACTGCTGTGGAGAACGATAAGACAAATGGTGTTGATGACCTCTGAAGGAGGCGACAATGTTGTGGGCACTCCTAAGCACCCAGACTGGCTCTATATGGTAAGGCCGCCTACCAATGGGCAGAACTCTCACGTCATGGCATATGTCCATAGACGTCTGGCTGTGCTTTGCCTCTCCATGCGGAGGGACATTATTGATCATCGCAATCTCTTCATCCTGTCGTTGTTTACACCACGTGGGACGGTGAACCTTCTTAACATCTACTCTGATGATGCTTATATGGTGATCAACCTTCTCTCTCGGGATGTCGATCAGCTGCCTGCCTTCATTTACATGGGCAGTGACTTTAATTGTCACTTGGAGGTGTGGGATCTGTCCTGCACGTCACACTCTCTTGTGGTTCAGCACCTTTTGGAGCTGGCTTCTGATGTCGGGCTCGAATGGGCCCATCCTTCTAATCCAGGGTTAACTCATATTCCACACAACCCTGATCTTGCTGGATCTGTGATTGACCTTGTCTTCACAGCACCATCTGTATCTGCATCTGATCTACCTCAATTGGATCTTGATCGACGTGGGCCATCGGATCATGTTCCGATCTCCACCTTGGTTCCCTTGTCTGAGATTGATATTAGGGTTACTCACATGGTGATCCCAAGAGAGTCCCCAGAGGAGTCTGGGTTCTTGATCAATCTTGCCACTGGTCTTAGGTCCCTGGATATGGGGGACCTCTCTTCTCCTGATGGGATTGAGGCTGCTGTGTTGGCAGTGGCTGAGGTCTTCTCCTCCGCGTGGAATGCCCATGCGAAGGAGATCACTGTTACAGGGCACTCTAGGTCGTGGTGGACTGATGAGTGCTCTGCTGCTATTGCCAAGTATTGGGAGTCTCATGCCCCTGGTGATTGGAAGGTGTTTCACAAGACCTCTCATTTTGCTAAGCAGCGGTTCTTTGATGCTCGCATCAAGGAGATTGCTGTTGAGAACCAGCAGCCATGGGATCTTATGGCCTGGGTAAAGCCCCAACAGCTCCCACCATGTGAGGCTATCTCGCATTGGGGGGAGTCATGTCATGATATTGATGCTCTGTGGAGGGTGCTTGATCAGACATACAACGCTGCCTCCAGGTGGCCCTGTGATGTCACGGTGTTGGAGGAGCTGTCCCCGCTTGCAGAGCGGGATTGGGTCCCTTTTTCGGTGTTGGAGGTGAGAGAGGCGCTTTCTGCATGCTCTTCACGCTCCTTGCCCAGTCCAGACCACATTACGTGGGTCCATTTGAAGGAGCTTCTTTCTGATGATGCCATCATTGGGAAGGTCCTTGCTCTGGCTGATGCCTGCCTTATGGTCGGGTATTGGCTGTCTCATTTTAAGGAGTCGCTTTCAGTAATTATCCCTAAACCCGGTAAACCCTCCTATTCTACGCCCAAGTCTTTTAGGCTGATTGTTCTGCTTAATATGCTTGGGAAGCTTATGGAGAAGATGCTGTCTAGGCATCTCCAATTTGACGGTGTCAAATACAGCATCTTTCACTCTAATCAGCTGGGTGGTATTTGGCAACAGTTGACCAAGGACACTGGTTTATTCCTTACCCACTTGGTGAGGGCTGGGTGGGCTAAGGGACTCAAGACGAGCATTGTCACTTTTAACATCGCTCAGTTCTTCCCGTCTTTGAACCATGAGATGCTCATGGCTATTTTGGCGAGGCAGGGATTTCCAGTGAATGTGCGCCAGTTCTTTGCTTCTTATCTTGTGGGGCAGAAGACCAGGTATCTCTGGAATTCCTTCTCCTCAGGTCTTTACAATATGGATGTGGGGGTTGGGCAGGGGTCGGCCCTCTCTCCTGTCCTCTCTGCTATTTATCTTACGCCTGTGCTCAAGATTTTTGACCTCAGGGCGTCGTACTTGGAGTGCGATGTTCTCTCTTATGTGGACGATGGTACACTCATTGCCCAGGCCAGGGAGCTGGCCGACAACCTGGTGCGCCTTTGTGGTGCCTACAGGTTTATGTTTGATTTATTTGTGGCATTCGGGCTTGTCCTTGAACATAACAAGTCCGAGCTCTTCCATTTTTCACGTCGGAAGGGGGACAATAATCTGCCTATTGACCTGGGCTACGCCCTGTACACTGGAGATACTCCTCTCCATCCCAAGCCGTTTTGGCGGTACTTGGGTTTTTATTTTGACAGGCAGCTCACCTTTCGGGAGCATGTCCAGTATTATTCTACCAAAGCTATCTCCATGGTTTGCGCTATGGGGATGCTTGGGAATTCGCTGCAGGGTCTGTCTCCTAAGCAGAAGTGCTTGCTTTACAGGTCGTGTGTGGTGCCTATTGCCATGTATGGCTTTCATCTTTGGTGTCATGAGCTACATCCTCATAAGGCTCATCTCGCTTCTCTTAACAAGATGCAGTGTCATGCTGCGATCTGGATCACAGGTGCTTTTTGCACTTCTCCATTGGGTGGCATTGAGATGTTGGCGGGCCTCATTCCCATCTATTTACATCTTAAGAAGTTGAGGTCCCGGGCAGCATACTGGGTCCTTACTCTGTCACCTACACACTCTACCAAGCAGTTGCTTGGTACAAGGCAATTTCCTGGCACCAACCCCCATTAGTACCACTTTACTAGACTTGGCTGCTCTATCGAGAAGGTCAGGTCCACCGTCGTGGACACCCTTCGTTACCACTCTCTTCCAGTCACCTTGGAGACATTCGAGCCTGATGCCTCAGATGCTCGCCCTGGTAGACGACTCTTGGATTGCTTTGGCGATCGTATTCGGGTTGTTGAGTTTTCCTCTAAGGAGGAGGACATCAACATCCTCCGGGTTTTGAATGTGGAGCTTGACAGAGCCACCGCAATGCAGGACTGTGTTGTGGCATTGCATCTGTTGGCAAGGACAGGGCCTATCAAGCTGTTTCCACAGCTTGGGTTTGGGTCAGCGGTGTGCCTGTCAGGCAATCTTGCCAGGCCGCTGGCAGAGTGACCACTCCTGATGCAGAGCTTCACACCATCTGGATGGGGGTCTTCGCTGCATGTGCGCAGGAGGGTGCCCACCATGTTGTCTTGTTCACTGATCACCCAGCCTCAGCAAGGCAGGCGGTGGACCCGTCTGTCAGCAGCAGGCAGGCTCAGGCTCTGCTCATTTGTTGTCATCTGCAGAAGTGGTTGGGGGAGGATCCCACTTGCACTTTTGCATTTATTCATGTCTGCTCCTCTTTGGAGTGGCCGTTGCATCACGCGGTCCATTGCTTTGCAACGGACCTGTCTTTCAAGGTGCCTGTGGGGGACTCTCCCTTCACAACCCTTAATTATATTCGCACAGCTGAGGCTCAGGCCTGTCGTGACAAGTGGACTAGGCAGTTCACTTTGTCGAGCTCCTCTGGGAGAGATTTTCTGCACCTGACTGATGTTTGGGGTAAGCATTTGATGCCTACTTACCTCTCTGGGGGTACGTGGCTTAAGTATTTACATGATTCGCCGACCTGTGCTCAGGTTTGCCGGGCGGTTTTGAATCATGCACCTATTAGGGAGTTTAGGCGTTGTTTTAAGCTCTCTGCTGATCACTTGTGTCCTTGGGGTCTGCTTGTTTGCAGACTCGTGAGCATGTTTTGGCTAGGTGCACTGACTTTGGCCCCCCTCGGCACTTCCCCAAGCTTTGGGAGGAACTGCTTGAGTTTTGCAAAGAGAACCCTCAGGCATTCTCCTTTGCGCACCTCCCTGGAGGATAAGAATGGTGTGTCCCTTCTTTGGCAGTTGCTGGGTTTCCTGGGGGCCTATATGGGGCTCTTGGGAGGTCTGGCATTGGTGGCTGATGGGGGCTGTGCTAGTTGCTCCTTAGCGCTTACCGTCTGCGTTGTGCGGGGGTGAGGGCGAGGGACTCTACCTGCTCTTCATCCACCTCTGGGTATAGGGAGGGTTTATATTCGGTGTAGGCTGCCATGTT
>KQ961983.1:190514-212030 GCA_001563735.1 Leucoagaricus sp. SymC.cos | reverse complement strand
AAAAAAAAAAAAAAAAAAAAGAGCATGGATGATGGCAAAGAATTCTTGTTCTGAGCAATGGTAATTTCATTCTGCAGTAGTGAATGATTTTGAAAAATAAGCAATGGGATGCTTGACACCATTGTTATCTTTTTGCAGAAGTATTGCTCTGGAAGCAAATTGTGATGCATTGCATTCAATTTCAAAAGGTTTTGAATAGTTGGGCATGAGCAGTACTAGTTCTTTAAGAAATTTTTCTTTTAAGTAGATGAATGCCATGTCACATTCAGGAGTCCATATAAAGGGTTTGTTCTTGCTCATGAGTGCATTGAGGGGTCATGCATGGTCAGCATATCGATGTACAAATCTTTAATAGAAGTTACAAAATCTGATAAATCTTTGGACATCTTGGGTGTATTTTGGCATGGGCCAATCTTGTATCCCTTTTAATTTGACTGGGTCTATAGCAACAGAGTTGGGTCAGATGATAACACCAAGGTATTCAAGTACTTGCTTCTTGAATTCACATTTTTCAGTCTTCAAGTAGAGATTATTATCTTGAAGTATTTTTAGAACTTTACATGTGATCCATCAAAGTTCTTCTTTTGTCTTGGTGTAGATCAGTATATCATCCAAATAGACTATTATAACACCTTGATTAATGAGGGGTCAGAACAATGAGTCCATCATTGATTGAAATGTCATGGGAGAATTACACATTCTAAAGAACATGACTGTAGGTTCAAATAGGCCTTTGTGAGTCTTGAATGCAGCTTTCCATGTATCTTGTGGTCATATTCTGACATTGTTATATTTGAGGCATATGTCAAGTTTTGTGAAGTACTTGGTGCCTTTGAGCTTGTCAAGTATTTGGGATATAAGGGGTATTGGATAGGTGTTTTTGACTGTGTGTTCATTGAGGTAGTGATAGTCTTGGCAAGATCACAGCTTTCCATCTTTCTTTGCAACAAAGAAGAAAGAGGAGGCCATGGGGGATTTAGATGGTTGAATATAGCCTTTGTTGAGGTTGTCTTTTAGAAACACATCAAGTTCTTGTTCTTCTTTGAAGGATAGTGGTTATGGATTTCAACAAATTCAGGATCAATAAAGTTTCCTGAGGCACCAGAGTCAAGAAGGGCGAGGATTTCCATGTTTCCCCTAGAATTCAAATTCACATCAAGGCAGTAAGGAAGATGTATTACTTGACTGGCTGACTGCTGGAGTTGTACATCATTTATAGAATCTCCTGCATTCCCTGTATGTGAATAAGATTTTAAAGGTGAAATAGGAGAGCTTGATGTGGTCTGGGCAAGTCTCCTTAAGCAAAATCCTTGAGGTTCTGAATGTCTTCTGATGCAACATCATCAAGAGCATTGATTTCTTCATATGCTTGTTCAATTTTGCTTTCATCAGCATCTCCTACCATTTCTCTAACTCTCAACATCTGTTTCTTTGTGAGGCAGCATTTGCCTTCAGTATTTCAGGAGGCAGCATTCCTGGGGACATTGCAGGGAAATTTGGATTGTAGGGATGTATTAGATGATGTCAGAAGCCCAGCATCAATCTGTGATTGTAAGGAGGGTCATAAAATATCTCAGAGGGGACATTTATTGCCATAATGTCTTTGTTTGTGGCAACAGAAGCAACTGCCTGTGTTCCAGTTGCATTTCTGTTCTTTGGTGAATATTGCATTGAGGTGTTCTTGTACCAGCTGTTTGGCAGCAAGGCTGACTTGCTCTTGGAAGTCTGATCCATCAAGTCTGGAGTTGAGGTCAGAGTCAATGTTTTGGTCCAAAAACATTTCATCCATGTCCAATTAGAGGTTGTTGATTCTTTCTTGGATAGTGTTGATATCCATTGCCATAGGATCTTTCTGTGGCACAGAGGTATAAGGTGGGGGGCTCAGTCAATAAATCAGAGTCAGGAAATTCTTTGATTTATGTCTCTGATGTTGGTTTGACATATATCCTCTGGTAGATCTGTGGCTTCTTGCAAGATAGCTTTCTTCCATCTTAGCAACTTGAGCCTGTGTTCTGGCAGCAGTGACCCAAGCATTGAGGGTACTTGCAGGGTTTTGTGAGATTGTCTTGTAAGCAATCTTGGGATAGATACCATTCTTGAAGTGGTAGACCTTCTCAATCTCTCCTGTAATACTGGCTTGTGTAATGAGTGATTTGAACTCAGAAATATATGTTTCCACATCTTTGCTTCCTTGTGAAAACATTGAGAGGTGATCAAGGGCATCAGCTTGAGTGCTGGCAGGTTGGAAGGAGGTATCCAACTTATCCTAGAAGTTGTCATAGTCTGGGGCCGTGAATGCTCCTGTGGTCATATTTGTCTTGATAAAAGCAGATCTCCATGAGGCTGCTGGTCCATCAATGTAGGATAGGATCTATGGTACAGCAATAGTTTGGTGGATATTTCTGGCAGTGTTATTAAATTGTGTTGCATGTACTGATATATAAAGTTTGATGGCTTCTTTCTATCTTCTATAGTCTTTTGAGTTTCCAAGAAATGTGGGTGGAGTGTTAAATTTAGGTCCCTTAGGTGTAGGTTGTGTTGCCATATTGGTGGGTACTTGGAGGTTGGGTGGTGGAGGATCTTTTGGCAGTTCTTCTCAGGGTTGTCTAGATGTAGGAGAGGGGTCTCAAGGTGTTCTCGGTGTTGCTAGAGTGTGGATAGGAGGTTTTGACAAAATTGGGGAAACAGTAGGTTGTCTGAAAGTGGTTTGTAGTTTGGCAGTGGGCTCAAGGATGGTTTGTCCTCAAAGCAGTTCATCCCAAACAGTAGCTTCAAAGGGAGTGAAGCTTCCTTTGTGGAATTTAGGTCCAAGGTTATAGATTCAAGATTGTACTGTCTCAAGGTCAAGGTGGGTGATATTAAAAACTTTGTCTGCAACAAATGATCTTCTTTGAAGTAGGTAGTCATATATGTATTGCTTGAGTAATGTAAGGGGGTTATGGAATGCTTTATTATCATAGAAGGCAATAGAGTTATTAAGTCCAGCTGGGTTGTAGGTTTGGGCTTTAGATATTCCTTTCTCAAGTCAGTCTTGCTCTTCTTCTGTAAGTTTTGGTGTAGGAGGCCATTATGGTACTTGTCTTCCTTTTCTCTTGGATGAAGCAATCTTTGGTGTCTCTGAGATGAATACTGTTTTGGAGAGTTCTGAAGATTCTTTGGGTAACTTGAAGGTGGGTAACAATCCTGGGAGTTTAGGGGATTCCTTGGGAGAGGCTGAAGTGGTGTGAGTGGTTGATTCAGTAGCAGTTTCACCTGATGATGAACTTGGTGGGGGTGAAGCTTTTTTGGTTCTGTGAAAAATTGAAAACTTCGGATTTGTCATGTTCCATGACTAGCCTGAAGTTTGTGAAGAGTTCTGTCAATGTCCTATACATCACTGCAACCTTGTTATGATATTCTTTCCACATCTCACCTTGCCCCACTACTGTGACATTGTCAACAAAAGAAAGAAGGGAAGTAAGTCCAGCAGTTTTACTACTAGCTAAATAGAAAATAGGAGCCAAGTAAAGTCTAGATAAAATAGGTGATAAGACAGAGCCTTAGCCAGCAACAGTGCTGGTCCCTTCTTTCTCATGTACTGCCATCATCTTGGGGTGAATCCTCTCTTGTGGGCTCTGACAGCCTACTAGGCCTCAGGTTCACACTTTTGCATTGTCTAAGAGATTGTGGCACAAGACTGGGCTAGTCCCCCATTACCAGGGCTGTAGGGCATCAACCAACCTCCCCCTCTTTCAGGCTCAAGTCAAGCTCTACCCCATGCTCTCTCACACATTGTCTAGGTCAGCATGCCCACAGGAGTGCCTCTCAGCAGGCCTCTCACTCTTTCTTTGCTAGAGTTGCACTGTGTGCACCCTGGTGATCTTTTCTGGTATTGAGTTGAGTTCACTCCTCCACCACATTTCAGCATTGATGTGGAGTGGCTTCCACTCCCTCCACTTGGCTTCAGCCATCATCTCCTTCCTGGCACCTCTGTCTTAGACAGGTATAGTCAACTGGGGAGTATTCCACAGGCCTGTGCAGTGACCTGTGTCATGCACAGACTATGCACATCTCAGTGTCACACTTGTGACCCAAATCTACAGGTCAGCTTAGTCAGCTAGCTCCTTTTCAGTTGAGTGCTTTCTTTGCACTTGGCCATTATCCTCCCTTATTTCAGGCCAGCTATCTGCTGTGTCCACTCCAACTCTGGTGTTTTGCTGGGGTTGCTTTCAGCATTGAGTTGAGTTATCATCTCTGCTCTTTTCTTTTCCTCCACAGAGTCATAGCACTGCTCCTCTGTTCTTTTGCTGGCAGTCACAGCAACTCCATGGCCTACATGTTTGTGTGCCAGCTTCTTCTAAGAGAGCTCCATGCCCTCTCTCCACTTGCTGTCAAATGCAGTGGGTGACTGACTATCCCCACACCAGTGGCTCTGTCCACTTCAGATGCTATTTCCAAGAGGCAGTTGGGTTGACCCCTTCCATCTGCATTTATTAGACCAAGTACCTACCATTGGGTCTGGAGCCTGAGGAGGAAAATATTGAGATTGAGCTGAGATGGACCTATTCTGGATTAGCTCTAGTTTGGTTTAGGTAGTATAGTTTGAGATCATGTATTTATCATAGTTCTTGGGCATCTATAACCCAGGTGCAGACTGCAATTGAGCCCCACATTACAAATTTATGAGTTAAAAAAAAAAAAGACCCACACCAGTGTCCACAGAAAATGAAGGGGATGAAAAGAAATTATAACTGTAAGTAGTGAACTATTCAGTCAAATAGTTTGAAAAGAAACAGGTAACCTGAGACAGGAAACCTTGTTTACATAGTATTTCAGTCAACATAGCATAGTTGAGAGAGGGAAAAAAATTGAGCAATATGCATTGATTACTCAATGAAGGGACTAGGTGGAAACCTAGACAATTCACAGGAGGATAATACAGATAAAACCTGTATATTCATGCTATAATACCACTTAACTGGTAAAGTGATGAGTGTCTTCACAAGCACATGCCCCAAAGATGCCCATCCAAATAGCATAAAGTTCCACATCAGGGACAGTAGCTCAGCCAGCAGCTTGGCAGGATCAGTGAACCAGTCTCCCACTAACCCAAATGCAGGCTGCCAATGCAGCCTGATAAGCCCTGTCCTGGCCCACCAAAGCATCAGTGGCTATGACAACACTGTCATCTAAGGCAAGAGCCCAATCAAGCTCTGCATTAAGGATATGAGAAATATTGATGTCCTCCTTCTTAGGATCAAACTCAACAATTCAAATATGGTCCAAAAACCAGTCAAGCAGATGCCACCCTGGCTGAGCCTCTGAAGCATTGGCATTAAAGGTTTCCAGGGTGACTGGAGCACTTAGATACAAAAGTGTATCTACAACAGCAGACCTGACTTTCTTAACTGAGCACCCAATCTTGGTAAAAGGTACTGATGTGGATCAGTGCCTGGAAATTCCCATGTCCCCAGGAACTGCCTGGAAGGATAGGTAGGAGAAAGAGGGAGGATCCAGTATACTGTCCACACCCTCAACTTCTTAAGATGTAAATGCATAGGGATAAGGCCTGCCAACACCTCAACTCCACCCATAGGCAAGGTGCAAAAAGCACCTGTAATCCAGATAGCAGCATGCTGCTGCATCTTTGTAAGAGAAGCAAGATGGGCCTTATATGGATGAAGCCCATGACACTAGAGACAAAAGCCATACATGGCAATAGGAACTATGCATGACCTGTAAAAAATCCTCTTTTGTTTGGGAGAGAGTCCCTGAAGTGAGTTATCCAGCATTCCCATGGCTCAAACTGTGGAAATAGCCTTAGTTGAATAGTACTGAACATGCTCACAAAAAGTGAGCTGTCAATCAAAATAGAAACCTAAATACCTCCAAAAGGCTTTTAGGCAAAGAGGAGAATCACTGGTATATGGGGCATACCCCAGGTCAATAAGGGGTTATCATCTCCCTTCTAACACAAAAAATGGAAGAGCTCAGACTTGTCATGCTCCAGCACAAGCCCAAACATCACAAACAATTCAAATATAAATCCATATGTACTTCTCAAGCAGATCAGATTGTCAACCAGCTCTCTGGCCTGAGCAATGAGGGTACCATCATCAACATAAGACAGAACATCACACTCAAGCTGCAATGTCCTGATGTCAAAAATCTTAATTACAGGAGCAAGATACAACACTGACAGGACAGGAGAGAGAGCAAAGCTCTGCCCAATGCCCACCTCAGCTGAATAAAAGCCAGAAGAAGATGAGTTCCAAAGATACTTTGTCCTCCTCCCAACCAGATAGGAGGCAAAGAACCAGTGCACATTAGCCAAAAAATCCTACCAGGAAGGAATAGCCATGAGCATATCATAGTTCAAAGATGGGAAGAACTGAGTGATGTTGAATGTGACAACACTCATCTTGAGATCCCTAGCCCACCCAGCCTTGACAAGGTGAGTAAGGAATAAACCAGCATCCTCAGTTGACCTCTGCTGAATACTGCCTAGCTGATTTGAATGAAAGATGCCAAAATTGATGCTGTCAAATTGAAGATGTGCAGAAAGCATCTTCTCAATAAGCTTCCCAATTGTATTCAATAGCACAATAGGCCAGAACAACTTAGGCATAGAATAGAAGAGTTTTCCAGGCTTAGGAATAATCACAGAAACTGACTCCTTGAAATGCAAAGGCCAGCACCCAGCAGAAAGGCAGACATTGGCCAGTATGAGGAACTTCCCAAGAATGACATCATCCATGAGAACTTCCTTCAAATAGACCCATATAACATAGTCCAGACCAGGTAAGGAGTGCAAGAAACATGCAGCAAGTGCTTCCCTCACCTCCAAGGAAGAGAAAGGGACCCAGTCCTGCTCAGGCAGTGAGGCAAGCTCCTCTAAAATACTGACATCACAAGACTATCCTGAAGCAGCATTGTACATCTAATCAAGTTTTTTTTTTTTTTTTTTCAATATATATTTAACATGGTGCTCAAACACAGTCCATGCCTCGACTAGCTACAATTACAGAGAGTAAACCAAACCTAATTTGCAGGAAGTAGTAGTCGAAGAAAAGAAACAGAAAAATAAAAATTGATTATACAGGGGGGCTGGAGACTGTATAGGGCCAGCTCCAAACTCATAATGAGATCCTGTAACCAGCAAAACCAAAGACCCGTTACTCTTCAGCATGCTGTCTCGAAAACCAGCCAGCATCAAATCAATGACACCAGAACTTGCATTTGTGATCATTTGCTGCATGCTTGCCATGGCAATTTGAGCAGATAGGAATATGTGGGCAAGGTTTGCCCATAGTTATGGAAGGGATGGGAGGATTGGCTTTAGGGTTGCCCTTACAGCAGCCAGCATAATCCTGATGGTGTTGTTCTGAGTGAGGCCCAGAGCAACGTGGGCAGCAAATTGCCTCTGTCTTGCAGGTAGTAGTGGGGTGACCCCAATGCCAGCATCGTTGGCAGAGAGGGACTCTGGGTTGGGCCTTAGCAGGCCAGATGATGCATCAGGCATTGCCGATAGTAATGAATTGTCCATTGAGCCTCTTGACAGCTGCTCTGGACTGGGAATCCCAGACATCGAACTATATGGTTGCAGTGTCTGAGTGTTGCAAGTTGCACATGACACAAGGTTGTGTGACAAGCCCAATTGATAGCTCCGAATCCACAGAGAAAGAGTTGGTGATGTCTTCTCTTGTCACAGGGAATGGAACATCAAGAATCTTAAGATAAGATCTTGACTTGAGAAGATGAGCCAATAGAGTGACTCTGGCCTGCATGGAAATAAATTTGGAGATGATTTTAATGTCTTCCTCATCTGGAACAAGATTAGTGGCCATTGATAGGCCAGAGTAAGTGACGTGCAAGTTCAAAATTTGAAGACAATGGCCCAACTGCTTCAATTCTTGGTTAGTCTGAAGAGTAAGTTTAACAACGTCCACTTCACAAGGATTTGTGATAGAAATGATTAGTTGTCACTGAGTAGGTCCAGTAGTGGTAGAGGTGGGCTGACGTTTAGCTGGCACCTCAGAAGTAGCAGTATGGTGCATAGCAGCAATACGCTCAGGAGAGAGGGTGGGGAATTGTTGGGCCAATTGGACCAATGCAACATCTCCACAAGGTTGGGGTCCAGATGTAGGCCTAGACTTGAGAGTGTCAGTGAATGAGTGATAAGGCTCAGTGGCAGTGAGTTTCTTCATT
The DNA here is from genome assembly GCA_001563735.1 of Leucoagaricus sp. SymC.cos. NCBI lineage: Eukaryota > Fungi > Basidiomycota > Agaricomycetes > Agaricales > Agaricaceae > Leucoagaricus > Leucoagaricus sp. SymC.cos. The sequence continues at coordinate 203,843 of KQ961983.1, read as the reverse complement.
TCAGCCAGAGCCTTGGGTTTAGGGGGCTGAGGGGTTTTTGCCAGACCCTTGCCCTTGGGTGTAGGGTTACTGACAGGTGCCACAGCAGGTTGTGCAGCATAAACGGGGGGTTTGGCACTAACAGATGGAATATGCTGAATGGCCTGTTCAATGATCTGAGTAGCAGTGATGATGTTGCCACCTTCACTGCCAATTGTAAGATGTATGTTGTCGAATGATGTGTAGGTGTATGGAAATGAGTCAATCAGCAAAGAGATCAACTTAGCATAGTAAAGATGCCAGTTGCATTGAGCTTCCTGGGCCATCATAACAAACACCTCTGGTGCATTGTCAGCTTTGAACCATGACCAGATATGTCAGAGTTGGTCAAATATGACCTGTCCGGTGGAGGTACTAATACCCTCAGGCATCACCAACCATTGAGGCATATCTTGAGTATACATCAAAAGAGTGTTTCGAGGAGTATTGTGCATGACTTTGGCAAAAAGCACAGCAGTGTTAGGAACTTGTACACCTGGGTGAGGAGTAGAGGGCGGGATAGGGGCACCAAAGATGGTACCAGGAGTGGCAGGTTTGGGAGGTGAGCTAGCCTTCCTCTTCTTGTGACGTTTAGCAGTTGGCATTTTCATAACAGCACTAGCAACTTGGGCATCAAATTTGTTGGGATCAAACTTGCTGACCGACTCATCCATAGCAGCTTCTTCAACAGATAGACCAGCAAATAAGTTTGTAGTTGACATTTAGAATATCATGTAGAATGTAGACTAATCTCCTAGGCCAACAATCCAAAAGGGAAGGTGGTGGTAAGAGATCAAGGAAGGGTGGTACATCTGATCAAGTGCCCTCCACAGGATGTCCATATCATGACAAGACTCTCCCCTATGTGATATAGCCTCACAAGGGGGGAGCTGACAAGGCTTAACTCAGGCCATGAGGTCCCAAGGCCTACAGTTCTTAGTAGCAATCTCCTCAATGCACACATTAAAGAATTGCTGTTTGGCTTGGCAGACAGCTGCACAAAACAACTTTCAGTGAGTGGGGTCCCTAGACTCCTGGTACCTGGCAATAGTGCTGGAGCACTCATTATTCCACCATGACTTAGAGTGCTTCATAACAACAATCTTCTTGACATGAGCATTCCAAGCTGAGAAAAAGACTTCAGCCACAGCAATAGCTGCAGCCTCAATCTGATTAGGAGAATCCAGGTCCTCAACATCAAGAGACCTGAGACCAGTGGCAAGATCAATCAGAAACCTAGATTCCTCTGGGGATTCTCTCTGTATTACCATGTGGGTAATTCTAATCCCAGATTCAGAGATAGGAATAAGAGTGGAGATCAGAACATGGTCCGAGGGTCCACGTCAATCAAGATCTAATCTGGGAAGATCAAATGCAGAAGAGAAAGAGCCTGTGAAGACAAGGTTGATCACAGATCCATTGAGATCAGGGTTGTGAGAAACATGAGTCAACCCTAGATTAGAAGAATAGGCCTGTTCAAGCCTGATGTCAGATGCAAACTCCAACAGGTGTTACACAACAAGAGAGTGTGATGTGCAGGAGAGATCCCACACCTCAGAGTGACAATTAAAGTCACTGTCTATGTAAATGAAAGCAGGAAGCATATCAACCTCTTGAGAGAGAACATTGATTGCAGTATGGGCATTGTCAGAATAGACATTGAGTAAGTTCACCATCCTCTGTGAAGCAAACAGGGAGAGGACAAAGATGTCCCAGTGGTCAATGATGTCCCACCTCATAGAGGGATGCAGCAACACAAGGCATTGATGTACATAAGCTATGACATGAGGGGCATGCTCATTGGTAGGCTTCCTTACCATATAGAGCCATTCAGGATGCTTAGGTGCACCAATGATATCATCACCCTCCATGGAGGTCATTGACACTGTCTGTCTAATGGTCCTCCAAGGAGGCTCCTGAACAAAGATAATATCAAAAATATCCTTGACATTCTCAAGTAACATATCCAGATATACATAGTTCCTATTTACATTCTGGGAAAATATATGAATATCCCAAACTACACCTCTAGCAGACTCAACGGGTCACCTAGACATGAGAAGGGGCATGGTTAGATTTAAGAACATGAGCATCATGATGAGCACACACCTCCTGATACTTGAGGCAAATCCAGTCCTTATCAAACTGGTGATGCCAGAAAGGGCACTGCTTGGAATAAGCAGTGTGAGCCTGGTGACAATTCAGGCAATGAGGGGGGTGAAAGCATAGCTGGTCCTCCAGAGTCTTGGGAATGCCCTGGCAAGAGTTCCCCTTACAACAACCAGTGAAGGCACAATAGCTGTTCTGGTAGTGAGGTCTGCCACACAGAGGGCACTGAGGCACCTTCTGGTGGCAAGTTTGAGAAGAACACCCCCAACTCCAGCACTGCTGGCAGAGAGAGGCTCTAGGATTTGTGTTGGCCTCTAAGATTCTGAAGATCCAATGGCCAAACTGAAGGGAGTGCCCAATGAGGTTAGCAGCATGAGTGCCCCTCTGGGAGTTCCAGACTTTGAAGTAGGCAGTTACTGTATCTGACATCTGAGAATTGTGAACAACATGAATGGTGCCTGTGATCACAAAGTGGTTGCAATGCAGCAACTGCCACATCACCTCCTTGATGTGCTGGAAAGCAGTGTGGGTCCCATCAGCCTGCAAAAAAAGGACATCAATAATCTTAAGAAAAAACTTCAATGTGGGAAGATAGACTTCACAGCCTGTAGGAGAAAAGTGCTTGCCCAGCCACTTGCAAAGGAGATTGAGCTGTTCAAGCAAAGAGATGTTGCTAGTCCGAATGGACCAGCCTCCATATGCAACTTGAACAGATTCTGCATGGAACCTGGTAATCTGGTGGTCAGCCAAGTATCAATTGAGGAAATAGGGCATCTCCTTGAGATGCAGCCTGGCATTGGGATCATCCAGGACAAACAAGACCTGCTTTCTGGAAGGCCCTTGGGTGGTAACCTTGAGTTTCTTTGCAGGAGGCAAGGAAGCAGAGGAGGTGATGGGGTGCTTAGCCACCACAACTGCCAAAGTGGGAGCAGCAGACCCAGCAGCCTGATCAGCCTGGACAAGAGCTGCAATAGCAGATGGAGTGAGGTTAGGGAAACATCTGGCCATATCAACCAAGTTTTCAACCAAACTGGAAGAACCTGCAGCAGGAGCAGGGAGAGCCTTGGTGGCAGCTGCAAAGAACTTAGCACCAGGCTTAGAAGCTGAGAGCACAGGGGGAGGAACACCTTTGGAGAGTGTCTTCTTCTTGGCTGTCTTCTTTGCCTTTGCCTTCCTAATACCCTAGAGCTTGGGAGGCAGTGGGGCAGGAACACTCCCTAAAGGTTCACCAACTGGTGCATTCTCAGGTGGGTGGTCAGGGACACTGGAAGGAGGGGGGGCAGACACTGACTGCTGAACACCCAGAGAGACAATCTCAATAGGCAGAGCAGTAGGCTCATGCATCTGTACATCCTCTGATCTCTTAGGAAGTATGAAATAAGCAGAGATGGCATCAAATACTGACTCTAAGACAAGGGTGGCATTGGGGTCTGCAGAGAGAGAACTCCAAGGCTCCATAGTAGCAAACTCAGCCAACTGGACAACCAGAGGGCCAAATGCAGGGGGGGAGAGACACCATGCTGCTGCATCTCCTTGAGAAAGTTGACACAGTGGGCAAGGGAGACCTTTACTGCTTCAATGTTGGCATCAAGCCCAGAAGACTTGTCCAGAGCAAGTATGGTAGGCCCCAAAGGGGCACTAGGCAGGGGGGGAGGACCACCTGCCTGAGAGGCAGTGAGAGACTGGAACATCCCACCAGATAAAGAGGGGGTGGGAGAGCTCTTCTTGGATGATGCAGATGACTCCCAAGAAAGGGAGCATGACTGCGAAGCAAGAGGTCTATGTTGTCATCCATGATGATGGGCAACATGACCAGTCCTAGCAGCTGTCCTTGGCATATGGCTGGGGTCCAGAAAATCTTCAGTATTGGGGATATCCCCTCTGGAATCAGGATGAGTCCTAGCTCTAGAGGAGGCCAAGGGAGTATGTGGGGGAGGACAATGGAAAGAAGAAGCCACAGCAAGGCACTCCATTGATGGATCAACATGGGACCCCAGTATTGCAGGTAGGAGATCTGACATGATGTGAGGGTATTTGAGATCCAGCAATCAGTGGGGTGGATAAAACTGTGCTCAGCGAGAAAGATGATGATAGTGATGTTTACACTTGTTTACCACCCAAGATGATGGAAGTACCAGATAAAGAAGCAATGAAGCATGCTGGACTCAATATCTCTCATACTTTGATATTAAAATCAAACATATTGCTGGATGTAAAAATAGTCCTGCTGATGCTTTATCTCACTGCCCTGACCATGAACCAACTGATAAAGACAACTAAGATGTCACTGTGCTCCCCACTAAATTCTTTGGAAAAGAAGAATTAAATATTATTGATGATGCCACTACTTTCCTCATTTAAAAATCTCCTAGATCACCCCTCCTTGGCTTCTTACCACCACCTTCCTATTTTGGATTGTTGGTGTTCAGAGTGTTAGTCTATGTCCTACACAATGTCTACACCTTCTAGTAGCAAGTTATTTGATAGTCTTCATGTTAAAGACACTTCTATGTCCAATAATGCAGATTTCAATATTGATTCCTACATTGCTGCTGTTGATGAGGTGATCTTGCATCCCTTCTTTCCCACATACCACTATCTTCTTTGGGTGTCAGTCATACATAGTCTATTCTATGCAATGTCTGATGGATCTTACATTCATAACTTAGGTATACATCTCTGAGATGAGGATGTTGATGAGGGTGGGTCTGAAATGTCAAGTCCTACTCTAGCCCAGGAGGGTGATGCTGAAATGGCAGGCCCCTCTACTCCTTGCCAGTCTGGTTCCCCTCTGGGCTATCTATTTCTATTATGCCCATGTCCTACAAAGGCAAGGGCAAGAAGAAGCATAGCTCTGCTGTTGCTGAGCTCCAGTCTTCTCTGCTTTGTGTGCCACCCCTGATGTGCCACTCTATGACTCCTGCCTTTTCAGCCCCAGTCCTCTTTCCAGCTGTGAACCCTTTCCTCCTTCACCTTCTCTCTGTTGAGAATGGTGACTTCATTACTTGTGCTGAGAAAGTGAAGTCTTCCTTTTTTGGCCCCTTCCTAGTCTTGTTTAGCAAGCTGCTGGACTTGGTCTCTTCTTTGAATTGCACTCTTGCTGCCTGATCTGGTAAGGCCTAAGTGGAGAAGCACAATCATATGTGTCTTACCCAGTGCTTGTCAGTGATGGTGGGGCATGTTGTTTCTTCAGGGTGGCACATAATGCTCTTTGAGCCCTCTTCTGGCATGCCTATATTTCTTTCTTCATTGTGCAGCCTCCTTTCCCAGAATCTCCCAGTCTCTTCTGCTCCTCCTTGTGGTCCTCAGTCTGAGACCACCACTTGCCCTCCTCTAGCTCTTAAGCCTGCTTCTCCACTCCAGCCTGCTATGTTTTCCAAGCATCTGTCTCTCTCTGGTCTGAAGTGTTCCTATGCTGACACTGTCCATCACATCATGGCTCTTGTCAATTTAGTGAAGACCATATCTGAACTGCCCTCTGATTGCATCATTGCAATGCATCAGATATCTGTCCTGTCCACTAGTCTAAAGTGGAAGCTCAAGTCAACTGTTGCTGGTCTCTTTTGTCAGCAGGTGCTAGTCAAGGTAGACCTCCTCCCCTTTTGTTTGCAGTTTCTGGCTCTTGTTGGGGCTGCCAACCATTCTTTTGGTGAGAGCAACCTTTGGGTTGACTCTTGCCACTTTGCTTATAGAGGTATTTCCCTCCTTACTTCCCATATTGCTTTTCAGGCTGAGATTGACCTGATGAAGGCTAGTATCATACACCTCCTCTCCCTTGCTAAGGGTGGGGTTGAGGCCACCCTCCCACATTCACAGTCTTATCTTAAGGTTGTTGATGTTCCTTATTTTGGAGCTGATGGGGTTATGCCAATCACTCCTGCTGCTGTCAAGGAGGTTATAGAGAAGTCTCACTTGGCCATTTTATTTACTTTTGTGAATTCCCCTCAGATGATGCACAACTCATGCCATGCTGATACTGCTACTGTATGGTTTGATGTGGCTGACTCCCAGTTGGGTGCTACTGCCAAGTGCCTGATTGGTTTATCTCTTCAATTTGGTCTGGTATCTTGCTATGTATAGGCTGCTTGTACCCACTCTGGCATTCTCCTCTGCCAGCATTGCTGGCAGTGAGGCCACTCTAGTTGAGCCTATTTCTCACAGGCCTCATGTTGTTCCCAGTGTGCTGGTCCTTATACTGAGGCCAGCTACTGACTTCATCTATCCTGTTGCAAGGGTAACCCCTCTGTGTGCCCACCCCAGAATCTGACCCCTGAGGGAGCCCCATGTCCTCATACCACCTGCTGTGTCAACTGTTCCAGAGACCACAGCACAGCTGACCAACAATGCTTGTATTGGCATTATTGTTTTAATCAGGCTTAGTTGGCTGAGAATGTCACTTTGTCTGATCAGACAGTGGAGTGCAATGTGATTTCTCAGAAGACAGTGGAGACAGAGTGCAAGGGTAGGAAAGTGCTCAACTGGCACTGCTGAAACCTAAAATATGGACAAGACCCTCATTTGTCCTAGTAGTGGAGAGGGATATTAGTAGAACTCTGGCTGCAATGGACAGTATGCTTCTTCATCTATAGTTATATATTCTTAGTCATTTCTGGATGTACATTGTTACAGTATCCTGGGCTACTAACCCAGGCATGGACTGCTATTGCACACTGCATTATAAATTTTTGAATAAAAAAAAAAAAAAGATGAGGTGATCTTGAAGATGCCTATGAACAAACAATGCAAGAAGAGCAAGGCTGCTTCACCTCCTCAACCTATTACTCCTAGAAGTCTATTTCTTTCTGCCACTCCAGTTATGCTAGCTTCTGTCTCCATATCTGGAACTTTATGAGGTCTAAACACTTGTTCTTATCTTCTTGTGGGTCTGTTATATCTTACATCTACACAGATGTTAATCTTGAAGGCATCAGTCTCAACACTGATACTAGGATGTTTCCAGTCAGGAAAATTGATACTGGAACTGCTGACTCTCTTTGTTTCTTTCCCTTTAACTACTATTATCTATGGATCCTAGTGGTGAGTTACCTACTCTAGCTAGTTTACAAGCTATGTCTACTTTGCAAATGCATCTGTGGGATGAAGACATTGATGAGAGTGGCTTGGAGATGTCCAGCCTGACTCCTGCCCAGGAGAACGACACTGAAATAGCAGGCCCCTCTACTCCTTGCCAATCAGCTCTCCCTTCTGGGCCTCCTGATCCTCAAACACCTAGGCCCCACAAGGGTAAAGGCAAGAAGAAACATAGCTCAGTTGTTGCTGAGCTCACATCCCCTCCCCTGTGCCAGGCACCTTCCATGTCCCACCCTGTAACTTCCACTGTTTCAGCCCCAACTCACTTCCTAGCTGCCAACCCCTTCCTCTCTTGCCCTCCTGCAGTGGAGGGTGACTTCATTACTTGTGCTGAAGCTGTGAAGGGTTCCTTCTTCAGCCCCTCTCATGCCTTGTCTGGTGAGTTGCTGGACTTAGCCTCCTCTTTGAATCATACTCTCTTTGTCTGGTCTGGCAAGACCTGGGTGGAGAAGCATGATCACATATGTCTTGTCTGGGCTCTGTTGGTAATGGTGGGGCATGTTGTTTCTGTGGGGTGGCATTCTATGCCCTTCAAGCCCACTCCCAATGCACCTATGTTCACCTCATCATTGGGCAGTCTCTTCCCCTGGGATTTCCCTATCCCTGATCTGACCCATGGTTCTACTGACAAAGTGGACCCAGCTCCCTCTGCCCCTCCTCATGGTCCTCCATCTGAGGCCACTGCTCAACCTCCAGCTCCCAAGCCCATTCCTCTACCCCAGCCTACTAGGTATTTCAAGCACTCACCCCCTCCCTCCAGTGTCAAGTGCTCTTATGCTGCTACTGTCCATGACATTACATCTCTGGTCAACCTGGCCAAGACTGTCCTCAATCTCCTGTCTGATCACATCATTGCTATGCATCAGGCCTTGGTTTCCCCCACTGTGCCCAAGCATAAGATCAAGTTGACTATTCTCAGTCCCTCCTGTTGCCAGGTGCTGGTCAAGCTTGACCCACTCTCTTCTTCTTCCCAGTTTCCTGCTCTCATTGGTGCCACCAATTGTTCTCTCAGCAAGAGCAACCTTTGGGTCAATTTCTGTCATTTTGCATATGGGGGGATTTCTCTTCTTACTTCTTGTGTGGCCTCCCAGGCTGAAATAGACCTGGTGAAGGCCAGTGTTCAATGCCTCCTCTCCCTCACTGAGGGTGGGGTTGAGGCCTCCCTTCCTCAGTCCCAATCTTACCTTAAGATTGTGAACATTCCTTTTTTCAAGGCTGATGGTGAACAGGTCATGTCAGCTGATGTCAGGACAGTCATGAGCAAGTCTCACATGGCTGCTTCCTTCTCCCTCACAAACTTTCCTCATGTTATGTGCAACTCCTGCTATGCCATTACTGCCACTGTGAGGTTTGACATTCTCAACTCCCAGTCAGGCACTACTGCCAAGTGCCTCATTGGTACTTCCTTTCAATTTGGCCTGAGCTTCTGCTTTGTGCAGGCTGCTCACTCTCACTCCAGCATTCCCCTCTGCCACTGGTGCTGGTGGTGGGGCCACTCAACTTGCACTTGCCACTCACAAGCTCCTCACTGCCTGTGATGTGCCAGTTCTCACACTGAGGCTAGTCATTGCAATCATGCTTCCTGTTGCAGGGGTAACCCCTCTGTGTGCCTGCCCCAGGATCTGACCCCTGAGGGAGTCCCATGCCCTCATGCCACTTGCTGTGTGAACTGTAAAGGGGAACACAGTGCTAGCAACTGACAATGCCTGTTCTGGTGCCACCACTTCAACCAGGGGTGGCTGGCTGAAAAGTCAGTACCTTTGGACAGGCAGGAAGCATTCTAGGAGATTTCCCAGAAGACAGCAGAGGCAGAGCACAAGGGCAGGAGAGTACTTGGCCAGCACTGCCGAAACTGAAATATTGACAAGGCCCCCATTGCTTGATGTGGAGGGGGGCATTAGTGGAACTCTGATTGGTATTGACATCATGATTTCTTAGCTGTAGTTTTATGCATGTAGTATCTTTTGGATATATTCATCACAGTACTCCAGGCTACTAACCTGGAACCAGACTGCTATCACACACTGGTATATAAATTTTTGAGTATAAAAAAAAAAAGAAAAAAAAGACTCTCTTTGCAAAAGCCTCAAGTCCCTCCCATTCATTTTCTCAGCTGAAAATATGTCCAAATAATTCCTTCCTTATGCTCATATGATAGCTAAGGAAATGACTCAATATTTTGCATGCATCATAGATGCATGGCCTTATGACTGCAAGTGGTTCTACACTTGCAGGGTCAAAGTAGATGACATTAGTGTCCTTTCAACTCATTTAACAGGTGCTTGCTTGTGGCAAACCTAAGCCTCAGCCACCCTCTCAACCTACTCCTGCTAACTCTGAGCCTAAGGGCAAGGGTCCAGCAATAATCCCTCAGCTACAGCAATCCAAACCTCCAGTTGAAATGAAGAAGCCTACTGCAGATAAGTCTCACACTTCATTTATAGATACTGTCAAATCTAAGCCCCTTTTCATAATGATATAGCCTTAGTCAAGTTGTCCCAGGCTTTCTCTGTCCTCTCTGCTGATTCTGTTGCTGCAATGCATTGCACCACCAACATTAGGCCTGTTGCCCCCAAGTGTAAGCCCTTCTCCACCAACAATAGCCCTTCCTGCCAACAAATCCTCATCTCCATTACTAACACTGATAAGGTTGACCCCATGAAGCTGGTTGCTCAAACTGATGACCTCAAATTTCAAAAACACTGGCTCAGGATTCTCACTGTCTGAGTCACATATGGTGGTATATTCTTAGCCACCTCTGAAGTCCCATCTGAAGATGACCTCAAAATCACCAGCAAGTTCATCTCTAGCAGCACTAAAGTCCATCTTGGCACCAACCTTCCCCAATTCCAATCTTATCTCAAGATCATCAATGTTCCTTTCCCTATCTCCCCTCTTTGGCCATTAACAACAGTGGCCTTGAGATCAACCTCACTGCTAAACATTGAGTTTTGTAGAATTCACATGCCACAGACACTACAACTGTTTGGTTTGATGTCTGGGATTCCCAGTCCAGAGCTACTATCAAGAAGCTTCAGAAATGCCTAGTGTCTAATCCAGCCTGCCAAGGCTTGACCTAGAATGCCTCAATGTCAGTGCTGCTGGAAATAAGGTCACCCTTCTACTGCTTGCCATGCTCAAGCTATCAAATGCCTCTGCTACTCTGGGCCCCACTCAGAGGAGCATCACTGTCAATATACTGGATGCTGCAAAGGCAATGCAAAAGCATTCCCCCCTATCCCATTTATGATGGATGGCACTTCCTGCTTCTATGTCTCTATCTGCTTGAACTGCAGTGCTAAACATGCTGCTAATGACTATAAATGCAAGTTTTGGCATTATTATTCTGATGCCAGCTGGTTCCAATGATGCTGCTTGGATAGCAGCTAAGGTAGGCTGTATCTATACCCAACTAATGTCACATAGTGTTACTTTCTCTGTGATATTTCATCCAAAAGCAGACAAAAGACCAAGAAAACATTCATATTAGTCCATTGTGTGAATTATAACAAAATCAGGTCCCAGCAAATTGTGCTGAGGGTCATCAGCAATGTATATACAAAGTTTTGTCAAAAGAGAATAATTCTTGAAAGAGTAGTTCTCATTTTACTTTAGACAATGCCAACCTTGTTTAACTCTTAAAGAATGGACATTGGGAGCACATGATGGCCATGGTATCTTTGCATAGCCCAAGCAGCTTGTTGACCATTAAGTTCTCTTGAGTATGCATTAACAAATCTATGAGATCTTGTTGCAAATCTAATAATAAATAGATGCCAGTGTACAATTTAAGAGAAGGAACTGAGAGCTGTAAAGATACTTCAGACAAAGCTTTTAAGGTATTTTTATGTAAATGGTCTTCATGAGATGAGGGGAGGAATAGTCAATAGATCTTTTGAGCAAAGTCCCAGTATTGCTTGATTGGGTTAAGCTCATAATAGAACTTCAGGAGGAAAACAACTCAGACACCAAGCTCATTGGCTAGTTCCTCAAGCCTTGACTTGACCTGAACAAAGTCAGGCTCATTAAATAACATGCAATGACAGCAACAATCTGTTGCCCCAGGTGCACAGGTAAACTAGGCCCCTCCACAAGATGCCCATTTTCTTTGTACATCATATCCTCTTTCTTCCAATATTATGGCCATCCCTTTGAACAGCCCTGTACATAGGTGATCATCTGGGAAATAAAGGGACTGAACCTTCCCATTGAAAACAGTATCCTGCATCTGAGCCATCTTCTTTTGGACTGATACATATATCAGTGATCCAAAGTGCTTTCCTGTCAGGTCCAATTTCAGGGACCTCAACTAACCAGTTTGTTTCTGGTTTTGGAGTCTATTTAGGCATATGTTAAGTGGAGAGAGCATCTCCATATCATTTCAGGTGAATGGTGACATTATTATAGATAAATACATGTTCATTAAAGTGTTTTCATGATGGTGACCATATCTCAAAATTAATCTAGAACATCTGCATTTGTGAGATATCCATCATGATTTTTGCCAGGTCTAATAATGCAACAAGCAGACAATGATCTATTATGTAATTCTAACTAGCCATAGTCAAGTGAGATAACATGTGCAACTATGAGGGATGCACCTTTCCCCTTTGCATAAGGCTTTGCAGGATCATCCTTATGGTACCAAGCACAATGATGATGATCATTTGCATAAAATATGACTGAGTCATGAAACTAGGATACTACAGCAGATGTATCAAAAGTAGATAGATCAGGATCAGTGACATCAGGTTCAAAAATATGCATTCCAGATTTAATCTCTTTCTAGAAGGGAATATACACCTCCTTCTAGTAGTATACAATATCTTCCCTTTCATGACCATCAGCATATTGTCCCTTAGAAGAGTGTGAAAACTGGAAACTGAAAGCATGAAGATAATGTTGGACAGTGGAAATGTGAATGTCATGTGTGATACCATGCTTCTCTTTCACCTTGGGCTGAGAGAAATAGTCCACAAGTTTCTGAGCTGTGATCTGGTTCCTGAGTTCTTGAAGATAGAGGTTGATGTCATTACATAAACCCTCATCAACCAATAAAGATATATTTCATTTACTATATGAGTTGATTGGAAGAACCTTGTGATCAGGAATATATGCCCAAGTAAGTTTCCAAAGCATGCAAGCACAATAGGTGCTGCATTCCAGAGCAATGGCTGCCTAAATTGATGATGGAATCTATTGCTTGAATGTATTGGATGAAGTGGATGTGTAAAGGGACAGGAGGAACCCCATTCCTTCTAGTCTTAATCTCATAACAGAATCTATCTTTTACAGATGATATCCTTTTCTTTCCCCTTGACTCTCCTAGAAGATATTTCTGAATGTTCTCAAGAGTGGCTGAAGCCTGAAGCATGGTTGTTGCTTTCCAGAGTTTCCTCTCTCTGATCTCATCATCCTGATGATCATCAGCAGAGCTTCCCAGGAGTATGTTGCTGAGTGAAGTGATTAGAGAAGGTGAAGGTGTGGGATGTTGTATGCTAAGAATAGATAGAGCATTATGATCAGAGGAGTCATCAGATGTGAATTGTACTGCTGGGAGCTTAGATTCCAGCAATGTAGAGGGTTGAGGGCTAGTAGGGGGTTCTGGGCTAGAGAAACTATCAAATACACCAGTAGTATAAGATAAATTTCCCTCTGAAAATAGGTCTTCATCTGGTAGTGTTGCCATACTCAAGGCTCTAACCTGAGTGATGACATCATCACAGACTAGTTCTTTGGTACAATATTGTTTTTTTTTCTTTATGAGATGACAAGAGCTCAATGACCCTTTTTGCATGGACAACCCTTCCTTTCCCATGTACCACCACCTTTGCTCTGGGGTGCTCCTCCCTCATGGTCTTGCTACCCTTCTAGGGCTACTTGCAGACTGCGCTATCTGTCGCTTTAGGGTTCGTGATGTCCGTTCTTTACCAGCATTGCAGCTGGGGCGCTTGTGACACCTACCCGCCCCCCACTCTTCTGGTGTCCAGTCTGAGTTCACTCCTGCACTGCACTTTTCTCTCATGGGGGAGGCAGACTCTGCCTCCTCCACCTCCTCTCTTTTGCTCCCTTCTGCTTCGGTGGTCGGTTCGAGCACCTTTCCCCTGGTCC
>KQ961983.1:175244-190065 GCA_001563735.1 Leucoagaricus sp. SymC.cos | reverse complement strand
AAAAAAAAAAAAAAAAAAAAAAAAAAAGACCCTTTTTGCAGTGTTTTTGAAGTTATTGAGGTGATTTTGCATACATTGTTTCTGTTGAGACATTGAAAAGTCATTGCTTCTTGATCTGGTACTCCCACCTTCTCGGTTGGTAAACAAGTGCAAACATCACCATCATCATCATATATTGCCAGCACAGTCTCATCCGCCCACTTGATTGTTGGATAATCAGTACCCTGCAAGCATGGCTGACCTCCCTCCCCTGAGGCCCAGTCTCCATAGCAATCAGTTGCTTAAGCATCTTTGTGTGCTTATGTCTTCTGGTTGTGCCCCTCCTCCAACTCCTTCCTCCTCCTCTGGGCCACCCCAGGGAGCAAGCGATGTAGCCTTTCTTCTTGACTCTGGCTGTACACCTAGGACGGCCACCAGAACCAACTATGCCACTCACTGTCAAGGCAGGCACCACAGCCCTCTCTCTTCATGGGCCTCTTCTAGGGCCACTTCTCCTGAGAGTGCATCCCTCTTCTCATCAATGGAGGACCCGTTCCAGGGATTCTCATCTCAACAAGCTGCTCTCCTACAGTCTAGTGCCCCTTTGGGGCCATACCTGCTTGCCCTGGATAATGAGTTGGTGGACTCAGAGGCAAATTTTGAAGTGGTTAGGGTATCCCTCGATCACACCCTCAACTTTCTAAGGTGTGTGACTGAGCGTGGTGTTGCTTCCCCCCCTCTAGAGTTTGGCTTACCTATTACTGGGTTTGCTGAACTCACTTCTATTGACCTATGGGGCAGCCTTTTGGCTGACTCTACAGATCCTTTGCATGTCACTGTGTATGACATAGTGGCTCACTGGTTTTCTAGTCCTCCTGCACCAGCAGAGGATGTTCCTATGTGCAAATCTACTATCCCTTCTGTGGAGATTGTCTCTCCTGAGGTTGCACAGATGGATGTCACCCCCCCTCCTCCCAGTGTTCCTGACTGTCCACCTGAGAATGTGCCAGTTGGTGAGCCCTTGGGGACTGTGCCTGCCCCACCTCCTCCTAAGCCTCAGAGCTTGAGGAAGGCAAAGGCAAAGAAGACTACTGAGAAGCAGGTCCTCTCAAAGGGTCCCCCACCTCTAGTTCTGACTGCCTCTAAGCCAGGCACCCAGTCCTTTGCAGCTGCTGCTTGGGCTGTCCCCACCCCTGTTGCAGGTTCATCTGGCTTGGTGGAGAACTTGGTCCATGTGGCCAAGTCTTTCCCCAACCTTGCTCTGTCCACTATCGTGGCCCTCCTCTGGGTGGATATGGCTACTGCTGCATCTGTTGCTCCTGCTCCGGTGGCTGTGGCAGGTGCCAAGTGCTCTATCATGCCTTCTGCCCCTGCTCCCCCTGCTAATAAACCCAAGGCTACCACCAAGAGCCCTAGCAGGAAACAAGTCCTTTTTGTCCTGGATGATCCCAATGCCAGATCTAACCTCGAGCAGATGCCTTGTCTGCTCAACAGATACCTTACTGACAATAAGGTCATCAGGCTCCATGTAGAGTCTGTGTTTGTGGCATATAGCAGTTGGTCCATCTGGCTTACCAATGTACCCTCCCTTGAACAGCTTAGCATCATTTGCCAATGGTTGGGCATTCATTTTTTGCCTGCCGGTTCTGAGACATACCTTCCCACATCAAAGAGCTTCCTCAAGCTTGTCGATGTTCCTTTTATCCAACAGAATGGTTCTAGGACCACCTCTGCTCAGGTTGAGGGAGTTATGAGGGCATCAAACCTCTCTAACCACTTCATCCTTGTGGGCCCCCATGGGTTGTCTGCAATTCTAAGTTGTCTGACACTGCAATGGCATATTTTGAAGTCTGGGACTCCCAGAGGGGCACTCATGCCACTAATCTCATGGGTCACTCCCTTCAGTTTGGGCACTGGACCTCCAGAATTATAGAGGCTAATGCCAACCCGGGTGCTTCTCTCTGTCAGCAATACTGGCAGTGGGGACACTCATCTCAGACCTGCAATCAGAAGATGCCTTGGTGTCCTCTGTGCATGGAACCTCACTACCATGATGCACATCATGTGTTTGCTAGTTGTTACAAGGGGAATGCCCATCAGGGTATCCTGCCTACTCCTGCTGGCCAGCCATGCCCACACCTCCCTCATTGCCTAAACTGTCATCAGGCACACACTGCCAACTTGAGGCAGTGCCCGTTCTGGCATCACTGGTTCAATAAGGACTGGATCTACCACAAGTATCAGGAGGTACGTATGTCGTCACATAGATGTTCATTGTTTTACATTTTCCCAACACTCATCTTCTCATGTCTAGGGGCCCCACTAGGTCTTCTGGAGGTGTTATAGGGGACGTTCGAGTTTTTTCGCAGAATGTCAATAGGAATTATGTGCATGTAGACTATGTACTTGAGGCTCTCAAGGACAATTTCGATATTTTGTTTTTCCAAGAACTGCCCTGGAGAACGATAAGACAAATGGTGTCAGCGACCTCAGAGGAGGGGGACAACATTGTGGGTGCACCCAAGCACCCTGACTGGCTCTATATGGTAAGACTGCCTACCAATGGGCAGAACCCTCATGTCATGGCTTATGTTCATAGACACTTGGCTATATTGCACCCCTCCATGTGGAGGGATGTTATCAATCATTGGGATCTCTTTGTCCTATTGTTGTTTATGCCTCATGGGATGGTAAACCTTCTCAACATCTATTCAGACAATGCTCATATGGCGATCAACCTCCTTACATGGGAGGTTGACCAGCTGTCTGCTTTTATTTACATGGGAGGTGACTTTAACTGTCACTCTGAGGTGTGGGATCCATCCTGCATATCATACCTGCTTGTTGCCCAGTGCCTTTTGGAGCTGGCTTCTGACATTGGGCTCAAGTGGGCCCAACCTTCTAATCCAGAGTTGACTCATATTCCTCACAACCCCAACCTGGCTAGATCTGTGATCAATCTCATCTTCACAGTACTGTCTGTATCTGTGTCTGATCTGCCTAGATTGGATCTTGATCAGTGTGGACCTTTGGATCATGTTCCAATCTCCACTTTGCTTCCCCTATCTAAGATTGATATTCAGGTTTCACACATGGTAATCCCAAGAGAGTCTCCAGAGGAATCTGGATTCTTGATCGACCTTGCCATGGGTTTCTGGTCCCTTGATGTGGGAGACCTGTCCTTTCCTGATCGAATTGAGACTGCTGTGTCAGTAGTAGCTGAGGTCTTTTTCTCTGTGTGGAATACTCATGTAAAGGAGATCATTGTTACAGGGTACTCTTGGTCATGGTGGACTGATGAATGCTCTGCTGCTATTGCCAAATATTGGGAGTCTCATGCCCCTAATGATTGGAAGGCTTTCCACAAGACTTTACATCTTGCTAAGCGGCACTTCTTTGATGCTTGCATCAAGGAAATTGCTGTTCATGGCCTGGGTAAGGCCCCACCAGCTCCTGCCATGTGAGGCCATCTCGCATCGGGGGGAGTCGTGCCATGATATTGACATTCTGTAGAGGGCACTTGATCAGATTTACAATGCCATCTCAGGGCAGCCTTGTGATGTCACAGTGTTACAGGAGTTATCCCCACTTGCTGAGCAGGACTGGGTCCCTTTTTTGGTGTTGGAAGCAAGGGAGGTGCTTTCAGCATGCTCTTCACATTCCTCGCCTGGTCCAGACTATGTTACATGGGTCCATCTAAAGGAGCTTCTTTCCAATGATGAAGTTATCAGGAAGTTCCTGTCCCTGGCTGATGCTTGCCTTGTGGTTGGGTATTAGCCATCTTATTTTAAGGAGTCGATTTTAGTGATTATTCCTAAACCTAGTAAACCTTCCTATTCCACTCCTAAGTCATTTAGGCCAATTGTTCTGCTTAATATGGTTGGGAAGCTAATTGAGAAGATGCTTTCTAGGCATCTCCAATTCAACAGTGTCAAGTATGACATCTTTCATTCTAATCAGCTAGGCAGTATCTGGCAATGGTTGACTTAGGATGCTGGTTTGTTCCTCACTCATCTAGTTAAGGCTAGGTGGGTGAGGGGTCTCAAGACGAGCATTGTCGCTTTTGATATTGCTCAGTTCTTTCTGTCTTTGAATCATGAGATGCTCATGGCAATTTTGGTGAGGCAGGGCTTTCCAGCAAATGTCTACTGGTTCTTTGCCTCTTATCTTGTTGGGAGGAAGACCAAGTATCTTTGGAATTCCTTCTCTTCTGGTTTTTACGATGCAGATGTTGGAGTTGGGCAGAGTTCGGCCCTCTCCCCCATTCTCTCTGCTATCTATCTGGCACCTGTGCTTAAGATTTTTGACCTTAGGGCATCACACTTGGAGTGTGATGTTCTTTCCTATGTGGACAATGGTATACTCATTGCTCAGGCCAAGGAGTTGGCAGACAACCTGGTATGTCTTCAGGGCATGTACAGGTTTATGTTTGATCTGTTTGTGGCAGTTTGGACTTGTCCTCAAGTATGACAAGTCTGAACTCTTTCATTTTTCATGCTGGAGGGGGGACAACAACCCCCCTATTGACTTGGGGTATGCCTCATATACTGGAGATACTCCTCTCTGTCCCAAGCTGTTTTGGCAGTATTTGGGTTTTTTCTTTGACAGGCAGCTTACTTTTCATGAGCATGTCTGCTATTATTCCACCAAGGCTATCTCTATGGTTTACGCCATGGGGATGCTCAGTAATTCACTTAGGAGTCTTTCTCTGAGGCAGAAGCATCTGCTGTACAGGTTGTGTGTGGTTCCTATTGCCACATATGGTTTTCATCTTTGGTGTTATGAGCTGCATCCACATAAAGCTCATCTCACCTCTCTTAACAAGATGCAGTGCAGGGCTGCAGTCTGGATTACAGGTGCATTTTGTACCTCTCCTACAGGTAGTGTTGAGGCATTGGCAGGCCTTATCCCCATCCATTTGCATCTTAAGAAGTTGAGGTCCCAGGCAGCATACCAGATTCTCACTCTTTCACCTACACACTTGACTAAGCAGCTGCTTGGCACGAGGCAGTTTCCTGGTACTGACCCTCACCAGTACTATTTTACTTGACTTGGCCAATCTGTGGAAAAGGTCAGGTCTACAGTAGTGGATACCCTTTAGTATCATTCTATTCTGGTCACTCTGGAGACATTCGAGCCTGATGCATTTGGATGCTTGCCCAAGTAGGCATTTGATGGATTACTTTGGTGATCATATTCAGTTTGTTGAGTTTGACTCTAAGGAGGACAATATCAACATCCAGCATGTACTTGATGTGGAGCTCGAAAGGGCTATTGTGCTTGATGACTGCATTGTGGTGGCCACTGATGCTTCAGTATCTCATGACAAGGTGGTCCAGGCAGTCTCAGCTACTTGGGTTTGGGCCAGTAGGATGCCTGTGAGGCAGTCTTGCCAGGCTGCTGGTAGAGTGACTGCTTCTGATACAGAGCTTCACACCATACAGATGTAGGTTTTCTCTGGATGCACGTAGGAAGGCGCCCATCATATTGTCTTGTTCACTGATCATCCTGCTTCTGCTAAGCGGGCAGTGGACCCTTCTGTTGGCAGCAGGCAGGCCCAGGCTCTGCTTGTTTGTTGTTATCTGCAGAAGTGGCTGAGGGAGGATCCCTCACACACTTTTACATTTGTATAGGTCTGCTCCTTCTTAGAGTGGCCTTTACATCATGTGGTCCATTGCTTTATGGCAGGACCAGCTTTTAGGGTACCTGTGGGGGATTCTCCCTTCACTATCCTTAATTATATTTGTACAGCCGAGGCTCAGGCTTGTCACAATGAGTGGACTAGGCAGTTTACTGTGTTGAGCTCCTCCAGGAGAGATTTTTTGCACCTCACAGATGTGAGGGGTAAGCACTTGATGCCCACTTACCTCTCTAGGGGTATGTGGCTTAAGTCTTTGCATGATTCACCCATTTGTGCTTGGGTGTGCCGGGTAGTGTTAAAGCATGCACCTATTGGGGAGTTTAGGCATTGTTTTAAGCTCTCTGATGACCACTCTTGTCCTTGTGGGTCTGCGCATTTGCAGACTTGTGAGCATATTTTGACTGAGTGCACTGACTTCAGCCCCCTTTGGTGCTTCCCCCAATTATGAGAGGAGCTGCTTGTGTTTTGCAAAGAGAACCCTAGGGCATTTTCCTTTGCACACCTCCCTGGAGGATAAGAATGGTGCAGCCACTCTTCGGCAGTTGCTAGGTTTTCTGGGGGCCTCTTGGGACTCTCGGAGGGTCTGGCATTGGCAGCTGATGGGGGCTGTGCTAGCTGCTCCTTAGTGCTCATTGTCCATATTGTGTGGGGATGAGGGCAAGGGATTATACCTGCTGTTTATCCACTTCTAGATGTAGGGAGGGCCTATATTAGGTGTAGGCTGCCATGTTCAGCTGAGCTGGGGAGGATTTCAATTCTCTGTAGTGTACTTGTAGCATACTATTGTAGTCATTGCAACT
The DNA here is from genome assembly GCA_001563735.1 of Leucoagaricus sp. SymC.cos. Classification (NCBI taxonomy): domain Eukaryota; kingdom Fungi; phylum Basidiomycota; class Agaricomycetes; order Agaricales; family Agaricaceae; genus Leucoagaricus; species Leucoagaricus sp. SymC.cos. Next base: position 183,645 of record KQ961983.1, on the reverse strand, counting down.
GGACTGCTACCATGCACTGGTATATAAATTTTTGAGTTAAAAAAAAAAAGAAAAAAAAAAAGAGACATTGAAAAGTATTTAGAAGATTGTAAATTATATGTTACAATGCATTACAACCACAAAATAATAAACTCCTTCCTCATTTCCCTAGTTGGTGCCAGAATCTTTTGATTTATTGAAAGTAATAATATATACCAACAATATGTTGGAGCTAGATTTGGCATAAACTACCTCAATAAGTGTAAACCCATTATTTTATGATATTTTGTCCTATTTTGGCAATGTCATGTATGTTATGTAATGTTAGTTGGATATGGATGCAGCCTACCTTAGCTTTTTTTTAATAGATTATTGACATTCTCTAGTTAGGGCATTCTAATAATTACCTTTTGATGATGAGATGTTGATTTTGGAAGGGACTGGAGCAAATGTCAAGTCCTTTCCCATTTGATTTAGTTTTCTTATGGCTTTTTATTATTTATTCCCTAGCTATGCACTCATATACTTAGTTAGCAGCATGGACTGTGGCCAAGCACCATGTTATAAATTGTTGAAAAAAAAAATCTCCTAGATTTGAAGGCCTGTCTCACATAAATGGCAAATTATCTATTCTGAATAATTCCAATATTAAATGCCAACTTGTACAATGTTGCCACAATATTCTGACTGTAGGATATCCTGGAATCACAGAAATACTTCAAAAACTCCAATCCTATGTCTGCTGGCCTAGAATGAAATCTTATGTTGTTAACTATATTAATGTGGTAGTAGTTGCAAGGGTGGTTGGGACTTGAAGAGTGAATAATAATATTTGCCTCAATGTGTGACAAGTAACTGGGTTCAGGCTCATTGATGTACTTTCCCCATATGGCAATCCTACCACTTTTCTAATCAGTCAACTCCTGATCTGAGGTAATTGAGTGACTTTAGATACTTCTCTGAGTTCCATGTATTTGTCAAGGGCTGTGAGGTCCTTGCAAGCTTGATATGGCTCCCAAGTTGTGTTGCCAGTACTCCAGCAAACCTATAGCCAATCAATTCATCAATGAAATATTCATGTTCATTATCAAGCCTGAAATCATATAGTTTAGGCTTAGTTCAGTCAGGAAATAATACATTATTTGATGTATTATAGGCCCTTAGCAATGACACATCAAACATAGAGTGTATTTTACATTTTGTTAGTGCTGGCAGTAGTTTGAGACAATAGTTTGAAGACTTGAGCCTCACCTCCACTATCTTGAACAGTCCTATAAATTTAGGACATAATTTGCTGGACCTTCCCTTAGGTAGGTTCAAGTTTTTTGTTGCTAGGTATACAAGGTCATTAACCTTGATATCAGGTTTGGGTAACCTTTGTTTATTTGCTTCTTGGGTTTGGAACACCCTTGCTTCAATGATCATGTCATGTACTGCTGCTATATTTGTTAGTGCTACTTCAGTGAATTTTTTGATTCCTTGAGGGAGTGAATTGTTACCTCTGACTTCTTTTATCATACTAGGCATGTAGCCACCATTCAATTTGAATGGTGCATATCATGTTGAAGCAGATATACTAGAATTTATTGTGAATTTGGTCAAGGGTACTTTTTCTACCTAATTCTTTTGGTTGTAGCTCACACTTATGCAGAATATCTGTCTGACATTTCTGTTCATCTGCTCAGTCTGTCCATCAGTTTGTGGATGGAAGAATGTGGATATTAGGAGCTTGGTTCCCAATAATTTATGAACCTCTTTCCACTATGTAGATGTGAACTTTATGTCACAATCACTTACTATCGAGTTTGGCAGTCCATGCAAATAGACTATCTCTTTTATATATATCCATGATAGTTCTGATGTACTTATTCACATGTGCACTGGTATCAAGTGTACCATACTAGTCATACAGCAGATCATAATCCATAGATAATTGTGTTCCTTCAATTTGGGGAATAGACCAATGAAATCTATTCTGATAAAATCCTATAGCTTAGTGGAGATCAGCAAAGGGTGTATTTCACTTCTTAGTTTTTTAGTCAGTGTCTTAGTACATGTGCACATTTTGCAGGACCTACAGAATTCTCTGCAGTCCTTCACCAACTTTGGCCACTAATACTATTAGTGAAAGTATTCCCCAGTATGTTGGTCTCCAAAGTGACCAACAATTTCATGTGTCTTGCTGAGCAGCTGTGTAATAATGTTTCAATCATTAGGAATACATACTACTTCCTGTTCTATATTAATCTGTTTGCATATAATACCATCATCATTAATGGTAAAACTTTTGTATTTATTCAGTGATTTCTTCACTGCACTAAATATAGAATCTTTATCATATCCTAATTTAATGGAATCTATGATTTCATTGGTTGTCTCAATCAGCAGATTTTCTCCATCTATGCCTAATATCATATCTCCCAGAGTGAGATTAAGTTGATCTCAGCACTCTGGGTAGGTTGATTCCTCTGACTCAGCAGCTTGCTGAGCTGCTCCTTGAAGCTCAAGAGCTTCAATTTCTCATTGTTCCCATCTTTCATGAAGACAATTACTTCATTGTAGGTTTTCATCATTAATAGCATTGATTCAAATTATGAGGTCATTGACCTCATCAGCATGCTGCCATGGTAGGTCATCTCTATGAGAGTTAACTCTGTAATCAACTTGAACATAGTCTCCAAGGGCATGTATCTCCCCTGGCTTGTCACTTTCATAATACCTTGATAAACAGTTGGCAGCTTTGTTCAACTCTCTCTTCACATATGTAATATCAAAGTCAAACCTCAACATGTAGTCCATCCATCAGCATTGTTATGCCAATAAGTTAGATTGAGTTTTGAAGAACTCAAGTGCTTTGTGATCTGTGATCACATAGATTCTATATCTAAAGTAAGTAGTTTGTCTTCCTATTTTATTAACACTTCTAGTATCACAAGTGTTTCTATTTCATGAACAGCATAGTTTTGCTGCACTGACATGAATTTCTTGGACATAAATCCTGCAGGTCTGCAGTCAGTCCATGACAGTCCTTGACCATACATTGCTTTGACTCCTATCTTAGATGCATCACAAATGACCTATATTGGATCCTTATTATGAGCATCTACTGGCTTAATAATTGGGATTTTTCCACATATCACTTTGATTCTATCACAGCACTATTGATGCAGTGGTCTCCAATGGAACAGAGTTCCATTTATTGTCATAGACATGAGTGGTCCAGTGTATGCAGTAATATCTGGTAGGAAGTTGGAAAGATAATTTATTAATCCAACAAATCATTGGATGTCATAGTAGTTGTGAGGGACACACCATTCCCTCAGCCTATAGAGTTTGTCCAAGTCAGGGTGAATATTCTTGTTATCAATTATGTGGCTTAGGCATTCTATGCATTCAGTGTAGAGGTCACATTTCAACTGCTTAATGTATAACTGCTGTTCACATAACCTACCAAACACAATTGCCAGATGTGTTTGGTGTTCCTCTATGGTATCTGAATAGATGAATATATTATCTAAGTAAACATATATGTATATACCAAGCACATTGCAGAATATAGCAGTCATCAACTGCTGGATGGTGGCAGGAGCATTGCAGTCTTCTTGCTGCATCACATTACTGATGTATGTTCCTGCAATAGTTGTGAAGGCTGTTTTAGACACATCTTCTAGTTGAATGCATACTTGTTCATATGCATCAGCTAGATCTATTTTTGAGTGATATTTTACTCTGGCTAAGTCTTCTTGGATGACTTCTTGGTCTGGCAAAGAAGTTACATCCTTTATAGTCTCGTCATTGCAGAACCTTGCATCTATGACAGTCCTTAGTTGACCATCTTTCTTTAGTACACAAAGCAATAGTGTGGCTTGGTCTATAGAACAAGGCTTCCACCATTTAGCTCTTACATACCTCACAAGTTTGTCATGAAACTCATCTCTTAGCAGTTGAGGACAGCAGAGTAGATGGTATTTATACCTTTTGTTCCCATTAATCAGTTTTATTTCATGGTTTACTTCATAAAATGGCAGTAATTTCTCAGGTGGGCCCTGTATGATATCCTGGTTCTCTTCAAACTATTTTTTTTCTCAATGTAGATATGTCAGACTTTATATACTTGTTAAGTGGTGTTTTCACCTGACAACTATATCATTCCTCCATTATGCAAAGGTTTTGCAGTTTAGTCTCCAAGTCATCCTCAATGAGAAGCCTAGTTGTGAACAAACTGAATATTTGTTCTCTGGCTAGCTTTTGAGGATAAAATGACTATGTGAATTCCTGAGGTCCTAAGACCTTTTCTCCTGCAGGATAAGTGTATCTTTCAATAGCAGATAGAAGTATCCAGGCTGTTTCATTTCCTATATGCCACATACCATGGCATTCCATTTATCAGACATTTGAGCATCATAATACCACTCAAATTGTGGTGGCCTTGTCAGAGCATCATACAATTTACACTCATCTACTGTGGCCATGAGGTCTCAAAAAGCCTGTCAATGTCCTCCAGTCAGCCCAGAGGATACATATGTATCTTTGTAGTTGGCAATTGCTATGTTTCTTAAGGTATTTCTACCTCTTTAACCTTATTTTTTTATTGTTCTGATGAAATTTGTCTGGGTCTTCGAGGTTTTCTTTCCTTGTTTTCCCCCTCTTAGAATCCAAATGATTCTCACTACTTTCCAATAGGTTTTTTGAGTCAGTTGGTAGCATATCACCAACATGGCTACCATGATCTTCTTGAAGATCCTCTACTGATGTTCATCAAATTTGTTTTTGATGAACATCCTGAGGGAGTCATTCTTTCCCTCCTTTCTCTACTGTTTGGTGACATCACAATTGACTGTCAGATTCACTGGCTATGTATACAACCTTGTAGACTTGACTTCCCATTCTTACTTCATTCTTAATGAAGTCAAGTACAACATTATTGGCTTGCATAAACAGCATGCCAATAATCATATTATAGCAATCAAAACTCACTACATCAACATATGTTTTGATGGGAGCATATCCCATCTTTATCTCAATGGTAGCTCCAAAGTCAATGGTTGAACAGCTTCCAACTGTTCCCAACTGGAGCATGTGTGGGTCCATGAGATCATTGCTTCTCACTAGGCTTTGCTTGAGAATGTATAATTTTGTCCTTGTGCTTAGGGAGAGTTACTCTCCTTATTTTTACTTTCTCACTCTTGTTCTTTTTTATTTCATCTTCTGGAGCAAGAGATGGTTCTACAGTGAATCCATTAATGATAATCTCATTGTTGTCTGCATCTTGGATCATGGCTCCAAATTCATAGTCTTTGTCTACATCAGATCCATAGTCTGACTCAATGACTTCAACTTCAACATATTCATCCTCACTAGAGTTGGCTTTCTGAGGCTTGTTCCCATCAGCCTCATTGTTGCTCTCATTTGATGGATCCTCTCTGGATCCATTATCCATATAGTTTAGCTCATTGCCTCCTTCAGCAATAGTATGTGCTGCTTTAAGATAGCTTCTACCTTTGTTATTTTGAGGGCATTTGTCTGCCCAATGGTTGATGCCACCACATTTTTGACAAAGTCATGCCACACTGGGTCCAGGACCAATCTGGGGTGATGTCTTATTAGCATACCATGGATTGTCCTTTGGTTTCTCAAAGGACATGTTCCTCTTATATAGCTTATTATTTGGCTGTCTGCCAGTTTTTTAGGCATTGAAGGATGCCTTAGCTTATTTGCTGGTATTCTATCACAACTTTCTGCTGGGTGCTAGCCTTTGCATTTCAAGGAGTCAGTTTCTGTGATTATTCCTAAGCCTGGAAAACTCTTCTATTCTATGCCTAAGTTGTTCTGGCCTATTGTGCTATTGAATACAATTGGGAAGCTTATTGAGAAGATGCTTTCTGCACATCTTCAATTTGACAGCATCAATTTTGGCATCTTTCATTCAAATCAGCTAGGCAGTATTCAGCAGAGGTCAACTGAGGATGCTGGTTTATTCCTTACTCACCTTGTCAAGGCTGGGTGGGCTAGGGATCTCAAGATGAGTGTTGTCACATTCAACATCACTCAGTTCTTCCCATCTTTGAACTATGATATGCTCATGGCTATTCCTTCCTGGTAGGATTTTTTGGCTAATGTGCACTGGTTCTTTGCCTCCTATCTGGTTGGGAGGAGGACAAAGTATCTTTGGAACTCATCTTCTTCTGGCTTTTATTCAGCTGAGGTGGGCATTGGGCAGAGCTTTGCTCTCTCTCCTGTCCTGTCAGTGTTGTATCTTGCTCCTGTAATTAAGATTTTTGACATCAGGACATTGCAGCTTGAGTGTGATGTTCTGTCTTATGTTGATGATGGTACCCTCATTGCTCAGGCCAGAGAGCTGGTTGACAATCTGATCTGCTTGAGAAGTACATATGGATTTATATTTGAATTGTTTGTGATGTTTGGGCTTGTGCTGGAGCATGACAAGTCTGAGCTCTTCCATTTTTTGTGTTAGAAGGGAGATGATAACCCCTTATTGACCTGGGGTATGCCCCATATACCAGTGATTCTCCTCTTTGCCTAAAAGCCTTTTGGAGGTATTTAGGTTTCTATTTTGATTGACAGCTCACTTTTTGTGAGCATGTTCAGTACTATTCAACTAAGGCTATTTCCACAGTTTGAGCCATGGGAATGCTGGATAACTCACTTCAGGGACTCTCTCCCAAACAAAAGAGGATTTTTTACAGGTCATGCATAGTTCCTATTGCCATGTATGGCTTTTGTCTCTAGTGTCATGGGCTTCATCCATATAAGGCCCATCTTGCTTCTCTTACAAAGATGCAGCAGCATGCTGCTATCTGGATTACAGGTGCTTTTTGCACCTTGCCTATGGGTGGAGTTGAGGTGTTGGCAGGCCTTATCCCTATGCATTTACATCTTAAGAAGTTGAGGGTGTGGACAGTATACTGGATCCTCCCTCTTTCTCCTACCTATCCTTCCAGGCAGTTCCTGGGGACATGGGAATTTCCAGGCACTGATCCACATCAGTACCTTTTACCAAGATTGGGTGCTCAGTTAAGAAAGTCAGGTCTGCTGTTGTAGATACACTTTTGTATCTAAGTGCTCCAGTCACCCTGGAAACCTTTAATGCCAATGCTTCAGAGGCTCAGCCAGGGTGGCATCTGCTTGACTGGTTTTTGGACCATATTTGAATTGTTGAGTTTGATCCTAAGAAGGAGGACATCAATATTTCTCATATCCTTAATGCAGAGCTTGATTGGGCTCTTGCCTTAGATGACAGTGTTGTCATAGCCACTGATGCTTTGGTGGGCCAGGACAGGGCTTATCAGGCTGCATTGGCAGCCTGCATTTGGGTTAGTGGGAGACTGGTTCACTGATCCTGCCAAGCTGCTGGCTGAGCTACTGTCCCTGATGTGGAACTTTATGCTATTTGGATGGGCATCTTTGGGGCATGTGCTTGTGAAGACACTCATCGTGTTGTTTTGCTCACTGATCATCCAGCATCTGTGTGCCATATGGTGGACCTTTCTGTCAGCAGTGGGCAGGCCCACATTATTTTTGTCTTACTGCATGGCTTGAGAGTGATCTCTCTTACATGTTTGCTTTTGTACAGGTCCCCTCCTCTCTAGAGTGGCTGTTGCATCACACAGTCCACTGCTTTGTTACAGACCCTGCTGGACAAGAGTTGGTTGGGGCACATCCTTTTACTACTCTTAATTATCTTCATACCACTGAGGCTCAGGCCTGTTGCAAGGAGTGGACTAGGCAGTTTGCTTCTACAAGCTCCTCTGGGAGAGATTTTCTGCATCTCAAAGATTTGAGAGGCAAGTGCTTGATGCCCACCTACCTCTCTGGAGGCACATGGCTTAAGTCTTTGCATAACTCTCTGCTCTGTTCCAGAGTTTGCAGGGCAGTTCTTAATTATGCTCTAATCAGGGAGTTTAGGCAGCAGTTTAAGCTCTCTGATGATCATTCTTGCCCTTGCAGGTCCACTCATTTGCAGACATGTGAGCATGTTTTGACTGAGTGTGCTGACTTCAGCAATCCACAGCCCTTTCCCAAGGTGTGGAAGGAGCTTGTTAACTTCTGCAAGGAGAACCCTAGGACGTTCTCCTTTGCACACCTCCCTAGAGGGTAACAACAGCACAGCCACTGGCCACTCTTTGGTAGTTGCTGAGTTCTTTGGGGCCCTTCTAGGTTCTGGGGAATCTGGCATTAGCTGCTGATGGGGGCTGTGCTAGTCTCACTTTAGCGCTTGTGTCTGTGGGGTGTGACATGGAGCATGAGGGCCTCTACCTATTCTTCATCCACCCTTGGGTGTAGGAAGGGCCTATTTTTGGTGCAAGCTGTTATATTCAGCTAAGCTGTGAGGGATCTCAGTTTCCTGTCGATAATTGTAGCATACTATTGTAGTTGTTGCAACTGGACTGCTATTGTGCAC
>KQ961983.1:130228-160787 GCA_001563735.1 Leucoagaricus sp. SymC.cos | reverse complement strand
GACTTGTCCCTTCACCACTCTTAATTATCTTCATATGGCCAAGGCTCAGGCCTGTCACAATGAGTGGACTAGGCTGTTTGCTCATATATATGAGCTCCTCCAGAAGAGATTTTTTGCACCTCACTGATGAGAGGGGCAAGTACATGACACCCACCTACCTCTCTGGGAGTATATGGCTTAAACATTTGCATGATTTCCCACTTTGTGCTAGGGTGTGCAGGGCAGTTCTCAAGCATGCACTAATCAGGAAGTTTAGATGCCAGTTTAGACACTCTGCTGATCATTTCTGCCCTTGCAGGTTTGTGCATTTGCAGACTCACAAGCATATTTTGACTGAGTGTGCAGACCTCAGTGAACTCCAGTGCTTTTCTATATGTTGGAAGGAGCTGGTTGATTTCTACAAGGAGAACCCTCAGGCATTCTCATTTGCACACCTTTCTGAAGAATAACAATAGCATGGCCACTCTTTGGCAGTTGCTGAGTTTTCTGGGGGTCCTTAGGGGTCCTTAGGAGGTCTGGCATTAGTGGCTGATAGGGGCTGTGCTAGCTTTGCTTTAGTGCCCTGCTATCATCTGGGATGGTGTGGAGAGCAAGAGCCTCTGCCTGCTCTTTGTCCACTCTTGGGCAAAGAGAGGGCCTATCTTCAGTGTAGGCTGCCATGTTCAGCTGAGCTGTGGGGGATGTGTCTCTCTAATTGTAGATACTCCTTTGTATTTGTGACTGGACTGCTATCATGCACTAGTATATAAATTTGTGAATTAAAAAAAAAAAATAAGCCTGAGATCAAGTATCTCATACTCACAATTTACAGAAATGATCCCAAGTCCATCATGATACTGTAAAACTAGAGGATGTGTTCATTGAAGAGCTTAGACTATAAGTCAATCTTGTAAACAAAGCCTTGCACAGAAGTTAACCTAAAGTAAGAAATGCCACAGATACATTGATGCAGCCTTTGAGCAACCTTGTTATCAACCTTAATATACCTCATGGCCTTAAGAGCTATCCTCCAACTATCAGTGGAAATCAGAGAGAATAGAAAAACCTAACTAACCTCCTTCTCTCCCAACTAAGTACCTCTCCAGATATTGCAATCCATTTCACCAGCAACAGCTATGTCACCAGTTTTTTCCACTCCTTCATTCAAGATCTTTACAGGAGGAGGGATAGCTGCCATTTTCTGCAACTTTGCAAGACCTTGTTATACATCATGATACTTTTTATCAGTCTTGGCATTCTTTACAATAGTAGGAGTCAAAGAGGGTTTAGTGCCTGCAGTAAGAGTCTGCCACTCTTGTCACATCTATTTCAATGCCTGCTGGAGAGGCATCAGTAAACCATCTCCATTGACCTTTAGGCAGTACATACACTATTTGACCAGACCCCATAAGTCACAATGCTTTTCTTTCCTGAAATGTTGCAATGTATTTTTACAATTCTATCTAGTTTTGAGCTATTTGACTGAGAAGCTCTTGAGTCTGCATAAAACAAAGTTCCATGACTTTTTGGTTCTCTCCCATCTTGCATGCAACATCAACTTAGGCACTAATATTATGAAGTAAGAAAGTGACTCCAAAAAGATAAAACTAACAAGCCCCATCTATGAATTTTTATTAGTAGAAAATAGGAAAGGATACACAGGATCATACTGTGAAAGATTGAATTGCAGTATTGAGCTCTCAAGTATATTGAGTCATTTGTTTTCCCATTTCAGCACAGTGCACTACCAGCGAGTATTTTGCACATCAAAAATATGAAACTAAAGGCTGTCTGCTGGTATACTTACAAAATTGAGCTAGGTGGCTACAGTGGGCCCATCTAAGAGCATAGCTATATGTCTGCTCTAAAGTGCTAATCAGATGTCAATATTTTGGTGAAGGGACTCAAATAATAGTGACATCAGAGAGTAAATGAGCAAGGTACAAACAACGTAGACCCCAACCTCTTATACCTAAATAGACAATAGAGCTACTTAAAACTCCAAAAACTATGACATGAGGACAATACACTGTTTGTACTGTACATTATGATTTTCAACAGTTTCCTACAAACATGCAATGTCTGAGTGAATAAGAATGGGCAGGAGAATAACAGAAAAAAAAATCCAACCTAACTTATCTAGTAGATCAGAGGATATAGAAACAAAAGGGAACAATGAGCATTTCAGACACACAAGCCCCTTCATTCCTCCTGTGATATCTCATGGTAACTCTGACCACTAGTACAGATGTCAACACAATAACAACAGCATGTGACAATGTGAAAATAGCAGTAACAGAATAAGATATCAGCAATTGGTGGTGGTAACAATAAGAATGACAGAAAATAGGACTTCAGCCTCTCACAGACAGGCAATTATATATAGGACTTTGGCCTCCCATTGGCAAGCAATCATGTATGAGACTTCAACCTCCCATCAGCAAGGATAATGACAATGGCAATTTATATAGGACTTTAGCTCTCTGGGAGCAAGATTGATAACAAAAATAACAGAATATGGGACTTTAGCCTCTCAGAGGCAAATAAATGGCAGATAGCAGCAATGATGATATGATGATGTCAAGGAGTACTGATGGAGTAGATCATGTGGACCAGGGTGATCAATGACAGCATAGGTCATGTGGCAGTAGTAGCATCAGAGAATAGCAGAGAAATGGGCTGGAGAGCTATGACAATGTTGATGAGACATGAAATATTCTTATTTATGTTGAAGAGACTCAAATAACAGTGACATCAGGGAGTAAGCAAGTAAGGTACAAACAATGTAGACTATAACTATTTATACCTAAATAGATAATAAAACTACTTAAAACTCTGAAAACTGTGACATGAGGACAATGCACTATTTGCACTGTGCATTATAATTTCCAACACATTCAGCATCTGCAAGAACCAAAAGTAACTACAGGTTCAACTTATGAGTGAGCCTGATCAATATATTCTTGCAATGTCTAATTCTCCTCTAAGCTACTTGAAGATTCCTCAAGAACTTTTTCCAACTCAAGACTCTTTCTCCCAACTATTTTTGCTTGATCTTTGGAGTAAGGAAGGAGAGGCCACATCAGTGATATAGAAAACTTTTTCTAAAACAGTGGATTCTGTACTCTTTGGTAGTCAACATCTTCAGAGATTTATATGATCTCATGAGCAAAGACTGCTCCAATTGCAGCACCTGGCACAGATGCAATGATCAGTACAATTCTAAGAGCAACTTTTATCCAGTCTACTAGTTGTTGAAGTATCAAGGCCAGAGAGAAATGATGATCAAGAATGCTGTACCAGGGTGACAGACTTTAAGACTGGCTCAGTTGGCACCAGCATCAATCCTCAAGGCCTCATGACAAGGAATAGCATAGGACAGTGTAACTTAAGCCACAAGGCTAATTACATCTCATTCTCAAGGCACAGGCATAGTGATTTGGAACAGACCAACCCAGTACATTTCATTCTAGTAGTGTGGTGTTTGGTGAAGGGTGTATCTTCAGGCTCTTAGCCCAGCCACATTGTGTCAAGGAGATAGTTGAAGTTTGAGTAGAGATATGACATATAAGCTAATTTCCTCACATAGCTTTATCAAGCAATGGGGAATATTTACATTTGTTTATATCACAAGTTAATTCCAAATATTTACTACATATATCACTCAGTGCATCATAACTGTTCTTCCATACACTTGCTCAATATAATGTGGCCAGTTTAGGAGCCTGCATCATGAGTCTATAATAGCATGTAAACAGAGCAAGTCTGACTAAAACCAACACACCCTTCTTTTCCATGTACTACCACCTTCGCTCTGGGTGCATCCTCCCTCACAGTCTTGCCACCCTCTTAGGGTCACTCACAGGCTGCATATTCTGTCACTTTAGGGTTCGCGATATCCAGTCTTTACTGCTCCATGGCTGGGACACTCATGATGCCCACCTGCCCCCTGCTCTTCTGGTGTTGAGTTAGAGTTCACTCCTCTACCACATCTTCTCTGGTGGGGGGGGCAGTCTCTGCCTCCTCTACTCTCCTCTCTGGTGCTCCCTTCTGCTTCAGCAGTTGGTTAGAGCCCTTCTCTGCTGGTCTGGGCATGTTCTGGTGTGTTTGGGCCATGCCTGTCCCCTGGTCACCTTTATGACCCTGAATCTGTGGTTCAGCTGAATAAGCTGCTGCTATTTCAGTTGAGCACTTCATTGCGCTTGACTCATTCTTCTTCTTTTGGGCTAGGGTTCTTTTACCCTGGTCCACCTCTTTCCAGTCTGGTGTGTGGTAGCACTGGGCCTGTCCAGTGTTGAGTTGAGTTTGCTCCTCTGCCTTCTTCTCTTTTCTGCAGGGTCGTAGCTATGCTCCCCTGCACTTTTGCTGGTTCATCATGGTCATCCTGTGGCACTTGTGTTTATGTGCTGGCATCTCTTAAGGGAACCCCATGCCCTCTCACTGCTCGTTGTCAGTCATGATGGGTGACCATACACTCCCATGCTGGTGGCCAGTCCATGCATGCACTATCCCGATGCCATTGGGTTTGTCCCCTTCAGATTGACTATTGCCTAGTACCTCCATTTGGTCAGTGACTGGAGGGTGGGAAGTGTTAGAGCTGAGCTTTGACAGACAGTCTCTCTGGTAGCTAGGGCTGATAGATGCTTAGTTAGAGTTCAGTGACCATTTGTATTTATCTTAGTACCCTGGCTCTTCTGGGGGGCAGACTGCTATCGTGCACTGCCTTATAAATTTTTGAGTTAAAAAAAAAAAAAACAACCAACACAACAAGTATGAATATTGTGACAATGTGCTATGACTTCAAGGACATCCTCATAGATATCCTTGTAGTTGATCAGAAGAAGAAGGCAAAGATAGCCAAATGATCCCTGTAAGGCTCACATTCCCCATTCTGCTGTCTAATAATAGGACATAAACTGACAGCTAAATTCAAGAAGGCCAGCTTGCTCTTAAGCATTATGCAGAAGACAAGTACCTTCTTTGAGAGGAACCTGTATTTTACCAACAGTCTGGGCTAGTCTATGTGGCAATCCTGTATCTGCAACAAAATAGTAACCTTCAGAAATGTGATGCCAAGTTGTTCATATATTGGCCAAGCTATTTATGAGTCATACCAGCTACCAAGAGCATTGAGACTACATACAATAATAGTACCTACCACAATGAGAATTGTGACAAGAATGATCTAAACTATTGCACTCACTGTTGGTAGCAAAAGTGAACACAGGGCTCACACAATGAGCATGCAGCCATCCATTGTATGTTGTATTTTCAATGTTTTGTTCACTTGAATTTTGGATAAGTAAATTTAGCCCATGCACATTGTTAACATTTTTTTTAAAAAAAAAAAAAACTCATAAATTTGTAATGTGGGGCTTGATTGCAGTCTGTGCCTAGGTTATAGTATATTGTTAACATCTTATTTTACTTATTTTTTTTTTTTAATGTCATAAATTTATAATGTAGGGCTCGATAGCAGTCCACATCTGGGTTGGCAGCTCAGAATACCATTACAGGAGTACAACTAAAAATAACTACATAAGTGCATAACAGATCAAAACTACAAAAATGTCCATCGTAATCAGCATCCCCCAAATGCTACCTCACCATACTCAGCTTTGAATAGGGGCCTATGACAAAGCTCAAGGTTTCAGCAGTGCTGGTTGAGTGCTCTCCTACCCTTGCACTCCCCCTCTGCTGTCTTCTGAGAAATCACATTGAGCTCCAACATTCTCTCAGACAAGGCTGACTTCTCAGCCAGCCAAGCCCAATCGAAATGATGATGCTAATACAAGTATTGTTGGTTGCTTGCACTGTGATCCCCCTTACAGTTCACACAATGCACAGCATGAGGGCATGGAGCTCCCTTGGGGGTCAGATCCTGGGGCAGGCATGTAGAGGGGTTACTCCTGCAATAGGAAGCATGTTGACGATGGCTGGCCTCAGTGTGAGGACCAGCACATTGGGGGCATTGGGGGGCCTGAGAGCGACAGACATGAGTGGAGTGTCTCCAGCACCAGCAATGCTGACACAGCGGGATGCCAGAGTGAGAGTGGGCCACACACACAAAGCATGAGGCTGGGCCAAATTGAAAGGAAGAGCCAGTCAGGTGCTTAGTAGTAGCACCAGACTGGGAGTCGAGAATGTCAAACTACACAGTGGCAGTATCAATGCGTTGGAAATTGTGCATCACACATGGTGAATTTGCAAGAGTGAAGGAAGCAGCCATGTGGGACCTCCCCATGACCACCTGGACATCATTGGCAGTGACCTGCTGGCCATCTGCCTTAAAAAACAGAACATCCACAACCTTAAGATAAGATCATGAGCATGGAAGAGCTGCCTCAACCCCGTCCTCAGCAAGGGAGAGGAGGCAAGAGACACCAGCCTTCACCAGGTCTATTTTACCCTAGGAGGCAACCTGTAACATAAGGAGGGAGATCCCCCCATAAGCAAAGTGACAGAAGTTGACCTGAAGGTCACTCTTGCTGAGAGAGCAGTTAGCAGCACTGACCAAAGCCAGAAACTGTGAGGAAGAAGGGAGGGGGTTGATCTTGACAAGGACCTGCTGCCAGGAGGGACCAGGAACAGTTGACTTGATTTTGCACTTGGGCAGTGCTGGAGGAACAGATACCTGATGCATTACAATGATGCAATCAGACAGAAGATTGGGGACAGTCTTGGCCAAATTGACCAAAGATGTGACATCATAAACTGTATCAGTATAACTACACTTGACACTGGAAGGAGGAGGGGGGCACTTGGTAGACCAAACAGGCCTAGGAGGAGGAGCAGGCTTAGGAGCCAGAAGAGGATGAGCAGTGGCCTCAGAAGGAGGACCATGTGCAGGGAGAGTAGGAGGAGGAACAGCTGAGTCAGCCATTCCACAGATCACAGGGGGTGGCTATGCAGGGCCATGAGTAGGAGCCCACTCAGTGTAGAGGCAAAAGTGGGCATGCCAGGGAGGTCTTCAAAAGGCATAGTATGCCACTGTGTAGAGACAATGTGCCCTACTGTAACAGACAGGGCATGGGCAAAACACATGCGATCATGCTCCTCCACTCAGATCTTTCCAGACCAGGATGCAAGAGTACAATTGATAGAAGATACCATGTCCAGAATCTCACAGGACAAGGCAGCAGAGAGACTGTGGGTGAAGGATGTGGAGGCCTGAACACGAGACCAGAATTTGCCCTCTGAGAAGGGATGAGGATAGAAAACCAAAGCCTCTGGGGACAAACTAGAAGCCAAAAGAGCAGAAGTAGCAGGACAAGACGTGGACAGTGCCAGGTGAGGCTGGGGAGGCATGAGCTCAGCAGCAACCAAGCTATGTTTCTTCTTGCCCTTGCCCTTGTGAGAGACAGGCATAACAGGGTCAGGTGGCCCAGCTGGGAGGACTGACAAGCAAGGAGTAGAGATACCAGCCATCTCAGCGTCACTCCCCTGGGCAGGAGTTGGGGTGGACATCTCTGAGCTGCTCTCTTCAATGTCCTCATTCCATGGACATATTCCTAAAGTATGAATGTATTCACCAGTAGACATAACATAGACAACAATACATGACCAACACCCAAAAGATGATGGTGGTGTGTGGGAAAGAAGGGATAGCACATTCTTAACATCAAAGATATAATCTGATTTTCTCTTGCATGGCCCAAGGACTATGACTGGGACTTTAGCAGAACTTACCAATCTAATAGAGCTACTATATACCATCCTACCTTATTCAGAACCAAGACAGTTCTATTCCCTCAACTCAATGCCCTCATCACCAACACTTATAAAGCAGCCCCATTCAAGAGGTGCTTCCTCAACAGAGAATACTTGCATACTATACACAATAACACTGCCCAAGCAGTAGCTAACAGCTGGAAGCTACTAGAGAACAACAACAACTTGCCCAAAGAATGGACTCATGATTATATGACCAAGACTGGTGTGCAGCTTGCTAGTGCCCTCATCATAGCAACTCTTAATGGCACCTACTCAGGTGGCATCACCAACACTGTGGCAAATGAATTAAAGATTGCCCATCAATCTCTTACCTAACCTTATGATCTAAAAGAAATACAGCAATTGATCACTGAGGCATCCTTGTCCTCATCCTCCTCTATATCTCACCACACTACCTCCACCTCTTTCACTGAGTCCTCCCAAGGAGTGACTACAGATTGATCAACTAAACAATCAATGAAAGACAACTCTGATATAGAGTATGTCTGAATTACTACTGAGGCTATACCCAGCCAGCTGACAAGGTATACTCTGATACCTGAGCTACAGACCCCCATTTAAGGCTCAACTCCTGAGTTACTGAACTACTCTTAGATAGACTTTGCCTTGTGATAATTAAGCCTTGTACTATGGACCCCTGTTTAAGATACTATGGACTTACCTCCCTGCTTCTCTTCCTTGTGATTGTTGCCTTGATATCAGATGCTTCTTAATAGCCAATCATTCTTCTTTGATTACAAACTAACTCCTCAGCTATTATAGACTTTAGATTACAACTCCTCTCCCTCATTCTCTGAGTTGGTAATTTCTCCTTATTAGTATAAAAACTATATAGTATATGTTGATCTGATTTCCCTAGTAAACTTAAGTAGCACATGGACTTGACTGCACTTTACAAAAAGGTTTTCTGTAGATAGACCAGATAGGTAATTACTAGATATGTGTATATTACTTCTAGCTTTATAAAAGCATCTAACAAAGATAGAAACTGCAAGTTTCTATCCTTTTTGGTTATCATCTATGCTCTTGCCTTACCTACCTTGTCTAGAGCTAAGTCATTGAGAAGCCATTGAGGATTCCCTCTAACTTGGTTGATGTCTCCCATCTGCATTGTGGAACTATGTTTCAAAGCTCAACAATTATCAAAGCTGTTGAAGTTTTTGAGAGAACTTCTTCCTCTTTGAACCCTGAGATCTATGGAGATTGTGAGTAAATCCTCTCTGACCTACTGATAGTAGCATCTCTTCTTGAGAAGGCCTTCTCAAGTTATGAGCTCAGGACCAGTAGAGATTCTGTCAAGCAGGTTTGGCTGCCTTCTTCAACAGGAGTCTCAAGGACATCCTAAGACAGCATCTCTCTCTTCTAGCCTTTGGATTTGGACTTGCATAGTCAGCTTCTCATGTGCTGGTCTTAGGTGAGGACTGTAAGCTGACAGACTTTGATCTGCTTGTGAGATAGGATCACTTCTATCATTCTTGGTAGCACCTTCTGACAAACATCCATAACATTAGGATAGAAACTTCCTTCTGAACTCTAGGAGGAACAGTCATAGCAAACACCAAAAAGAACACCATCTCTAGGTCTAGCAATGCCATGGAAGACTGCAGTAGTACTGGCATGAGTCTGGACAACTCAGGTTAACTTGGTAAGAGGAAACCTGCTGAAATATCTTAGATTTCTGGAGTACAGAAAGGCCACTTGTAGAAAAATTGAACACTCACCTACCATCAAGAAATCTATTGCTCCAAGGGGCAATTACCTCCCCTGAATGCAATCTCATGACCAAAAGAATGTTGGATGTCATTGAAGCCCAATAGAGACAATGAGGATCTACTAGTTGTTCCCTAGACTCTGACCAAAGAATGACAACTGCCCATTATGCTCTTTGCTACCCTTTTTCTATCAAGATAACAAATCCAAAAGAAGAAGCTCTCTGATCAAGAGCTCAATAACTTTACTTTTTATTTTATAAAACTATGCAGTAACAATTATTTATGACATAAAATCTACAGAAAACCTAAACACTGGAAACTTCAAAAATGCCAACATACAGCAACTCATAACTGCCCTCATTTTTCATCCTTATACTCCTTTGATACCCAAAAATCATTTCCCTCATTTTCTATTTTCCTAAACTCCTCCCAATCACTCCCTGAAACTGGATTCTAACCTAACTACAATAAAACTCTCAAAATTTCAACATCAGGAGGAAGAAATTCTTGAAACCCCTCTCAATGAGAACAACTTATTGCTAATATCCAAGCCCAGCTTCACCAAACCTCTTCCAAGCCTGCCACCTCATCTCCTCCTTAAACAAATAAAAGAACTCAAGAGTTGCAATCCTGATTCTCTAATTCCTCAGAATTACCTAGACTTGATACCAACCTCACCTATCCCCAGCAAGTATTCAATAAAGTTGCTCAGCAAATCTGAGCAAACACCAGACCAAACTCTCCAGAGCAATGACAAAGTGCTCTCTCCTTTACTGAACATGTTATGAATATCAATATTTATTCGATTTAAATATTGATTTATAATATTTACCTTAAGTGCTAATGCCTATATAAGTACTGACAACTAGACAAGCACTGACATCTATATCAATGCCCAAATATTCATATTATAAATATTACTTCAATGTTTACTTAAGATTTACTTAAGTAATACTACCTTATGTAATATAATTACTAATTATGATTCTATCATGATTAGTCATTATAATTACCTTCATTGTTGATCACATCAATGCTTAGTCATCATTACTAAGCATATCTATCCTTATCTTTGTTTGCAATATGCCATGATCTGTTTACATATGTATACATTATTCCATGACATTCTATGCTATACATAGAATTACCTCATGTTATGTTCCTGAGCTACATAGCCACCTTACTTCCTAATCTCTGAGCCATGCTTCTTATTGACAGAAGCATATACAATCAGAACATCATTGGTTCTGAATCAACATTACTTATTAACTTCTTGATAGAAGCTCTCTCAGTGCCACTCAGATGGCTTCATACTTCTATATCTATGTATAGATCATAATCCTGCAAAACTATCTGTCTTATAGTTTACTGGTATTATAAATATTCTACAACATTCTACAATATTCTATGATGTTCTATAACATTCTATAATGTTCTACAACCTTCTAGTACATTCTATTATATACTATATACAGTAAATACCATATCTAGATATGACTTGTAAAAGTAGTATATAAGCAAGCTCAACTACCAAGTGAAACCCTATTGTTTCTACTTGGTTAGGTGGAGCCTTGAGAATAGAGCCTCTTATCTATCCTATAGTGAAATACTTCAGCTGATTTATAAATCACTCTCTAAGATAATTAAGACACTCTCAATAAAAGTCTTTGATCTAAGACTTTCTATCACTGATCACTTACTCTTGGTGAAGGAATCTTTGAGTTGTTATTGAACCCTTGATTATAGAACTCTGTCAATCTGAGTTATTAATATTCAAGTACCTGAAACCTGTTAACATGAAGAGCCTCCTCTATTATGCTTCCAGTAGAGGACAATGTAACACTATCACTTACTATTAAGCAGGCTGATAGTCACCATAACAGAATACCAAGAACCTGTCTGACACATTTCATCTTCATCTGAACCAGAACAGAATGACCTTGTTCTTATCCTGCACATCCTGGAACAGCCCTTGCCCAGAAGACCCAGAACTACTCTGAGTAATAACACTGGAATGGCAACTACAACAGCTAAAGACCCAGGAGTCGGGAAGCCTAAATACTTCTATAGAGACCCTGAGGATTATACTCAATAGAGAAGGGAGCTCCTCATTTACTTTATCTTGCAGCCTGTCACCTATAACAATGACAACAAGAAAGTCTTCTATATTCTCTCTTCCATGCATGGAGCTACCAGCTAATAGAAAGAAGCCTACATACTTGACAAAACCACCAGAACTACTCTTACCCCTAGAACCCTTGCCAACCTCTACACTGCCCTTGATGTATCATTCCAACACATTAATGACAGCCTTTGAGTGCACAGCTGCCTATTGACCTTCTGACAAAGAGAAAGACTGATTGAAGACTACATCACAGAATTAAAATCCCTCATATCTCTCACTGCCCTTATCAATGTCAACACCTGAATCTTCTATTTCCTCCAAGGACTGGACACACATTATAACAAACACATTGTCTTCCTCAAACCTGACTGCACCAACATCAACAATTACTATACAGCAGCTTGAACAGTTGGAAGCATGGACCATCTACAATTGTTTGCAAGGACTACATGCTATACTTGAGAGCCCCACTACACCATTTGTCACCTGACTAAGAGTTACTTGAATAAAAGCAAAAAAAAGTCTACCAAACTATATTGACCAGTGGATAACTCGAATCATCCCCATGGATATGGGCCCATAGATGTTGACAACCTCAAAGAATTTTACTGAGTTAATGACACTTTCTCCAAATTTGACTTCAACTCAGATTATAAATCTTCAGACTTCAGAAGATGAAGATGAAGATTCTCAATGAAGAATCCATGCTCTCATCAAAACATGAGTAGAAGAAGAGCTTAATAGCCTTCTCACTTCTGAGCTTCAAGAGCTCCAACAGAAAGGATTATGCTTCCTTTGCAAAGAAGCAAAACATTTTGCTGCTGATTGCCCAAATGTCTCCCACAACCAGAAACCCCAACAATTCCAATCTAAATGCCCTGAGCAGACACAGAAGACACTCCAAGGTAAGAAAGAGAAAGGAAAATGAAAAGATTGCAGACAAAGAAAACTCTAGAAATTGGGATGACATACAATCTACAACCTCCAAGAAGATAACTCCACCTCTTCTGAAAATGAAGAAAATTTCCAATAAGGAAGTTGAAGACTGTAGATCAACCTCTCAACAATCATGCAGAAATTAATAAAATATAAATTCAACAAAAACCCAAAATTTTCTATATTCCTTCAATAGCTTATCTTTTCTTGAACCTGGACACCCTTTACTCATTTATCTTAGACTCAGGCACCTCTAATAACTTTGTCAATCCCAAATTAGCTGACTGATAGTGTCTTTTCTGACAATCTCTAAATTCTCTATCAAAAATTCAAAATGCTGATGGATCAACCAACCCTTCATATTACTCCATCCATGTACTGATCATGATTGATGACTATGAATCAAATGCAACCTTCAAAGTTAATAAATTGGGACAACCCTGAGCCATATTAGGAATTTTCTGGCTCTAATCTTGCAACTCTGAGATTAATTAGGCAGATTGAGCTCTTCAAATCGAAACTCTGGATCAGAAATACTCTGAATTACAAGATTTGATTAACTAAAAAGACATCAATCATCTGTACCTTCAATTAGAAGATGACAATGAAATTAACATCAAAATAAACACCACTATGGAACTAGCACAGAAATACTCCAAAAAAGGCTCCAACAACCCTCTTAAAGTTGTGCTGAAGGAATTCTATGACTATCTCAATGTATTTTCTAAAGAAAAAGCCAAGCACTTTCTCCCAGCTTGAAAATAGGACCATACTATTGAACTCCTTCCATCCTTTGAACCAAAAGCATTCCCAAACTATCAATTAGCACCTAAAGAAATGGAAGAACTCAACAAATTCCTTGATGAAAACCTCAAAAAGAAATTTATCTGACTATTGAAATCTCTGATAGCCTCCCCTTTCTTTTTCATAAGAAAGAAGGATGGGAAACTCTGACCTTGCCAAGACTATTGATATCTGAATTCTCATATGAAGAAGAATGCCTATCCACTTCTCTTCATATTAACACTCTTTGACAAGCTCAAAGGATCAAAATACTTTACAAAGTTCAATGTTCAATCAGGATATAACAACATCTGAATCAAAGAACAAGACTGCTGGAAAGCAGCTTTTCAAACCCCTAGAGGATTATTTGAACCCACTGTCATGTTCTTCAGAATATCTAATTTTCCAGCCACCTTCCAAGTGTGAATTCAACAAACAGAAGATAAAATATCTAGGAGCTATGATAATGCCTTCCTCTCTGGAAATGGACTATGCAAAACTCAAAGGAATTGAAGAGTGGCCTGTTCTTACCAAAACCTGAGATGTATGAAAATTTATGGGCTTCTGTAATTTCTATCAACAATTTATTTGAAATTACTCAAAAATTGCTTCACCACTGAACAAGCTCATGTCATCAATAGTTACTTTTACCTGGAAACCCAAACACCAGCTTGCCTTCAACAACATATGATGAATGTTTAAAGAAAAGCCTATACTTGTCAAAGCTGACCCTGATAAACTATTTGAAATTGAAACTGACACATCCACCTATGCCTCTGGAGCTGTTCTATATCAGAAGAACAATGTTGGAAAATAACAACCTGTCACTTTCCATTCCTAATCCTTCACTCCCACTGAATACAACTATCACTGTTCTGAACAAGAACTGCTTGTGATCATGTATGCCCTAAAACCCTGGAGACACCACCTTTTGGGAGCAAAACATGAATATTCATTGTCTGGACTGACCATGAAAACCTTACTCAATGGACAAAACCTGAGGATCTCAACCCTCAAAAAGACAATGGAGAACCACTCTTGAAGAGTATAAACTGATGATCAAGATCAAGCATATTGCTAGACAGAAAAATAGAGCCACTGATGCTCTTTCCTGCCAACCTGATCTTGCTCCAACTGAGAAAGATAATCATCAAATAACTATGCTCAACCCTAAGATGCTTAACTTTCTCTTCAAGAAAAGGACCTACTTGAGATCCTTCCCAATGCTGATCAACAACTTGCATTCCAGAATGGAAAAGTTGTCATTTCTAATGACACCTCTCTACAACAATGAATTTTGCAACTAGTACACAACCATCTGACTGCTGGACACCCCAGACAAGCCAAAACACTTAGAAAATTACAGGAATTCATCTACTGGCCAGTGATGTAAGACTATGTCCACAAATATATCACAGGTTGTAACATGTGCCAAGCACACAAAATTATCTGATGACCTAATAAAATGCTGCTACAACCTATTCCTGGACCAAAAACACATGACCCTATGCCCAGATCTCAATAGATCTTATCATGGATCTCCTGATCTCTAACGAATATGATAGTATTTTAGTCATAGTAGACTATGGCTTAATGAAGGGAGTAATTTTATCTCCTGCCACAAAAATGGTGATGTCTAAAACTATTGCCCAACTTCTCATTGACACTCTGTACTGATGACATGGTCTCCCTGACAAGGTCATATCAGATCATGACCCTAGATTTGCATCAAAAGCAATGTGCACACTATACAAAGCACTAAAAATAGAAACTGCATATTCAACACCCTACTACCCCCAGACTAATGGAATGACAGAGTGATTCAACCAAGAAATCAAGATCTACTTAGCCATTGCCACAGCTAATAACCCCCACTTGTGGAGTGACCACCTATCTCTATATAAATACATCCATAATAATTGCCCCTATGCTGGAAGAAAGGAAACACTCTTTGAACTACTTCAAGACAACAAACTCAAATCCCTTCCCTTGGTCTCAACACCCACTATCTCCCCCAAAGCTGATGAAAAGGCCAATTTGCTATTAGCTGCTCAAAATAGAGCATTAAAAGCACATGAATCTGTCTGAGATGCAATGAGCAAGCAGATAGCCCACCTCCATCTCCCAACCTATCAAGTTGGAGATACTGTATAGTTAAACAATAAACATCTAGCTATACCATCATGAAAGCTTTACCAAAGAAGAGATGGACCCTTCAAGATCATGAAGAAGATCTCCCCAGTCATCTATCAGCTGAAAATTCTACCTGTATGGAAGATATACAACACTTTCCACTCTTCTGTCTTAATCCTGCACTGCAGCAACATGCTCTATGGAGAACAGTTTACCCAACCACCTTCTGACATTACTGACAAACTGGAAACCTATGAAGTTGAAGCAATTATCAATCATAAGCTGATGTGCAACAAATGCTACTTCCTTGTAAAATAGAAAGGTTATCCTGCCTCTGAAAACACATGGGAACCTGAGACCCATCTTAAATCAGCAACCTGTATTCTACATGCTTATAAGGAATGACATGACCTCTGAAAGCAACATGTTCACTCACTCTATCAACACCCACTCTCATGATAGACCTCTCTCACCCCCATCAGACTTTCAACCTCTTCCCTCTACTACCATGGAAACTGCATCTCAATAGAGTAATGAAACCAGTAACAATACCAATGCCAAAGCTATCTTGAACTGAATTGAATAAAGCACTCTTCTGCTCCAACTCTTACCAGAATTCCCTATGGGAGAGGATGGAGAATACATCCTCTGAATGAAAGAAAGATTCCTTCTTAGAATCCCAAAACCCTCCAGAACTGCTTACTTACTGGATCAATCCCTCAACTATTTTCTATCACAGCTTGACTAGAATTGACGCTCCCTTATAAATGCTGATCTATGAAGCCATTTGCTAGCACTTGCCATCCTCAACTATTACAGGACAGCAACTGCTACTAGCCTACATCTTATGCAAATGCTCCTCTCTTACAGCAAGCAGGCAGAGTTGGCTTGTCAGGCCCTTAACAGCCTTCACTTCTCTGATGGCTTATGAAGAGTGATTCAAGAAACTAACCTAGGAATATCTGTGGCTGAAATATACCACAGTACTTTCCTCAGCAAGGATGGTAG
The DNA here is from genome assembly GCA_001563735.1 of Leucoagaricus sp. SymC.cos. Classification (NCBI taxonomy): domain Eukaryota; kingdom Fungi; phylum Basidiomycota; class Agaricomycetes; order Agaricales; family Agaricaceae; genus Leucoagaricus; species Leucoagaricus sp. SymC.cos. The sequence continues at coordinate 144,377 of KQ961983.1, read as the reverse complement.
ACTTCACTTTGAAGTAACTCTTGCTCTTTCCCAAACTCCTTCATCTGTACTGCAATTTGTTGCAACTCCTACAACAAACCAGGTTTCACTTTGAGCTCAATGAGACCCCTCTCAAGAAATACAACCTCCCAACCTGGATCAGCACCCTCACAGTCAAAGAAGTAGTCAATCTTCTCAACCAACTAGTTCTCAAAAAAATGAAGAACCCCCTCCATAATCCACTTGACTGTGCCAATCTTTCCCTCAAAGAGGCTGTGGTGCAAGCCATCAGAACAACAATTGTGCAATGCATAGTAATCAATGAAGCTCTCAAAATATGGGATCTTGTGACATGGTAGAAGGATCACACTAAGCTGATCACAATCCATCTGGAAATGGACTCAACTGAACAGATGTGACTCTACTGCCACATATTCAAAGCCCTCCAAGATGAGAAATATCCAAGTCAGGAACTCATGCCCCTACCAGTTCTATCTCTTTGACTCAATACCCTCATCACCAATGCTTATAAAGCAGCTCCATTCAAGAGATGCTTCCTCAACAGAGAATACTTGTGTACTATACACAACAACACTATCCAAGCAGTAGCTAACAGCTGGAAGCTACTAGAGAACAATGATGACTGGCCCAAAGAATGGACTCATGATTATATGACCAAGACTGGCATACAGCTCACTAGCACCCTCATCACAGCAACCCTTAATGGCACCTGCTCAGGTGGCATCACCAACACTGTGGCAAATGAATTAAAGATTGCCCATCAATTTCTCACCTGACTTTGTGTTCCAGAAGAAATACAGTAATTGATCACTGAGGCATCCTTGTCCTCATCCTCCTCTACATCTTGCCACACTACCTCCACTTCTTGCACTGAGTCCTCCCAAGGAGTGATTACAGATTAATCAACCAAACAATCAATGAAAGATGACTCTGATATAGAGTATGTCTGAATTACTACTGAGGCCATACCCAACCAGCTGACAAGGTATACTCCGATACCTGAGCTACAGACCCCCATTTAAGGCTCAACTCCTGAGTTACCAAACTATTCTTAGATATACTTTGCTTTGTGATAATTAAGCCTTGTACTACAGACCCCCATTTAAGATACTACAGACTTACTTCCCTGCTTCTCTTCCTTGTGATTGTTGCCTTGATATCAGATGCTTCTTAATAGCCAATCATTCTTCTTTGATTACAAACTAACTCCTCAGCTGTTATAGACTTTAGATTACAACTCCTCTCCTTCATTCTCTGAGTCAATAATCTCTCCTTATTAGTAGAAAAACTATACAATATATGTTGATCCAATTCCCCTAGTCAACTTAAGCAGCACATGGACCTGACTGTGCTTTACAGAAAGGTTTTCTGTAGATAGACCAGATAGATAATTACTAGATATGTGTAGATTACTTCTAGCTCTATAAAAGCACCCAACAAAGATAGAAACTGCAAGTTTCTATCCTTTTCAGTTATTGTCTATGCTCTTGCCTTACCTACCTTGTCTAGAGCTAAGTCATTGAGAAGCTGTTGAGGATTCCCTCTGACTTGGTTGACATCTCCCATCTGCATTGTGGAACTACATTTCAAAGCTCAACAATCATCAAAGCTGTTGAAGTTCTTGAGAGAACTTCTTCCTCTTTAAACTCTGACATCTATGGAGATTGTGAGTAAATCCTTTCTGACCTACTGATAGTAGTGCCTCTTCTTGAGAAGGCTTTCTCGAGTTACGAGCTCAGGACCAGTAGGGATTCTGTCAAGCAGGTTTGGCCACCTTCTTTGACAGGAGCCTCAAGGAGATCCTAAGACAGCATCTCTCCCTCCTAGCCTTCAGATTTGGACTTGTGTAGTCAGCTTCTCATGGGCTGGTCTTAGGTGAGGACTGTAAGCCAACAGACTTTGATCTGCCTGTGGGATAGGATCATTTCTATCATCCCTGATAGTGCCTTCCAACAAGCACCCATAACACACACTCCCAACTGCACCTGTAAGTAGCAAATGACAAGCAATGATCAACATGTTCTGTTCTTGGAACTGATCACCAGTGGGATACCAGATCCAGAAAGTGTTCATTTGGAGTAGTGTTTCAAGAAGAATATGAAGTGAAAAGATAATGTATCTAGGAGCAGTTGTGGGTGTGAGGGCAAAGATCTCTGAGTCACACAAGCTCACATCATCCATGGTGGAGCTCAAATAATGCAGAATCAACCCAAAGTCACCATATGCCTCTAAAAAAGGCATGATATTTGTGGAAGCACTTCTGTGGCAATATCAGCTCTGGTTATTGGGTACATATTCCATAATCTCTCAAAACCTTCATTGACAATCAACTGAAATAGTTCAAATTTATGTTTGGATCATTGTCCCTTTGCTGAATCTCAAATATTGGAATTCAAGAACTATCAGACCAATGTACACAACCCTCCATGTAAGTGAGCAGTATCAGATTTGGATAGGATCGGGTACACCACAAATGTCTGCATGTTCAACTTTCAAAGTGGTCACACCAGTGGGATCCATCTGCTTTTCAGGGAGAATCTGACTGGACCAGTTGCACAATGTATCTCCGTTCCACTCCATTTTACCAACATTACGAGTGTGCTCACCAACAGTTACTTGGGAGAGGCTGCAGGACCGCTTTTGCTTTCCAGAAGCTGACAGTCAATCACCTGCCATCTTGTGCCAATTCTGCTTTCTCCTCTGATATCTGCCAGTGTAGCATCCCTTCTTGGTCATCAAAGTGTCATAATCACTATCCTCAATTTTCCCATATTCGTCCACTGAACCAGGTTGCCAATCGGAAGCTTGAGTATGGGGGAGATTTCCAGTTGGAGACTCTTCCCGAGCTCTCTTATGAGTTCCCCTATACCGTCCTTTCTGAGTTGCTGCATCCTTGTAATCTTTGTCCTTGGGATCATCACCCTCATCATCATCTTCATTGTCATCATCATTGGAGGGATTGTACGGGGACCAAAATGAATCATCTTCTATGTAGTTCATAGGGCAGAGGAACATCCAGGCCTGATGCAAGACAATAATGTTAAGCAGGTGGGGAAACAACTGCAGGAGAGTGTGATGTCTATTCAGCGGCATACCTAATAGTTGTGCACCCACTGAAATGATGGCAAACTTTGGGTGGATGTGACTGACCAAAAGGGGGAAAGTGTTATAGGAGAAGAGGTGAGTGACAAAGTTGTCAGGAACTGGAGGCACGCCGGTTGCAGTCTGGCATGTAAAAGCGATGTCTTCCATATTCTTGATAGGTATAAGAGTATATTGAAAATCATTGCAATCCTTGAAAAGAGGTTCAATACCAGAATGGTGCCAATACCAACCAAATGCACAGGAATGATTGGAAAACGTGCTCTCTCTGCACTTTTCAAGATAGGGTCAAGAGCGTCATAATATTGCTGGACAATAGCCTCCTCAGGTACAAGCACCCATTGACCAGTGTCAAACATGTGATGGACAGAGGCACCAGCTGTTTGAATAGATTGAGTAACAGGTTTCAACAGCTCAGATGGATGCCTACCAGGGAAGACATTATGACAAGTATCGAGATTCAGGGTATTGGCTTGCATGTTCCAGTGTCACTCGAGTGCATAGAGCTAATGATAAATGAGCAATGAGACTGAAAGTGGGGGATTGTGTGAGAGCCACATACAATGGCTGAGTCTTTCCAGAGCTTTCAGGGCACAAGATGGTAGTATTCGATAGCATGGGTTGAAGAACAATTCTCGATGAGGCAGTGGCCTCCATTGGGGTCCACTGCTTGAACATGTTCCTTGATATTTGGATGGGTGTCGTATACAATGCGTGAGCCCAGCATACTGTCTATGTCCATTATGAAATGAAATGGTGTGAGATAATGGCTGATGGATGTAAGGGGAAGGGGAACTGGAACTGTTCCAAGCATGCTTGGGATCGGCCACTTCAGTTTCAAACTCCGCAGAGTCGCAATGCCACTGTCATCAATATAAGAACAAGAACTCAGAACTCACCTGTGCAAACCAGGATGATCGAAAGAGTGGTAGCAGCTAATGCTGCATCATATGAATCTAAAAAATTTGCAGAAAACTTTAAAGCCGTCATCAATGGATTCAAGCTAAACTGACCTGTCTCTGTTCAGTGGTGAGGTTTTCCTGAACGTTTTCCAATATTGTACTTTGTATGATGCATATATCATTTGTTTTTAGGAGCATGGGTTCTGCTGTGGTCTATGACATTGTTGCACACCTCCCTCCAGCATCTATCTCTGCTGCTCCCTATCTCTCTGGTATCCCAGCCACAGGTGAAATAATTGGTGAGCCTGCCAGCCCAGGACTTGTTGAAGCTCTCTCTGGTCCTCTCAAAACTGCAGATGCCAATGGATGGCATAGTGCAATCTTTGCTGAAAAATTCTTCACCAACCCCGACACTGTCCTGTGGTCTGTGAAGATGATGTACCTAGGCAACAGTCTCAGCCTGGAGATTATGAACCTCAGCCTCAAACATACCATGGACATACAAAAGTTATGGGATGTGGGTAAGAATTGTCTGCCATTGATTGTCATTCAGGGTTAGGTGGACGGTCACCAGTCTGGGGCTCCCAAGACTGTAGAGGATGTTGTTAAACCACATTTCGTCAACTATGAGTAGAGGTGGCTTGAGGGGATTGGCCACACATTCCATTATGAGGCCCCCAAGGTGCTTGTTGATATCCTGATTGACTTCGGCAAGGTATATGTGGGAAATGTTGATGTTGCTTGACATATTTCATTTTCTGTTTCATATTCATTGGCAGTGGTTACTGGATTATTGCACAATCAAACCATAAACAGATTTATTTGCTTCATTGAATTGGTCTAAGGTAGAAACACACTAGAGATCATTGTACATTTTACTTCTTGGTTGTAAGGCATAGTTGCAAATAGCTTTCTATCTGCTGCCTTGATGATCCCTAACATTAATTTTCTGTGCAGTCATGACCCAAAATTCAAGTATCACCACTGATGGCAGTAGTTAACATAAAGCTACAGTCAAGACTGAAAGAGTTCTCCCAATCATCCAGAGGTAGTGATGCAGATATTCAACACACAATAAGAATATTCAGACTTTGAAGTCTGAAAGTGAAAAATACCAGTTTGATAATCTGCAAGTGAGCAGGTGATGGGAATTAGCTTTCCCAGCTTCAGTGGTGGCAGCACTGAAAACACAGAAGAATTGTTATCAACATCATTCTCATCCTCCCAGATGTAGATGCAACAGACTTGGTGTATGTGGCATTGACAATCCCAAACTTGCAGTCCTGAACATGCCTGATCATTCAGTTGTATCAATTGTCTGCTGCCTTGTCTTACCTGCCATCAGACCCAAACCGAATCTCAAAACTGATGCAGTCAAAGAAACAACAAATGGACAAGCAGTAGACACCCTGAAAGGTGTACTTCCTGTCATAGGTATCCTTGTATTACTCCTCAAAACAGGTCTCAGTGATGCAGACAAAGCAAATGTGTTGAAAGTCACAGCAGAGATAGCTGTAGATCTCACAGCTTGACTATGTCAAGATATAACCAATGACATAGAAGATCACTGCATGAGGGTTGAGTACAGGCAGGTGGCAGAATCCAAATTATAGACACTCACATACTATCATATAAGCTAACTCACTGCAAAACCTCCCATCTGCAATCTTTTCAATGACAGGCAACTGAGTAGATGTGATAAGCTTCGGAAAAAAACACAAGATGAGGGTGTGCTGAGAACTCACCAATAATAGACTTGATGACCTGGATGGTACTGATAAACCTGTGGAAGCAAGGTAGATATAGGTGGTTGTTCCATCAGGTAAATAAATGTAGGTGACCAGACCAAGACTATGGTGCAGGGTGCCTAAAGACTACTACTTTGGTGCAGTGGCCATCTTGCCAGATGACTTGGTCATAAATAATGAATAAATTGAAATATCTTTCAGAGAATTTCAAGAGCAATTTAACAATCCTTTTAGTCATTTCAATGGTCAAGGAAAGCTAGAGAAGGTGAAAATGCCAATCTATAGAGCAGCTGTACTTTCACTTGGACAATTGATGCCCAATCATAAGTGATTAGTCATAAATCTATATTTGGATATGAATATCATATATGGTATAGCATGATTAATCTGATCATATTATGAGAAGATCAGAGAAATAACTCACCCAGTTTTGATCCAATCAAAAATCCTCCTAGACAAAATATTCAGCTTGCTAAAAGAAATATTTTCAGAAGAGAACTAAGGAATCTAACCAAATTTACAGGTGTTATTCTCATTTGCACAAAAGTAGTGATGTTCAGGTGAACTGCACCATAGATCTAGCCAAGACATCACTCACTAAATATTATTGAGTTCTAAATTAATTCCAGTCATGATAGTCAGACAGACAAATATCTGAGCATACTGAACAACATAACAAGGCAAACTGACATGTTTGAGTAAAGAGGAGAGTCTGAAAACAATGCAAAAGTGAATAAGATGAGCATAAGTCTAGCAAGCAAGTGAGTGGGATATTGAGCACAAGTCTAGTGAGCAAGTGAGTAAGATATTGAGCACAAGTCCAGTGAGCAAGTGAGTGGAATATTGAGCATGAGTCCAGTGAGTAAGGAAAAGTAGGTAAGAGTTCAGGAAATTGAGTCCAATAGGCATGTTTGTGAGCAGAAGAGTGTTATACATTCAACTGAGAGCAAGAAAGACTGAGTCACAACTTGGCATTATGAGATAAACAAAACAGAAGCAAAGAAAAAAAAAAAAACCTTAAAGCATAAGTAACAGAATTGTTACAGGCAAAGATAAGCAAATCTGAGTTAATCTACCCTTGAAGCATCAGTAATGTCTTTCTCACAAAGTAGAAAATAATACAAATATCTTGTTGAGCATCTACATCAGGGTCTGAGTCTGTTTTTTGTGAGATCTTTAGCAAATTAGGTCAATCAAATAAATGACTTAATATACTAGTAAAATTGGATAGCCTAACACTTGAGACTTCTCAGACCATCCCTAATAGAAATGAATTAGTGTCAAACTTTTTATTAAAAGATCAAACAACATATACTTTTGATGTTGGGGGCCATCATCTCCCAGAATTCAATAAAATACTTGACTTTGTTATTAGGATAATTTTGAGCAACTCTTTCCTTCACCTACTCTTGTCCAGCAAGATTTCTAGGTAAAGTCAATATCATTAGCACCATAGAAACTAGAGATAGAAGGCTTACTCAGGACTATTATTGTCTTTTTTGGGTTTGTATATGCAACCTATTAACTTCAGCTTCTTAATAGTTCTATGCCATAATTCTGGATTGTAAGGGGAAGAGACTTCCAAGTTCATAACCATTGGCTAAAATAGTGAGTTGTTGATTTGAGGAGAGGCTTTTAGTAGGAGAGAAGTTGGTACAGCTATACTCTCAGACCTGGTTGGGTTGTTGACAAGTACAGGATCAATCTGGTGATCTGGGACTTCCAACCTCACTTGGACAGGAGGAAGGAATATATTCCCTTTCACAGGAGCATTGAGGGGTTACTGACTGTTATTTAGAAGTCTGAAATACTGCTTCACTTGAAAGACACACCATGCACAAGATGGAGCACAAGAGGCTTCCAGTAGTTTCCCTATAGTAATATTGGAGGAATCAGGAGAATCTACACTGGAGGTTGAGGTCATTGGCCATGAGGCTGACAGGTATGATAGCTCTGGGAAAGACAGAGGTGGGAACACTGATAGTGTTTTGGGAGCTGAGTTGAACATCATCATGTGAGAATCCTTGAGCAGAGATAGCAGTGGGAGAGGTGGTATAATTGCTGGCTGGGGAACAGGAACAGCTAACATAGCTGAGGGGAGTGCTTGCTTGCTGTGAGGAGCAGGGGGAGTTGACACAGGAGCCTTCTTCTTTAAGAATGTATTCTTTGTCTTGTTGAAGTGAGGCATTGTCAAGGAAATCAGTGAACACAGAGGAAGAAGCTTGCACCTGCCTGACAGTGGTGGTATTAGTGGACTGGGCAAGTATTGTGACAAATTTGGACTGCAGGAGAGACCTCTGTATTCTACAAACAATTAGACAGAGGTATAGTGTATAACTCTGAAGAGACTCACCTCTACTTTAACTGAATTGAAATACTTATCATTAATATAATTGATGTATTTTCCCTGTCCTCATTTTCCATGTTTGACCTTTGCAGTGTTCAATGAGTAGAGGTTGTGCATAGGCTGATTGACAAAGAACCACTCCAGCCAGCTTTTGTAGTTCTCCACAACAAGCTGACTGACTTTCCAGTGGTTTTTGCACTGAGCAAGATCAATATACTTGCTCTCAAGAGATGTGACAAGATGGTCTTGCAACATCTTGCTGTTATTGGTCCAGCTAAGTTGGAACAGGATGTGGTTGGTGAGAAATGTGAGGAATGTTATGAAACTCTGCTTGTATCTTATTGTGATCAGGCTCAGGATTCTTGACTTTATTTGCATCAACAAGGAAGGAGCTGTTCAGCAGTTTCTGAGATCTAGGTATTTTTGTGTTCATCTATTCACTGTATGTCCAGAAGCCTTTGAAGTCCTTCAGCTTTGAGGCTGAGTTAATGCTGAGAGGAAGAGAAAGGAGGTGGAGACTGTTGCTGAGTTGGATAACAGGATAGGAAACCAAGAGTGGTAGTAGTGGCAACAGTTGAGAGGGTGATGCTTCTAGAGTTGTAGAGGAGGGTCAATGGGATGAATGGTCCAAGGATTGTGGCTGAGAGTCTCTCAGATTATGCCTGAAATGATGTTTCAGTAATTGTTAGTGTTATGAAATCAGAACTGTACTTGAGTTTCTCAATCTTCACACAAAGTCTCTCATTTTCATTGAGGAGCTTGTCATGTTCTCTGGTAAGGGATGAGATGCAATCTTCATGATCCATGAATGCCTGATTGTGAAACATTTGAAGGATATCAGCAGAGGCTGTTTTCAGCACCTGAGCAGTTTCCTCTGAAAAGTTTTTAATCTGTGAAATGAGTTTCAGTGAATGATCATGCAAGCTCAAAAATGTTGTACAGTATTCCATTGGAGAGGCTTCAAGCTCTTCTCTGGAGCATAATAGGAATGAGAGAAATAGTGCTCTCATACATTGCAATGGGGAGGGCTGTAGCCTTTTGAGGAGACTCAGCAGCAGCAGTGATCACAAAAAGAAGAAGGAGATCAGCATCATTTGTGTCCTCAAAAGTGATAGCAAGAGTATGAATAGCTGTGATGTGAGCTGAAGTGGGAATTGGAGCAAGAGTGAGAACAAAAATGACAGCTGGAACATGAGCATGGGAGAGAGTGAGATTAGCTAAGGGACTTGAGAATATGAGATAAAAAATAAAGAGCAAAATAATAATAAACTTACAGGTAAATTTGAGTGAGGGTGTGAATCACATTTTCCATGCTCCAGGGTATATCCATATGGAGAAGGAGAACTCCAGTGATTTCTTGCTGCATTGAGAACACTCCCAAACTCTCCAAGGCCTTCATGAAATTTATGGATCATGGTCAGCTAGCTCTCAGATTTCCAAAAATCCTTATTATAGAGGATATTTAGAGCATTCTGAGTTGCCTCACTATGCTGCTGGCCTGGGGGAATGGTTATCTGATCTGGTAAATCCATATCCAGAACATACTAGAGTCATAGGTAGTTATAGGTATGGGCATGGTAAAAGGGGAAGAGAGATAAGTATGACATGTGGACACATCAGGGTGATAATTATGTATTTGGTCATGTTTGCACCTGCATCAACTGTAGAGTTAGAAAGCACCTAAAATAGCTAGATGCTCAACTGAAGCTGTCACAGAATTCTCCTCTGCTCAATTCTCAAGCTTTCAAATAGAAGATTAACCCATTGAATATCAGTCAATCCATAGTGATCATGCAAATAATGCATAAGTAACATTCACTCTTGACAATAGCATACTATCTCCTCTTGTCCTCCATTTTCTGGCCAGCAATAATGACTTTTCACATCTACATGAGTCTCATCAGATGTCATTGTAACTGGGGCTTCAGAGCAATTGCTAGTATAGAGGTTGATTGCTGCAAGATAAGAACCATGCTGTTGAGGCTGTGTTCATATGCTCAGCCTGCTCTAATTTTCTTTAATAGAGGAAGTATAAGATGTTGACCTCTCAATAGCCTGACTCTTTACACTTACACTCATGATGTTGTTTGGGAAAATCAAGTACTGCACCCTTGCATTTGTCTTGCTTGCTGTCATGCCTTCATTTGGATAGTCTTCTTTGAGAACCCTGAAGACCTATCTCAAGATGTTGAATATAAGTTCATTGTTGTCAGAGGTGAGTGGAGTGTTATTCTTGAAGGAACTCAAGCTGACAAGAAACATATTTCAACAGGTGGTAATGTTGGTAGTGTAGTTGTGGAATAGCTTGCAGAGAATCCACACTAGGACATTCTTGTCATCAAAGCAGTTCTTTTGTGAGTTGACATACAATAATAGTTGATTGGTATCAAGTATTAATAAAATGAATAATATTTAGAAATCAAGATGTGCTTACTATGTGTATACTGGGCCTCATTTTAGAGGTGGTTAGAACACATATCAATTGAAACTATACAGTAGTTCCACAGTTAGACATCAATAGGTGCACTACTGCCTATTTGTAGAGAAAACTACTTGGAGGATGCAGCTCACACAGTGTGTCTTTGTCTTTACAAATAGTCTGGTACTCACAAGCTTATCTTAAGCAGATGGTATGTCACCTGTGTTATTCCAGTTGACAATAGAATTAATTTTCACAAATTTGGAGGCAGTTGGAATTAAGATGCTTGTGGACATTCTGAGCATTGGAAAAAACTTTTCAGATCAGGTGTACACCACAGTAATATTCAACACAACCCTTTCACTTACCAAGTGAGTACTCAATTCATATAGGCTTATGATTCAATAACTCATTGCAATACTTCAGCTATAACCTCAACACAGTCATTGCAGAACAGAGTGCTAACTGAACAGGTCCATTGGCCTTCCCAGGTCCTCCACACAACTGAATCACCTTTGTCTGGCTACCCAACATTGCTCTGCCATTCAGTGAACAAAGTTTCAAAAATTCTTCTTCTAGACCTATCACCTTGCATACCAAAATCTATGCTATACAAGTGAGCAAGAACATGCCTGAATAAAACAGTCAATCTATCATACCTCCAGATTGTTTGTTCATTTTCTTCTTAGTCTACTTCTGTCCATCTCATTCCTGTCAGGACCAATGTGAGCATGTCAAATATTTATGAGTCTCTACACACTCACATCATAGATGGACCACAAATAACTAGTACTGAGTTTCTGACTACTACTCTCTGTGTACATATTTGATGAGAATCAATCCTATTCATATGCTAATTGATGACTTTTAAGCTGTGTCACTATCAATGTCAACCCCTACAGAGATGCTGGGGTGCATCTCCTACAAAGCAAAATACTCATTGTCATGTCAGAAAGGTAAAAGAGCTACAACCATGTTGATTTTGTCATAGTCAAGCACCACAACCTGGGTGTGTTGGGTGTGGGTGACCACCCAAACAATTCAAAGTTTGCCTCAATATCTCAGTGCATGGTACTGCTGTGAGAGAAATCATAGTGCAAGTATATATCTCATGTTCTTCAGAAGCAACACAAAGAAAATAGAGTACTTCCCAAAAAAGTGGTAAAGCTGATTCTGAGTTGGATGATATGGATTTCAACTTTATGTAAGGTTAGTTAATAAAGTAAAAAAAAAAAAAAAAAAAAAACCCTGACTATATAATTAGTTTTTGAATCAGCTCTTTCATCCTCCTTCCATACTGTTTGGACAGTTTGACAATTTGGTAGTCAGAGACAGGCATGGCATGTGCAGATGGTAGCTTTAGGGTCAAATTTATAGAAATCACAATATTCTTGATATGCTGCTTGCTCTACTAGCTCATCAACCTTAAAAAGAGATTTTTCATGTGAATATAAGAGAACATAGTTATTCTCCAAGAGAATAGCAGTATGGGAAATTGAAGAGGTTGTATCCAACTAGGGATATGAAGCAAGTAATGCATTGACCATGCAGCACTTTATACTAATCTCAGTGAGATTAGTATATGGGTTAGAGTGAAGGTGGATTTTCTGACCCAGAAGCCCAATAAGGCACTCTATGGTCCACTGTGCAAAGATTCCAGAAGGGTCAAGTTGATTGGTTTCAGGTGCAAGATGCCATAATGTATACAGGCATTGACATACAACATGCATTCAAGTCATCTTGCACTGCACATAGAGTGTCTTAAATGTCTCAAGGAATGAGATAAAGCACTAATGTGCTTCATGTAGATCTCTGAGACTTGGTTTGTGTTATGAGATAAGCTGAACACCTTGAACCAACTTGTAAAAGTTGGTGAGGTATGGAGTTGGGAGAAAGTCTTTAAGAAGGGCTGAAAGATATCCATAAACATAAACTATATATTCAGCAGCCTTATACCTGCTATTAAGCTTCTCTGCAGAATTACATGGCAGTCAGTCATAAGAAGAGGGGAGGTGTTTTGACAGCTCAGCAACTTGCTTGCCATATATTGTCCATGTCTTCTTATCTTTAGTGTCCTTCAAAACAACCCAATTCTGTGTGCTGGGATCATCTCCTAGACCTACTACTAAATTGGTCTTGTCATATTGAAGTGAGCCATGCCATAGATTGAGTAAAAGATCTGGCATATTCAATGCAAGTAAATGCATCATGTCAAGGAGGACACTAAGAGGCATGTTGAGACCACTAAAAAGACTGGCTTTGGAAATACCAGTTGCCTTTTGCACTTCTGTAAAATAATGAGTTAACTGAAGTACATGAGTGAGGTTGGAATTGTGGACATTTTGGTCAAAATAAGGAGAATGTCCACTTTCTGAATGGAGGTTCATATCATCAAAAGATGTGCTTTGATTCAAAAAGTAGTTGTGTGGAAGTTGGAGTACTGAATAGTAATGAGAGCCATTTATCTTATGCTGCCATGGAACTTCACAATAGTTCTAACATCCTCATGCACCACTATGATCAACAAGGCCAGAAAGATATACTATTTCAGGGACATCAACAGTTCTGAGATATATACAAGGATAGAATTTAGATATCTTATTTGTTGAAGCACTCCAAATGGAAAGACCCTCATTCTGGAGAGCAGCTAGATGGTAGAGCCTAGGAAACAAGAACAAATCAATGTTTTTGGGTTTATTGGGACTTAGAATAATGCCACTAGAAATACAGTATATTTTCTGTATTTCTGATCAGGGGAAACCTCCAAGATAACCCATATGTACATTTAGCAATCTGACACACAGTGCTTATAAAGTTGAGCACCATCTAGGAAGAGCATCAGGAGGATGTCATTGTTTCTGATCATTTCAGCATGAACAAGGTCAAGGTAATCCAAACTATGAATATAGTCTTCAAATATGTCAGGAGTAGGAGATGATGATGGAGATATTGGTGGGTGCTGATTCCAGACCTTGTGTGTCTTATTTTGATGATAGCACATGTTACATGCACTCTCAGATATACATAGAATATAGTGCTTGAAGCTGACTACTGAGCATAATGGTTTTTAATCTCTAAGCAGGAATTTTCTTCTCTTGACAAAGTCTCTGTGTATTCCACTGTGATGTAGAGTTGGTTGGGCACTGTTCAAGATCCTTTATTGGCCCTGTATAAGCAACACACCCCTCTGGACACATATCATGCTGGACAGTAGCAATTCCAACCAGTTCATTAGCTTGCTTCTCTACATGATAGTGTGATAGAAGCAGAACATTAGCTCTGACCTCTGTCTGGAAGTATTGAGATGTTGGAATGGACAATACAGGAGGTACTAGGTCAACTGGCATGGCAGGCAAGACTGGTCACCTAGTACAGCTGTCCACTACTATGTACTGAGCAGGGATTCAAACTCATGACCTTGTAATACCACCATCATCATATGACTGTTTTAGGAAGTTATAGGAGTTCTATGCTGAGAATGACTCTGACTGAGCTAAAGATAGCTAAGAGAGGGTCTTGACCCAGATCAGAAGGTCCAGGGTACAAAGTGCTGCATTTAAAAAAATTACCATCCTGTCTATGCAATCTAGCTATGGGAAGTGTGTCAGCCAAGATACTGCTTGATAATAAA
>KQ961983.1:83014-117936 GCA_001563735.1 Leucoagaricus sp. SymC.cos | reverse complement strand
GTGGCCCCCTGGTTTCGAATCCGCGGTTCTGCTGAGTAAGCGGCCGCTATTTTGGTCGAGTGCTCTTTTGCGCTTGACTCATCTTCCCTTTCTCGGGCCGGCTTTCTGCTGGTCCCCTTGGCTCCGGTGCCACTCTACCGCTGGGGTCCTCTTTTCTCTGGGGCGTTGAGTCGAGTTCGCTTCTCCGTCCCTTCCTTCTTCCTGGTATGCTGGTCTTATGGCCGGCTACCAACATCCCAGGTCCTTGCAGGGGTAACCCCTCTGCACTGCCTTCCCAGGGCCTGATCCCCGCGGGAGCCCCATGCCTGCATGCGGCGCGCTGTGCAAGGTCACGGTGTCGCCACTTATTATCCCCTCTGGGTGTCGCCGCCAAGGTGGTGGGCACTTCAGATATCCCTTAGAAGACGTCGGCGGTTGAGCGCATGGGCAGGCGCTCGCTTGGCCTTTCCCGACAAAACCGAAATATCGACGAGGCCCCTGTTTCGAGGGGGGCATTAGATGGTCGCTGGTCTCGGTGGACGATTTGGACTCTCGCTGTATTGTACCTTATTTAGTCGATTCCGGCCCTCCCCTGTAACAGTAGCTGGGCTTACGAGCCTGGAACCGGACTGCTATCGCGCACCGGTATATAAATTTTTGAGTTAAAAAAAAAAAAAAAAAAGATTCAGGCTCTGAGGCAGCCAGTATAGCAGGAGAGGACATCTTTGAGTTGTGCACCCTGGCAGTAACTACTTCCATATTGAAACCTTTGTCTCCAGCCTATGAGAGATGCAATGGGCCAGCCTAACTACAACTGGGATTGTCAGACATAGCATAGAAAAATTTATCTCAAAATCAATATATCAATAGTGATGGTTTGTGGGAAAGAAGGGCTTGGAAGTTATGTGGGTTGACTGTGGTGTAGCCAGTATTCCTCCCTTTCAGGTAGATGTCCCAATGTCTAGTCAGAGTGTCTGGCTTGGTACAAAGCTTGCTTGGTTGGAATCTAATGATGAGGTTGAATTGGGAAAGGAGTTCACTCCAGTGGGCCTGTTGGTGGGTTAGTACTTTCATAGTGCAGAAATACTCAAGATTCTTGTGATCAGTGACAACATCAATCAGAATTGACATGTCCTCGAGATAATGTCACCAGATGTGGAAAGCTTCATAAATTGCTAGGAGTTCTTTATTGTGAGTGTCATAATTAGATTTGACAGTGCTGAAGATATGGGAATGAAAGGCAATGGGGTGTACTTCACTGTCAGTGACAATAATAGAGAGAATTGTAGTGAGGGCATAGTCAGAAGCATTAGTTTCAACTATGATCTGAGCGTTGAGAACATAATGGGTAAGAATAGGAGCAGTGGTAAAGGTGTGTTTCAGGGAATCAAATGCCAATTGGCACTGTTCATCCCACTGCTACTTGATGGCTTTGCAGGTTATTCAGGTCAGTGGTATAACGATGCCTGAATAATTATAAATGAATTGGTGCCAGAAATTGGTGAAATCAAGAAAGGATTGTACATCTTTCACCTTTTTCAGAGGTGGCCAATCTTGAATGACCTTGATCTTGTCCTCCAACATTTTAAGACCATTGAGAGAAAGGATATACCCAAGATATTCAACAGACTTGGAGTGGAACTCACATTTATCCATGTGGGCATATAAGCTATGTTTTTAGAGCTGCTTGAGAACCTCATGAACATGTTTCTGATGCTCAGCAGGGTTGTTGGAATAGATAAGGATGTTGTCAAGATAGACAGTAATGCAGACATCAAGGAGGTCAGAAAAGATGTCATTTATGAAACACTGAAATGCAGTAGGTGTGGGGCCTTCTTTCCTACATACCGTCACCATTGGTTTATTCTGATTTTGAAATAAATTTATCTATGCTATGTCTGACAATCCCAGTAGTAGTCAGGCTGGTCCTTCACATCTCTCTTGGGCCAGAGACGTTGGTTTTGATGAGGAAGTCTTTACTGCTGGGGTGAGTGACACTTGCATGTTCTCCCCTTCTATGCCTGCTCCTTCCAAGCCTGAATCCCCCATGCCTACTAGCCCATGTCCAGGTTGGAAAGCCCACAGGAGAGCCTCCCAAGCAGGCCTCACACCTCACATGCCAAGGGTTGCCCCTGGCACACCCACTCTGACTCTAGGGGGTACTCTTACCCCAGCCTCCTATTGCATTTTCACTGGTGCTGAGCCAGGTCTGGTCTTCACCCCCACTCCTGCCCTGCATCTGAAATCTCGTCCTGGCATGGTTCCTCTGGGCAAAGACATTCCTTCCACAAACAACTCCAAGAATCTTCTTGGGGCTCTTTGTGATGTTGCTGCTGCTCTCGCTGCTTGGGGGAATAAACCTTGGGCTGTTGAGGGTGATAAAGCCCAGCTCACCTATTTGCTCACTGTTTTAGTGGGTGGTTTCTCTGAGAAGGGGTAGAATATCCTCCCCTTTGCTTCATCACCACAGGGCTGCCAGGATATGCAATTATACCTGGCTACTCTTGTCCCCTGGCCATCTCTGGCCCCTGCTACCACCTATGGTTCAGCTGAGTCAGCTGTCCCGGCACCTCCTCCTTCCATGCATGTGCCTCTGTCTGAGGCCACTGCTTGTCCCTCAGCCCCCTGCCCTGTTCCCCCTCCTTCCAGGCCACCTAGGTCTCTGAAGCACCCTGTCTCTTCTGTAGCTCCAATCCCCAAGTGATCCTATGCTAACACTGTTTGGGACATCACTGCCTTGGTCAACTTGGCCAAGATGGTGCCTGATCTGCCATCTGATCACATCATTGCAATGCATCAGGCCTCCGTTCCTCCCCTTCCTTCTAGGAGGAAGGTGAAGTCTACCATCTCTGGCCCCTCTCAGCACCAGGTCCTTGTCAAGTCTGAGGCAGTGGTTTCTGCCTCAGCTTTTCCTTCTCTGGTCAGCATTGCTAACCAATCTCTGGCCAAGAGTGACTTTCAGGTTAATTCTTGTGTTGCTGCTTATGGGGGGATTTCTCTCCTCACCTCCCATGTCATGACTGCTGAAGAAATTCAGCTGGTTGCTTTGTCTGTCCACAAGCACCTGGGCCATCAGGTCCAGGCTTCTCTTCTGATGTTGTGGTCTTATCTTAAGATTGTGGATGTTCCTTATTTTGTTCCAGGTACCACTACTCCTGTGGACTCAGCTTACATGAAGGGGGTCATGGCCAAGTTGCACATGGCCTCCTCCTTCGTCCTTGTAAACTTCCCTCAAGTTATGCAAAATTCCACATGTTTGGACTTGGCTACAGTCTGGTTTAACATTGTTGATTCCTAGTCAGGCACTTCTGCTAAGCGTCTGATTAATTCTTCATTCCAGTTCAGTCTGGCCTCCTGCCCTGTGCAAGCAGCCCAGTCTCACACTGGGGTCCCTGTGTGCCAGCGCTGCTGGTGCTGGGGGCATTCCACTCATTCCTGCAGATCGCAGGCCCCATGTTGCCCATGGTGCACTGGTCCTCACTCTGAGGCCAACCATCACTTTCTCACTGGTTGTTGCCAGGGCAATCCCTTGGTCAACCCCCCTGTGCCAGCAACCATCAAGAAAGCCCCATGCCCTCACACCACTTACTGTGTGAACTGTGGTGGTGATCACAGTGTGAGTGACTGAAAGTGCCCATACTGGCGGCACCATTTCAACCAGGACTGGTTGGCCCACAGAGCTAATTGGGACTGGGAGGTGCAGATGGCCACATCAGATGTGACTTCCAAGAGGCAGGAGGACAAGCATCAGGATAGGGTGGCTTCCTGGCATCAGCGCAATTGCTGAGCACCTTCTGATTGCATTTGTAAGGTCAAGTACTTGTTATTTGGCCAGTGGCTGGAGGGCAGGGAAATTAGACTTGAGTCAGTATAGACATTTGTGGGGTTTGGCTATGGTCTTGTAGTATGTAGTACCACTTGATACTCTTTGTATTTATCATAGTTCCAGGAATCTATAACCCAGGAGCAGACTGCTATCACACACTGCTATATAAATTTCTGAATTAAAAAAAAAAAAAATGCAGTAGGTGCATTAGTAAGACTGAAGGGCATAACCAGCTACTTGAAGGAACTGTAGTGGGTCTGAAAAGCAGTTGTCCATTCATTGCCTTCAGTGATGCAGATGAGATGGTAGGCATGTTGAAGATCTATCTTGGTGTACAAGCAGGCTTTGTGGGGAGTATCTAAGAGGTTGGAAATGAGAGGGAGTGGGTAACAATTCTTTTTGGTGATGCAGTTGAGACCACAGAAATCAATGCAATGACACAAGGAGCTGTCTTTTTTCTGAATAAAGAGAACAGGAGCACCATGAGGGGAAGAAGTTGGATGAATGAAACTAATAGAGAGATGTTCATCAATAAATTCTCAGAAGGTAGCAAGTTCAGTTGGGGAGAGTGAATACATCAGACTGACAAGAGGCTGGGAACCTTCTTCAATGTTGATCTTGAGGTCATAAGGCCAGTGAGGGACAAGAGTATCAGCCCAAGCCTCACTGAAGACATTGGCAAAGTTGTGATATTCATTGGGCACATTGGAAGGTCTACTGGTACTTCAGAAACTTGAGCAGCACTAGTGGTAGTGGGAACAGAAGAAAGTCCAAGACAGAAATTACAGGAACCTGGGAGATGGGAAGCATGGACAAATGCAGTGGCATTGATGAGGGAGATGGAAGGCTGAGAAATGTTAGTAGAGAATGGTGAATCAGAAAGTGGTGGAGAAGAAGTGTTGACAGATAGAGGAACTGGGGTGTTGGCCAACACAGTCTGAGGAGCAGAGGTAGAAGGGTTGGTGTTGAGCAGTAACAGTCAGAAAGAGATACTGCTTGAAGCCCAGTCAATCAAGAGATTGTAGTGGGCAAGCCAGTTGTGTCCAAGTACCACAGTGCAAGATAAATCCAACTGAGTGATGTAGAGGTCAAGAATGATAGATTCACTGGATAGGAAAACAGTAGGGATATGCACTAGTTCTATAATGTAAGAATTTGAAGTTCTGTCAAAGAGTTTTAGTTCAACTGGCAGGATAGAAGACATGGGAGCAGAATGTGTGTGGATGAAATCAGAGTCAATAAAACAGTGAGTAGAACCTCTATCAACAAGAGCACAAGCAGAAATGGAAGATTGTCCAGTAGAAAGAGAAGGAAAAAGAAGAGGAATGGAGAGGAAATTGAGATTAGAAAGAGCAGATGCATTGAGGCAGAAACTCTCTGGTGCACAGATGAGTTCAATGCAACCCTCATGCTGTGCAGAGTCTTGAGGGCTGCTCCTTATTTTTTCAAACCCTTAGTGGGAGCAGATGCAGATGTAGAAGTAGATGTGGGGAGGTCAGCCTTGTGGGCATGAGCCTTTTGATTGGCCTTCTTATATTTGCATGTTTTGATCTGATGACCAAAAGTCCCACAGTAACTGCAGAGATTCTTGTTGATGCAGTGTTGTTTTTCCACTTTGGTCAATTTGCTGTCCTTGCTCAGAATGTTGGAGAGGTCTTTTCTAGGAGTAGGCAGACAATTAGAGGAGGAAGAGGTTGATGGAGCAGAAGTGGAGGATTTGGCAGGAGATGATTATTGGGACTGCTGGGAATTGTTCTTGTTATTGCTGTTGTTGTTGGTTGGACCCAACACAGAAGACAATTGTTGCTTATTATGAGAATAGAGATTGGATAAAGGGCAATTGTTGGAGGACTGTGGTTTTAAAGAGGAATCTGATGAGGGATTCTTGCAGGATTGAGAGAGATTAGGCAGATTTTCAGCAGCATGGGTGCAGACACATTCACATTCACATTCTCAGTGATGATCATCATAGACAGTAGCTATACATATCATCTCCTGGAATCTGTGGGGTTTGCCTTGCTCCCACATGCTGATTTGGTCTTGTAAGCAGTTTGGAAGACCTTTATAGTATTGATGGGTGAAGACTAAATTGCCCCAGTCAAGTTGGGCAGAATACAGGCCCTTCTTTCTCATGTACCGTCATCATTGTTTTATCTGATTTTTGGAATACATTTAGTATGCTATGTCTGACAATCCTAGTAGTAGTCAGGCTGGCCCTTTGCATCTCTCATGGGCCAGAGACATTGGTTTCGATGAGGAAATCTTTACTGCTGGGGTGAGCGACACTCACATGTCCTCCCCTTCTACACCTGCTCTGTCCAAGCCTGAATTGCCCATGCCCACTGGCCCATGTCCAGGTTGGAAAGCCCATAGAAGAGTCTCTCAAGCAGGCCTCACACCTCACATGCCAAGGGTTGCCCCTGGTGCACTTACTCCAACTCTGGGGGGTACTCTTACTCCAGCCTCCTACTACATTCCCACTGGTGCTGAGCCAGGTTTGGTTTTTACCTCCACTCCTGCCCAATGCCCAAAGTCTCATCCTGGCATGGTCCCTCCAGGCAAGGACATCCCTTCTGCTGACAACTCCAGAAATCTCCTTAGGGCTGTTTCCGATATTGCCGCTGCTCTCGCTGCTTGGGGTGATAAGCCCTGGGCTGTTGAGGGTGACAAGGCCCAACTGTCTTACTCACTTGCTGTGCTAGTGGGCAGTTTTACTGAGAAAGGGTGGCATCTCCTCCCTTTTGCTTCATCCTTACAGGGTTGCCAGAATATGTGGTCTTACCTGGCCTCTCTAGTTCTCTGAGCACCTCTGGCTCCTGCCACCACCCATGGTGCAGCTGAGTCAGCTGCCCCGGCACCTCCTCCTTCCATGCATACACTTCCATCTGAGGCCACTGCCCATCTCTTGGCCTCCTACCCTGTTCTCCCTCCTCTCAGGCTGCCTAGGTCTCTAAAGTGCCCTGTCTCTTCTGCAGCTTCAATCCCCAAATAATCTTATGCCAACACTGTTTGCAATGTCACTGCCTTAGTCAACTTGGCCAAAACAGTGCCTGATCTTCTGTCTGATTGCATCATCACAATGCATCAGGCCTCTGTTCCTCCCCTTCCTTCTAGGAGGAAGGTGAAGTCTACTGTCTCTGGCCCTTCTCGATGCCAGATCCTTGTCAAGTCTGAGGTGGTGGTTTCTGCCTCAGCTTTCCCTTCTCTGGTTGGCATAGCTAACTGTACTCTGGCCAAGAGCAACCTTTGGGTTGACTCTTGTGTTGCTGCTTATGGGGGGATTTCTCTCCTCATCTCCCATATTGTGACTGCTAAAGAGATTCAGCTGGTCACTTCTTCTGTCCACAAGCATCTGGGCCATCAGGTCCAGGCTTCTCTCCCAACATCACAGTCTTATCTTAAGATGGTTGACGTTCCTTACTTTCTGCCAGGCACCACTACTCCTGTGGACTCAGACTACATGAAGGGGGTCATGGCCAAGTCGCACATAGCCTCCTCCTTCATCCTTGCAAACTCACCCTGGGTTATGTGGAACTCTGTGTGTTTGGACTCAGCTACAGTCTAGTTTGATGTTGTTGACTCCCAGTCAGGTGCTTCTGCTAAGTGCCTGATTAACTCATTCTTCCAGTTCAGTCCAGCCTCCTGCCCTGTGTGGGTGGCCCAGTCTCATGCCAGTGTCCCCATGTGTCAGCATTGCTGGCACTGGGGGCATTCCACTCACTCCTGCAGGTCACAGGCTCCATGGTGCCTGTGGTGCACTGGTCCTCATTCTGAGGCCAACCACTGCCTTCTTGCTGGTTGTTGTCAGAGCAATCCCTTGGCCAATCCCCCTGTGCCAACAACAATCAAGGGAGCTCCATGCCCTCACACTGCTCATTGTGTGAACTATAGTGGTGAGCACAGCATGAGCAACTGAAAGTGCCCATACTGGCAGCACCATTTCAACTGGGACTGGTTGGCCTGTAGGGCTAGCCAGAACTAAGAGGCATGGATGGCCACATTAGGTGTGACTTCCAAGAGGCAGGAGGATGAGTGTTGGGATAGGGCAGCATTCTGGCATTGGCACAACTGCTGAGTGCCTTCTGATCACATTCATAAGATCAAGTACTTGTTGTTCAGCTGGTGGCTGGAGGGCAGGGAAATCAGACTCAAGCAGGTATGAACATTTGCAGGATTGGCTATGATTTTGTAGTATGTAGTATCACTTGTGACATGTATTTATCATAGTTCTGGGCATCTATAACCCAGGAGCAGACTGCTATCACACACCACTCTATAAATTTATGATTTTTTTTTTTTAAAAAAAAAAATAAGTTGGGCAGAATAGCACATAAAGTCAATATTGTAGGTGGTGATCTTGTCTCCATGCTTCATGCAGAGACTCTCAAGGTTCTTGGCTGCTTCTCCAATCTGGTTAGCCAGACTAAAGCATGAGTGGAGTTCTTCAGAAAACTTGGGCCAGGAGTTAGCCCAGGAATGGTAGATTCTCTGGTCCTCTTAGCAGAGAGAGACCTGGAACCATGAAGATGTGACTCCTAAAAGATAAGTGAGGGCAAAATTTACTTTGTCAGCATTGGTGGGGAAAGAGCAGGAGTTGGTGCAGAAATAGAGACTGTATTGAAAAAGAAAGTTTTCAAGTTTTAGGGGATCTTCCTCAGTGAAGGCTTCAGGAACACAAGCCTTATTGGTGGTGGTAGGAGGGGCAGCAGGACCAACAGATTTAGCAAGAGCTTTAATAGCAGCAGCAAGTCAGTCAGCTGTGGAGTGGGAAGCACAGAAGGAGGAATCATTGTTAGAAGATGGTTCATCATTCCAGTTTGCAGGATCATCATCAGGATTGGGGTCAGGCTTAAGTTCACTACTAGGCCCATCCTTTGGGTCTGGTTCTGGTTTAGGATCAGGGTCTGGCTGAGGGTTGGGGTCCAGCTTAGAGCCCCTATGAGAATAGCTATAGGTTGTGTTGGTACTAGTACTGCTGGGAGTGGTTAGAGTTGAGGGAGTAGGATGAGGTTAGGAAGTGATGTTAGAGGGACCAGTATGACAAGCATGCAGAAAAACATGAGGAGAAGGGTAGGTTTGAGCATGAGTGTTCATCATGGCAGAAGTGTGATAGCAATAGCAGAATGATCAGTCTGATAATACTATTAAGTTCTGAGACAAGAATAATAGGAAAAATTGGGAATAATAAGGAATATTTGCAGAAAGGTCAGAAATAGTCAGAATTGATCAACATAGAGGGCAGAGAGGAAGCAGAGGTGAGAGATCAAGAATGGCAGAAGGAATCAGGAGTGGGCCTTGGCTTCAGCTTATGTGCTGTGCTGTTCCACTGTCAGTGGTCCAATTTAGGAATATGGAAGAGAGAAGACTTAGAGGAAATTGAGAGAACATAGTAGTTTAAAGTTAGACTAATCAGAAATGTCAAACTGAGTCAATTATCAGACTGAGGAATACATGACTGTAATTCACTACCTATATACCTATAGAAAATGTCAGAAAGTGATAAACAAAAGGTAGAATCAACGAAAAACTATGTGATATAATGGAAACATGTGATGGAGATGAGAGTGACATAATGACATAATAATGAAGAGAAAATATGTAGAAGGAGATGGGCAGTGACATATGAAGTATAAATAAATCATAAAACAGCAGATGTAGCATAAAAGGAAATATGAAGATAAAGCAGAAAACATTGGTATTGAGTGGAAACAGCATAAAAGGAAGAATGACTAATAATTGATGGAATAAGAGATGAGCAGAAGTGAAAAGGAATAATTCAGAAGTGTGCAGAAATGTGCAAGAATATTTGGAAATGAAAAAAATACAAAGAAATGGTAAAATATAAAACAGATGGAATGGAAAGGAAAACCAGTGGAAATAGTTGGTAATAGTCAGGAATGATCTGAAACATATGAGCTGTAACAAGGATCAAGAACTCAAAAAAGCCAAATGAGCCATTGAGAACTATCAGCTCTTAATAAACTCATAAAACCAGACCACTAGTCAGGTAGCTACAGCACCACCTACTCAGGAAAAATCTGGTTCAATGAAGTTGCACAAGGAACTAGCCTTACCAAGGGCTCAAATGAAACAAATGATGTCACAAAGTAGCAAGTCAGCTACTCAGCAGAGTTTCTGAATTATTCAAGGAAGGTACTATGCTCCAAAGGGACAGTCACCCCAGCCAAGCCAGTGGTACCTGAGAACAGTTCAGATAGTGACTCTGAGCCCAAATAAAGTGATAAAGAACCTCAACCACCTAAGAAAAATAGAAAAAGTGAGTTACCTTATAAAAAGATACCCCCTATGAAACCAGTGGTAGAGGTACTAGCAGTACCTTGTAGGCAGATACCACAAGACAAAGAAAACAGAAAAGAATGGAAACCTCCAAATTATAGGCATGAGACTCTAATAGAACAGGAAGTAGACATTTATGAAGTCCTTAACAAGCTTCCAAAAAGTACTATGGGGGTCTTGGTCAAAGAACTAATAGCTTTATCACCTAAGTTAAGAGATGCCTAAAAAGAACATATTTCTAAGAAACAGGTAGCTACTCAGCTACATGACTTACAAGAGTCCAATAATGTGTCAGAAAGGATGAACTGACTAAAATAATCTAAGTAAACCTTAGTATGCTAAAGGACTGTGAGCTTGAGCAGAGGGAACTACAAGGAGTCATGAATGGTCTAGACAGAGCATGGGTCATCCAGGATCCCATTACTCAGTATCTGGAGACTCTTCCAGAAGAAGAAAGAGACAATTGAATATTTGTGGCTAAAGAGACAGACTTTCTTTGAGTTATTACAGCTAATATAAATTGTTGTTGTAGTAAAGAAGCCTTACTCAATAATAGTGCACAAATAATTTTGATGAGTAGAGAGGTAGTTATGTCAGCTCATATATCATGGGAC
The DNA here is from genome assembly GCA_001563735.1 of Leucoagaricus sp. SymC.cos. Lineage (NCBI taxonomy): Eukaryota > Fungi > Basidiomycota > Agaricomycetes > Agaricales > Agaricaceae > Leucoagaricus > Leucoagaricus sp. SymC.cos. The sequence continues at coordinate 107,220 of KQ961983.1, read as the reverse complement.
CATGACACTGCCATTCTAATGCAAAGTGTGAGTGACCATATGGAGAAAACCTGTAGCCTAGCTAAGAAATTATCATTCTATCTAGAGAGAATTGTAGTTTATCTACAAGTCCATATTCTACCAAACCCTCTGTACTGGGTATTGTTAGGACAACTGTTTGATGCATTGATGCAAAGTCAAGTTCAGAATACTACAGATGGCAGTCAGACTTTAATTTTAACTGATCTCAACACTGGTAAACAAGCTGTGGTACCTACATATCCAAAAGGACAGGCACTAAGGATAATGAAAAAGGCCCAGGTTAACAAAGCCCAGGTTAACAAGGAAAATTTTTGAATAGTCTCAAGGAATTGACAGACAGTCAAGGAGAGGTGGTTTTAATAATTGATCATGAAGAAAGCCAGGAGCTGGTCATATTAGAGATGCTGTCCATAGCTTTCTCACACTTTACAAAAAATGAAATAAGGATGATCTACTTACAAAAGAGCTTACAAGGGGATAACAAAATAGCTGACTATGACAAGATAGTTTTCAGGAATTATCTGAGCCAGGTAGCTACCCTGCTTTTCCATCAACACTTGGTAACAGCAGTCAAAGAAATTAAGTCTCATGATCTGTTCCAACAGTTGACAGGAAAGAAATATAAGCCAGTAGCTCTTAAAGTTTGTCCTATATTAGGAGAATTACCCCAAGAGTTTAGGATCATTAGAAATATTACAGGAGATCCCCCAGCCAGAATACCTGAATTGCCAGTCCATCCACCACATTACACCCCTTGAGGAAGATATATCTTGGGACAAATAGAATTAATGGACCAAGCACATGACTCAAACTTCCTCTGGCCAGAGAAAAGGAAATTAATGCATCATCTAGTTAGCATGCAGAATGAGGCTTTTGCATGGGATGACTCTGAAAGGGGGAGATTCAAAGAAGAATTTTTCCCATCTAATGAAATCCCAATGGTACCTCATACCCCTTGGGTAGAAAGAAATCAACCTGTACCTCCTGCAATCTATGATGAAGTATGTAGAATTATTAAACAAAAAATTGCTGCTGGAGTATATAAACCCTCCAATTGGTCATATAGATCTAGATGGTTTACAGTTCTTAAGAAAGATGGAAAAAGTCTACAAATAGTACATAGTCTAGAACCTCTCAACAGAGTGACTATAGCACACTCAGGTTTGCCACCAGCAACTGAGGAGCTGGCTATGCACTTTGCAGAAAGAGCCTGCAATGGCATTCTAGATTTGTATGTTGGGTATGATGAGTGCCTCCTGTCTGAAAATTTAGAGACCTCACAATGTTCCAGACACCTTTTGGAGTATTAAGGTTAGTCATCTTACCAATGGGCTGGACAAATTCCATACCAATCTTTCACAATGATGTAACTGAGATCTTAAAAGAAGAGATGCCAGAATACACCATGCCATATATAGATGATGTACTCCTGAGAGGGCCACTGACCCAACACGAGTTTTGCTTGTTTGCTGCCATCTTGCCATATAGCTCAAGGGTGACCTCTCCTACATATTTGCATTTGTACAGGTTTGCTCCTCCTTGGAGTGGCCATTGTATTACTTGGTCCACTGCTATGTGACAGACCCTGCTGGACAAGAGTTGGTGGGGGACTGCCTCTTCACCACTCTTAATTATCTTCATATGGCTGAGGCTCAGGCCTGTTGTGAGGAGTGGACTAGGTAGTTTGCTTCTAGAAGCTCCTCTGGGAGAGATTTTCTGCACTTCAGGGATCTGAATGGCAGACACTTGATGCCCACCTATCTCTCTGGAGATACATGGCTTAAATCTCTGCATAATTCCACTCTGCTCCCATGTATGCTAGGCAGTTCTTAATCATGCACCAATTGGGAAGTTTAGACACCAGTTTAGGCTCTCTGATGATCATTTTTGCCCTTGTAGATCTGTGCGTTTGCAGACTCACAAGCATATATTGACTGAGTGTTCTGACTTCAGTGACCCCCAGCCCTTTCCCAAGGTGTGAGAGGAGCTGGTTCATTTCTGCAGGGAGAACCCTAGGGCATTTTTCTTTGCACACCTCCCTGGAGGATAATAATGGCATAGCTACCTTTCAGCAGTCACTGGGTTCTCTGGGGGCCACTGTGCTCCTGGAGGGTCTGGCATTAGTGGCTGATGGGGGCTGTGCTAGTTTTGCTTTAGTGCCTGATACTCACAGGCTGCAGTATTAGGCATGAGGGCTTCTGCCTGTTCTTTGTCCACCTTTGGGTGTAAAGAGGACCTATCTTCAGTGCAGACTGCCATGTTCAGCTGAGCTATGGGGGATTTTGATTTCTTGTAGATTGTTGTAGCATACTATTGTAGTTATTGCAACTGGACTACTATCATGCACTAGTATATAAATTTATAAATTAAAAAAAAAAAGACCCAATATGAGTTACTAGATGGTAGCTATGAAATGTTGGAGGAAAATCCAGGAATTTGTTATTTTATATTTGAATATATAAATAATGTGAATTGAGTGTTGCAGTATATGAAATATGCTGAGGGAACATTTTCTGGACCCAAGACAATGATTTGTGCAGATAAGATTACCATAGTTGGTTTTGATTGTTCTTATAGAGGACAACTACCAACAACAGATGCTATAGGAGTCATTCTGAGATGAGAGCCTTGTAAGGACTTCATGGACATTAGGGCATTTTTAGGGACCAAAGTTCAGTGCAAAAATCATGTACCTGAATTTGTGAAACTAGCTAGCCTACTATATGATATACTCAAGAAGGGTATGGAATTTAAATGGGGTCTGGAGTAACAAGAAGCTCAAGACGGGATTAAAAAAATAATTAAACATTGTTTCCCCATTAGAAGGCCACAGTTCCCAAGTCTTCAACCATTAATAGTGCCAGTAGATAGCTCATGGGGAGCAGTCAGTTACTATATTTGGCAAAGAGACTCTATTAATCCAAAAGTCATTAATTACATAAACTTCAATTCTATTCTCATAGATGAACATCAACAGTGTTATACTTGGCCAAAGTAAGATCTATGTGGCCTGAAAATGCTGTTAGATGAAGAATGGTATCTACTCTGGGGATGTAGAAACTTAGTAATTGAAACAGATGCTAAGTACTCATTCAGAATGCTCAATAATCCAGAAAAATAGCTAAATACAACAATAAATTAGTGAGTATCTGAGATTCAAAATTTCCAGTCCACCTTGGTATACAAGGAAGGAAAAACATTTGGACCAGATGGACTTTCCCAATAAAGGTACTATCTAGGAGATAAGACCACTAGAAATTTTGATGATGTTACAGACTGGATCAGTGATAGAGGGATCAGTGATCAGTGGAGTGAGGGAAGTGGACCTTTGGCTTCAACTTATGTGTTGCACCATTCTACTGCTGCAGGTCCAAATTCAAGAGATAGGAGAGGAGACAGAGAGATAGTCAGAGACATGAGGAGATAGCATGAATAACTTGAATAACTCAATTATCAGGCTGAGAAAATACAAGCATGTAATCTACTGTTTAAATAATCAGAGATAATAATACAAGAGGAAGGCATTCAACAGAGGACTATGCAATGTGTATGAACATGTGATGAAGAAAGGTGGAGAGTAGTGGAGTAAAAGGATATAAAACAAATAATAATAAAAATAAGTTATTGGTAATAATCAGCAAAGTTGGGCTGTAACAGATCATGAAACTGATGATGAAGGGGAAGAATTTGAATTGGAAAAAGCTACCCCTAAGAATTCAGATCTGTTACCCTTAGATGAGTTCTGAGATGACATTCACACCAGAACTAGTTTCATGAATGAATTGGCATAAGGCATTGAGCATTTCACATGGGAACTTAGTTGGGCTAAGGAAGAGAGGACCACCAAGAAGTTAGCTCAAAGGAAACTAGCTAGCAAGCTCAGGTGTTCAAGAGCCCTGAATTTATTTTTAAATGAAAGTCTAGGAGAAAAGATAATCCCAGACATAAATAAGTTCAATCCATCAGATCTTGCTTATGAATACAATGAAGAAATAAGATCACCCATAGCAAAGAAGCAAGATGAGTGACTACCAAAAATAAAGGATTGGTTGTCTCATTGAGGAGACTACTCAGCTGCTGAGCTACAGGACTCAGAAATGTTGAAACTCTCTAAAGCCACATCCCACTTCTATTTAGATGACAAAGACCAGTTGTATTGGAGAAATGGAAATATGCCCCAAATAGTGGTTGACAAAGCTCATTGCATGTATATGATGACTGGAGCTCATAATTGCTTAGGCTATCAAGGAATATATGTGACAACTAAACTAGTTACCCAAAAATTTTGGTGACCAGACATTGAAAAGAATATTGCTTAGTTTGTCAGGAGTTGCCATATACGTCTTTTTTTTTTTTTTTTAAACTCAAAAATTTATATACTGGTGTGCAGTAGCAGTCCAGTTGCAATAACTACAATAGTATGCTACAATTATACTACAGAGAACCTAGATCCTCCCCAGCTCAGCTGAACATGGCAGCCTACACCCAATATAGGCCCTCTCTACACCCAGGGGTGGATGAAGAGCAGGTATAATCTCTCACCCTCAACCCCACCCAATGCAGATGACAAGCGCTAAGGAGCAACTAGCACAGCCCCCATCAGCCACCAATGCCAGACCCCCCAAGAGCCCCAAGAGACCCCCAGAGAACTCAGCAACTGCCAAAGAGTGGCTGCACCATTCTTATCCCCCAGAAATGTGTGTAAAGGAGAATGCTCTAGGATTCTCCTTGCAAAATGTGAGCAACTCCTCCCACAAATGGGGGAAGCACTGAACTGGACTGAAGTCTGTGCACTCAGTCAAAATATGCTCACAAGTCTGCAGATGTGCAGACCTGCAAGGACAAGAATGGTCATCAGAGAGCTTAAAATGATGCCTAAACTCTCCAATAGATGCATGCTTCAACACTGTCTGGCACACCCAAGCACAGGTAGTTGAATCATGTAAAGACTTCAGCCACATACCCCCAGAGAGGTAAGTAGGCATTAAATATTTCCCCCTCACATCTGTGAGGTGCAAAAAATCTCTCCTGGAGGAGCTTGACATAGTGAACTGCCTAGTCCACTCATTGCAACAAGCCTAAGCCTTGGCTGTATGAATATAATTAAGGGTAGTGAAGGGAGAATCTCCCACAGGTACCCTGAAAGTTGGGTCTGTCGCAAAATGATAGACTGTGTGATGTAAAGGCCACTCCAAAGAGGAGCAGACTTGAACAAATACAAAAGTGTGCAAGGGGTTCTTCCCTAGCCACTTTTGCAGACAATGGCACACAAGTAGGGCCTAAGCCTGCCCACTGCTGACAGAAGGGTCCACTGCCCACTTGGCCAAAGCAGGATGATCAGTGAACAAAACAATAATAAATTTTTTTTTTTAACTCAAAAATTTATAACACGGTGCACAATAGCAGTCTGCACCTGGGTTATAGATGCCCAGGAACTGTTATAAATACATACAGTCATACAATACTAACTAGATCAGAAAACAGAAAACCTGAAAAAGTGTCCACATAATACAACATCAATGCTTCACCCCTCCAGCCAAGGCCAAATGGAACTACTAGATGGAATTGAGTGAGAAGGGATCAGCAATTGCACTGACATCAGAAAGCTCCCCTATCCCAATGCTCATCCTCCTGCCTCCGAGAAATCACACCTGATGCAGCCATCTACTCCTGCCAGTTGCAATTAGTGCATTGCACCAACCACTCCTGGTCTAAACGGTGCTGCCAGTATGGGCACCTTTGGTCACTTGCACTGTGATCACCACTACAGTTCACACAGCAGGCAGTATGAGGGCATGGGGCTCCCTCCATCATAGCTGGCACAGGGGGGTTAGCCATGGGGTTACCATGACAACAACCAGCAAGAGAGTGATGGTTGGCCTCAGAATGAAGACTAGCATACTGGGGGCAGCAGGGGGCCTAAGACTTACAGGCATGAGTAGAGTGGCCCCAGTACCAGCATCACTGGCACATGCAAACACTGGCATGGGACTGGGCAGGCTGCACAGGGCATGAGGCTGGGCCAAACTGGAATGAGGAATTAATCAGGTGCTTAGTGACAACATCCAACTGGGAGTCAATGACATTGAACCAGACCATAGCTGAGTCCGCATGCCAGGAGTTTTGCATAATGCAGGGGGAGTTAGTGAAAACAAAGGAAGAGGCCATGTGAGAATGCCTCATGACCTCTCTGACATAACTGGAGTCGATAAAGTCCTTCAACCCTGGCCTGAAGTAGGGGACGTCCATGATCTTAAGATAAGACTGGGATGTGGGGAGAGCAGCCTGAACCTTATGGCCCAGGTGCTGGTGAACAGCAGCAGCAACAACCTGAATCTCCTTGGGTGACACCACCTGAGAAGTAAGGAGGGAGATATCTCCATAAGCGGTGACACAAGAATCGACCCAAATATTGACCTTGGCCAAAGAACAGTTAGCTGTGCCAACCAGGGAAGGGAAAAATGAGACAGAAACAACCATCTCAGTCTTGATAAGAATCTGATGCTGGGAAGGACCTATAACCATAGTCTTGAGCTTCCTGCACAAAGGCAGGGGCAGGACAGAGGCCTGATGCATTATGATGATGCAATTAGATGGAAGATCAGGCACAGTCTTGGCCAAATTGACCAAGGCTGTGATATCACAGACAATGTCAGCATATGACCTTTTAGGGGCCAGAGCCACAGAAGGAGGAGGGCAATTAGGAGACCTGGGCAGCCTGGGAGGGGCTTGAGGGTGGGGAGCTGCAGGATGGGCAGTGGCCTTGGATGGAGGCACACATGTGGAAGAGGCAGGAGGTGCTGGATCAGCTGACTCAGCTAAACTGCAGGTCTGGGGGCCTGGAGGTGGCTGGGGGACAAGTGACTCAAGCACCCCCTTCAATGTAGAAGAGGGGTCTGTGCCGCCAGACTTAAAGAAAGGGAGCTCATGCCACCTCTTAGAAACAAACCCTCTCACAAGCTGGCTAAGCTTGAGAGAGATTTGAGCTTTGTCATTCTGAACCACCCAAGGCTTATCACCCCAGGAGTTAAAAGTGGCAGAAATGTCATTAAGAGCTCCCACAATATTGCGGGAGTTGTTGGCGGTGGGAATGTCCTTACCAGGGGGAACCCCAGAAGAACTGAGTGCTGGACGAGGGGTAGGAGTGGGAGTGAACACCAGACCTGGCTCCACACCAGTGGGAACCTTGTAAGAGACAGGGGTAAGAGTACCCTCCAGAGTCTGAATAGAGGCATGAGGGACAACCCTCAGTGCATGGGGAGTGAGGCCTGCCTGGGAGGCCTTATGACGAGTGTGCTTGCCTGGCTTAGGGGTTGAAGGCATAGGAGAATTGGGCTCGGAAGGAGCAGGCATAGAGAGCGAGGACATCTGGGTGTCACTCATGCTGGTGGTAAAGACTTCCTCATATCCAGTGTCTCCAGCCCAAAAGAGATGCGAAGGGCCAGCCTGACTACTACTGGGATCATTAGACATAGCGTGCAAAATGTATTTCAAAAATCGAATAAATCGCTAGTAATGGTATGTGGGAAAGGAGGGCCTGGAACAAAACAATATGACAGGCACCCTCCTGTGCACATGCAGCAAAGACACCCATCTGTATGGCATGAAGCTTCACATTGGGAGCAGTCACTCTGCCAGCAGCCTAGTGAGACTGCCATACAGGCACCCTGCTGGCCCAAACCCAAGCAGCTGAAACTGCCTGGACTGCCTTGTCATGACACACTGAAGCATTGGTGGCTGTGACAATGCAGTTATCAAGTGCGATAGCTCCCACAAGCTCCACATCGAGGACACACTGGATGTTGATATTATCCTCCTTAGAGTCAAACTCAACAAACTGAATACAATCACTGAAGTGATCCATAAGACACCTATCCGGGCAAGCATCTGATGCATCAGGCTCGAATGTCTCCAGGATGACATTGCCATATATGTCAAGTCTGACAAAATGTAGCACTTGAGCTACCACCAGTAGTTATCTATATGCTGTTGATTTTCCAAGTTCTTCATACAGATACTATGCATATAGTACCAGCTTCTAATGGTTGTAGCTACTTAGTTCACAGCCATTGTGTGTTATCATCTTGGATGGAATCATGTGTCCTTAGAAAAGAAAATGTGAGATCAATAGGACAGTGGTTGTTCAAGGATATTATATGTAGATGGAGTGGTCTAGTCAAAATAGTAACTGACAATGGTGCACCATTCAAGAAAACTGTTAAGTGGCTCAAGGAGAAATATAGTATTAAAGGAGTAATGATCTCTTCATATAATTCTAAGGCCAATGGAGTTATTGAATGACCTCATTGGGACATTCACTAAATGCTGTATAAAGCAACAAATAGTGATGTTAAGAAATGATATTGGTTCTTACATCATGTTATGTAGGCCAATTGTATCACAATCAGAAAGGGTACAGAATGCTCTTCTTACTTTATGGTAACCAGCACACACCCTACCTTACCTCTGGATATTCAGAAAGTGACTTGGCTAGTAGACTATCCTGGAAAAATGATGGCTACAAAAGATCTCATAGGCTTGAGAGCCACAGCTTTGACCAAACACATCGAACATGTTGAAGCAATGTGCTCAAAAGCAAATAAGGAAAAGTTAGCATGAGCTACTAAGATAGAACAAGAAAATACATCGAAGATTAAGGATTGGGGCTTCAAACTGGGAAACCTAGTCTTGGTTAGGAACATGGCTATAGAGGCATCTACTGATCAAAAAATAAAGCAAAGATACTGAGATCCCATGGTTGTTATTGCTAGAGGCAAAGGGGGGGCCTATATCTTAGCTGAAATGGATGGATTGGTGTGGCAAAATAAAGTAGCTGCTTTCAGAGTTGTACCCTACCTAGCTAGGAAGTCAATTGGGTTATCTAGCTCAGTCACTGATGTCTTAGATTTATCAAATGAAATGCTTAATGAACTCAAAGAAAGTAAGGAAAAGCATTGAATGCTCAAAGATGCACAGGCCCTCCTTTCCCATGTACCATCATCATCAATTTATTTGAATTTTGAAATACATTTTTGTATGCTATGTCTGATGATCCCAGTGGTAGTCAGGCTGGCCTGTCACATCTCTCCTGGGCTGGAGACACTGGTTTCAATATGGAAGTTATTACTGCTGGAGTGAGGGACTCTAGAATGTCCTCTCCCTCTACACCTGCTTCCTCTGAGCCCAAATTGCTTATGCCCATGCCTTATTTAGGCTATTGTGCTTACAGAAATGCCTCTCAAGCAGGCCTAACTCCTCACCCACTGAGGACTGCTCCTTGTCAGTCTACTCAGGTTCCAGAAGGTACTCTTACTCCTGCTTCCTACACTGTTCCCACTGGCACTGAGCTGGGGCTGGTCTTCACACCTTCTCCTACTCCCCATTCTCTTCCTCATCCTCACATAATTCTACTGGGCAAGGACATCCCTACTGTTGACAACTCCAAGGTTCTCATTGGAGCTCTTGACAACATTGCTGTAGCTCTTGACTCCTGAGGCAACAAGCCTTGGGCTGTCAAGAGCAACAAGGCTCTTCTCTCTTGGTTGCTTGCTGCTTTGGTGAGTGACTTTGTTGCTAAGGGGTGGCACAGTCAGCTGTTCCACTCTCCTCTCCTGGGAGGCTGCAGCATCAAGTCAGTTCTGGCCTCTTTGGTACTCCAGCCACCTCCTGGCCCCCAAACTACCCACAGTTTAGCTGAGTCAGCTGTCCTGATGCCTTCTTCTTCCATATATGTGCCTCTCTCCAAGGCCACTACTTGTCTCCCTCCCTGTCTCCAAGCTCCTCTCAGGCCACTTAGGTCTCCAAAGCATCCTGGCCCTCCGTCATTAGCTCTGGCCCCCAGAAGGTCCTATGCCAACACAGTCTGTGATGTCACAGCTTTGGTCAACTTGGCCAAGACTTTGCCTAACCTCCCATCTGATCATATCATTACAATGCATCAGGCCTCTGTTCCACTCCTGCCTTCATGCAGGAAGCTCAAGACCACTATTGCTGGCCCTTTCCAGTGCCAGGTTCTAGTCAAGTGTGAGCCAGTTCCAACTGCCTCCTCTTTCCCATCTCTGGTTGGTGTCACCAACTGATCTTTGGCCAAGGTTGACCTTTGGGTTGATTTTTGTGTTGCTGCCTACAGGGGAATCTCCCTCCTCACCTCCCAAGTTGCATCACCTGAGGAGATTCAGGTGATTGCTACCTCTATCCATCAGCACCTGGGCTGTGGGGTTCAGGCTGCTCTCCCCACATCCTGGTCTTATCTTAAGATTGTGGATGTCCCCTACTTCCACCCAGGTTCTATAGATTTTATAGACTTAGCTTACATCAGAGAGGTCATGAAGCAATCTCACATGGCCTCCTTGTTTGTTCTCACTAACTCCCCTTGGGTTATGCAGAACTCCCAGTGCTCAGACTTAGCTACAGTCTGGTTCAACATTGTTGACTCCCAGTTGGGCACTGTTGCTAAGTGCTTGATTAATTTCTCATACCAGTTTGGCCTGGCCTCATGTCCTGTGTAGCCTGCCCAGTCCCATACTGGTGTTCCTGTGTGCCAGCATTGCTGGTGCTGGGGCTACTCTACCTATGCTTGCAAGTTACAGGCACCCCACTGCCTGCAGTGTACTGGTCCTCACTCTGAGGCCAACCATCAGTCTCTCACTGGTTGTTGTTATAGTAATCCCATGGCTAACCCCCCTATACCAGCTATGATCAAGGGAGCCCCATGCTCTCACACTGCCTGCTGTGTGAACTGTAGTGGGGAGCACAGTGCAAGTAACTGAAGGTGCCCATACTGGCAGCACTATTTCAACCAGGAGTAGTTGGTGCAACACACTAATCGTGACTGGCAGAAGTAGATGGCCACATCAGGTGTGATTTCTCAGAGGCAGGAGGATGAGCATTGGGATAGGGGAGCTTTCTGGTGCCAGCACAATTGCTAACCCCTTCTCTCTCAATTCCATCTAGTAGTACCATTCAGCCTGTGGCTAGAGGGACAAAGTGCTGAAGTTGGACTATATGTACACTTTCTCAGGTTTTCTGTTTTCTGATTTAGTTAGTATAGTATGATCACATATATTTTATAACAGTTCCCAGGCATCTATAACCTAGGTGCAGACTGCTATCATGCACTGCATTACAAATTTATGATTAAAAAACAAAACAAAAAAAAATGCTCAAAGACAAGTGGTAAGATAACAAAGATAACTTATCAATGCCTAAGGAAAATTCACAGAGCATGAATGGATCTATTTCTCACCAGTGAAGAACCCCTGGTAGGGAAAACTGGGTACATCTTGACTAAGTACTACTCTACAAGACTACATGGCTAGGATGACATCTAGTTAGGTTTCAAGGGAGAAGGACAAAGTAAGCATACTAAGTCCTGCTGTTCAGCAAATAGAGCATGGTAATAATGACTCAGAGCATGATCAATGACCAGCAAGTGAGCTTGCTGTGCCAAAGAATCACAGGCACTAGCATAGTGAACAAAAGAATTAAAACTGGCACTACAAAGAGCTTGAGTATCAGCAAAGTAGTGATCTGAGCTTAAGTTAGCAAGGAAATAACCTAGCTGACAATTGTTAGCAATAAACCTGGAAGAGAAGGGAACAGAAATCCCTTGAGACTATCAGTGATGCCAGAAGCAGATAAAACCTGCACAGCACAGCAATATTCCCTACTCTGAGTGTCTATTCCAGGTACATGAAAACAGGCCAAATGTATTATCTCAGGGTGAGAAGCTGGGGATGTGGTGTTCTAGGAAAGGAAATGAGTTAAGAAATTTATGAGATAAACAGGAAGTGGAATATGACTACTTATCTGAGCTTGACCCTTCTTGGTGAATGACAAAACAACTACAGGCTTCTGAGGTGACAGCAGTTAAGTCAGTGTTAGGAGTAGCTGTAGAAGTATTCAAGGTATCTATAACAGCTGCAGGACTGCCTTCATCATTGACATGCATCTAAGAGAGAGATCAAAGGCTATTCAGCCAAGAAGGACTGAGAGAAGACATACCTGTTTGTCACCAGAGTCTTCAACAGTTGCTGGGAACTTAGGTTACTTCTTCTTCTTAAGCTGTGGAAAATTATAAATTAATTTGTAAAAATATTAGGAAAATAGGAAATGCACTTTTTTAGGAATCTTGCTTGGAGCTAAACACTTAGCAGGAGCTGTCTTGGGGGCAGCAACAGGTGCTGCAGGGTCAGGCTCAACCTCATCAGGAGTAGAGCTAGTCCCAATCTCAAAACAAGGCTTTTGAATTAGGACACAAAACTTGTTGAGGGTTGTAATAGCCAGGTATCTTAAAACTCAAAACTAACTGTGGGGCATAATGAATATAGCCCTGGATACAGAACATGTGTTGAACATATTTAGTATCTTTTCTAAGCCAGTTTTAGTAGAGATATGCTTGACAAAGGCAGACTAGATGAATATTCAAAAAAGTCAGCTTTATGGCCAATAGACAAAAGAAACAATTGACATACCACCTCAGTGTTAAGTTGGCTGATCATATAAACAAGGATACCATTGATAATAATATTTTGGCTATGTTGAGTGACAGTGCTATAAGTAGACTTGGTGAGCATGTCAAGTTTAAAATAGCAAGAGTTGTTGGGAGTGGCATTCTGAGCCATGATAGGACTTATGAAATAAAACAGAAGAGTGAATATTTAAAGAAATAAAAATCCAATAAATTTATTATATATTCATAGAATGATGAAGTAACTACATAGTTATTGAGCAAGTGAAACAAAAAAATTAACAATGAGTAATGGATCAGAGTCTTCATGATTGGACCTGGACCCTTGATGTGGAGTTATCATCAATTTTCTTGGGGCTTTTAATAATTTTGGGTCAGCTTTGTTAAGTCTGATAGATCAAATATAGACCTACTGAAAGCATTGCATTGTCAATCTTATCAATGTCAGCACTTCACTGACTTCAGTAAGGTGGAGAGAAATCAAAAAATACTAAGATGGAACTTTCAGAACTGTACCAAAGTCAGGCTCAGTGGACTTCAAAATATTTTTGCAATTTTTTGTACTTATTACACAATTGGTAAGACACAGATCAAGAAGTGTAACATATAAATAAGACCACAAGAATATAGACAAGGAGACATTGCATGTATGGATAGAATGCATTGTACAGAAAGTCAATGTGTAAGTCCAAGATGCTGACAAAGTCCTCCAGAGCTATCTAGTCTCCTTTCCCTAAAAATGATACAATGTCCAAAAAGAAAAATAAAAAAGAAAAAGAAACATGATGAAAAAGTGGTCTGTATATCAAGAAAGGACAATTAGGAAGCCTACTCACTAGCAAAGCCCTCAAAGCCCACCTCAGACCTATTAAGCTCATTTCAATTTGGCCCAGCCTCATGCTTCATACATGCAGCCTATTTCTATTCTGGCATGTCTCTGTGCCAGTGTTGCTAGTGTTGGGGTCACTCTACTCATGCCTGCCACTCACAGGCTCCATGTTGTCTGCAATGTGCTAGTCCTCACACTGAGGCTGGTCATCACAATCACACTTCTTGCTGTTGGAGTAATCTCTTGGCCCATCCACCCCAAGAACTGACCCCCAGGGGAGCTCCATGCTCTCATGCCACATGCTGTGTGAATTGTAGAGGGGATCACAATGCTAGCAATCAATGATGCCCCTTCTAGCACTATCACTTTGACTAGGTATAGCTGGCTAAACAGCCAGCTCTGTCTAGTCTTCATGAAGGGTGACAGGAAATTTCTCAGAAGATAGTGAAGGGGGAGCACAAGGGTAGGAGAGTGCTCAACTAGTGCCACTAGAACTGAAATATTGGCATAGGCCCCAATCCAAAATATGAGTAGATAGGCAGTATTTGTGGGATGTTGATCATGATGGACGTTTATGTAGTTTTGACCTGTTATACATTTATGTAGTTGTTTTTGGTTTTACTCCTGTAACAGTATCCTGGGCTACCAACCTGGGCATGGACTGCAATTGAATCTCACATAATAAATTTTTGTTTTGTTTTTTTTTTAAAAAAAAGACCCATCAAGCTTATCATACTCCTCATCCTCTTCTTCCTCTTCAGACAGAGGTGGCAAAGGCATTTTGGCTTTCTCCTTACCCTTTGAAGCCTTTGACAAGCCCAAAGCACTAAAACAAAGATGAGAAGTGAATGTAGGTTCAGGATGAGAGGAAGGACCAGGCAAGCTGAACTGTTCAGCATCATTAGAGACCTGGTTCAAAAGAGTAACTGCCCACAAGTGAGACTTGTAGGCAGTCTTAAGATGTAGAGTGAGGTTCTCAATCACTTTGGACACTAATAAGCTACTAGACACAGTCTCCAGGCCTTGAATGAAGATATCCAGATTGGTCAGGAGATCCATCTTGGTCAAGAATTGGAAATTGTTAGCCTTGAGTAGGCAGCAGATGTTATAAAGCAAATTCATAAGTGGGAGTCAGTACTGCTCAATCAAGTACATGAGGGTTTGCTGCATAAACTGGATCTGGGTGTGAGCTGCAGTGAGCATTTGGAGATAGCAAGCAAAGTCTATATGAAACAAAATAAAAGAAACAAGGAAAAATTTAGCTGAAATATGTAGCTGCTTATCTGAGAAACTCCCAATGGCCACATGATGAAGCTCAGTATTATGGGTGAACAAGGTCTTGTTACCTCCTGCAAATGTACACCTTCTGCAATTTTCAGAGCTACATTCAGCACAAGATTGTCCAGGAAGATATCAAGTACATTTGCAGCTCATGTTAATGCACCAGAGGCACTTAGTGCTCTGTTCAAGCTAAAAAGATAGGAAAAATGAATAAAAATAAGAAAAATAGTCATGTAATTACTACTTATCTTGTGGACCTCAGGAAGAATGAATAACTCTTTCAAGATGTCCAACATAACTGGTGAGGTAGTACCTATATGAGCATTGACTTCATAGATAGATTTGGCAGCTAATAGAGAAGAGCTGCCAGTCAGATACAAGTTAATAAGAAAACTCAAAAGAAAATGAAACCTATGGTGGACCCAGATAGTTGACTCACAGATCTTACAAGGTACCTTCTTGCAACTATTCTTGGTCAATGGAGGTACTATAGTTGAAGCTAGAGACAAAACAGCTGACTCATTGGCAGAGTAATCTTCAATGAGCATCTTCAATGATGAGGCTTTTGAGACCTTAGTAGGTTTCACAGAGTTGTCATGAGAAGCCTTAGAAGGAGCCAAGGCAGATCTCAAGACATAAAGCAGCTCAAGCATCTTAGTAAGAGTAGGAGAGGACTTTGAGGCTCTCAACTTCTTCAAGGATTTGCTGGACTTTAGTTTCTTCACAGTAGGCTTCATAGTAAGCCATAGAAAGGGAAAAAGATTAGTGTTAAACTAATTTAGAAAAATTAAAAAGGAAATAAAGACATACAGCATTTACAAGGAGACAAAGGAGCTGAGGCTCAACCCTGACTAGTCAGTGTAGGAGTATCTTCTTGGACTGGGAGTTGAGGTGCAGCTACCACATCTCTTCTTTCCCACATACTATAATTATCTTCAGGTGTCAGTCATACATGGTTGAATCTATACTATGTCTTTTTTTTTTTTACAAGACTAGCTAGGAATAGATATTGACAGAAAGACAAACACAATGAATCTGGATAACTGAATTCTGGCAACAAGGAGAATTGGAACTACCTAGGACCAGGGACCAGTAGAACAGTACAACTAAGTAGATAGAGAATCAAAACACAAGCTGTCCATACCAGCAGTCCATTAGAAAAAGAAGGTCAGAACAGGAGGTGGACAACTCAATAAAGAGTGTCTATTTGAGGCTAGAGAGCTAAGGAGGAAGGTTCAATTGCAAGAACTGAGTGTCGGCAATGGAGAACTGATGTCAGTAGAGGAGTGGATGTGAGAAGACAATTGCAAGAACTGAATACAGATAACAAGTCTGTATCAGTGGGGTTGACGGAAGTTGATTGGTAAGTTGTTTCTCTTCTTGATATAGCTATAGATAGATGAAGATTAAAGGGCACAAAAGCCTGAATATATGTGCCAGAATATAGCAAAGTCCAGAAATCCTTCCAGAATACAGTTGATAAAAACCAGAGCAAAAAATACTGAGGCAAATGTCTAATACTAAGAAATATTGGGGTGGAGAGTGGCCAAACAGCTGCTCAATGGGGCGAATATGAGAGCCAAAATGCAAGGAAAAGCACCAAAGTGCAAGAGGGTGAAAATGAGGTGGTCCTGATGGTGAAATTAGCACAAGAGGCCACAGAATGAGTACTGTGGATGACATCACAGCATGGTCTAGGCTAGGTATAGTGCAGCAGATGACATTGCAGCATGGTCTAGGCTAGGTGTAGTGCAGCAGATGATATCACTGCACAGTAAGGTGTGTTAAGAGCATGTAGTCAGCTAAAAATAAGTTCCAGGTATAGAGCATGTGGAACAGGGAGGAAAGGAGAGTGAGCCAGCAGCAAGTTGGGCACTGCTGGCAGAAGAGGTGTCCTTGATATCCAGGGGGCCTGTAGAATCCTGAAATCGGGGCAGTAAGATTTGGAAAGAGAATTGTAAGTAAGGCCAAAGCAAGTGCTTGAGAATGCTTGTAGGATCAAAGGACCAGCCACAAGAGAGAGAAGACATTACTGAAGCAACATCAAGGAGAAAAGGGGACTACCAGGATCTCAGAACCAGCTGGTGGCCATAGGGCACTCCAGAGGGGATCAGGATGACACCACCAAAATGATGCCACTATGGGGACCAGCCTGCTCCAAAGGTCAGGAGAAAAGAGAGACGATGACCCAAAGGTCATCGCAAATGGTTGCTGAAGACAATCTCCAGCAGATGGAGCCTGAAGACATTTGAGCATTGCTTGAGATGACCTACCCAGCCATGTCCCAAAAGGGAAGGTGGTGGTTGAAGGTCAAGAAGGGATTGATCTATGCTATGTCTGATAGCCCTTATATTCATAACTTAGGTATACATCCTTGGGATGAGGATGTTGAGGATACCAAGTCTGGGATGTCCAGCCCTACCCCTTCTCAGGGGAGTGACACTGAGATGGCAGGCCCCTCTACACCTCATCAGTCGGTCTTCTCTCTGGATCTCCCAACCCTGCCACACCTCTGGCCTACAAGGACAAGAGCAAGAAGAAGTGCAGCTCTGCTGCTGCTGAGCTCTAGTCTTCCCCACCTCACATGCTGCCCCTGGGGTCTCACCCTGCAACTCTTGCCATTCCAGCCCCAGCTCTTTCCCCAGCTGCAAACTCTTTCCTCCCTTATTCTCTGCCTGTGCCAGAGGGCAACTTCATTACTCATACTGAGAAGGTGACATCCACCTTTTTTAGCCCCTCTCATGCCCTGTCTGGCAAGTTGCTAAACTTAGCTTCCTCTTTGAATTGTGCTCTTGCTATCTGGTCTGGTAAGGTCTGGGTGGAGGAGTGTGATTGTATGCAATTTGCCTATGCCCTATTGGTGACAGTGGGGCATGTTGTTTCTTCAGGATAGCACACCATGCCCTTTGAGCCCTTTTCTGACACACCCACATTCCTTTCTTTATTGTGCAGTCACCTTTCCTGGAATTTTCTAGTTCCTGACTCAACCCACAGGTCTGCTGACAAAGCAGCCCTGATCTCTTCCATCTCTCCTCATAGTCCTACTTCTGAGGCCACTGCCTGCCCTGCTCCAGCTCCTAAGCCCACTCTCTCTCCCTGGCCTGCTTGGTCTCCCAAGTGTCTGCCCCCACCCTCCTGTTAGAAATCATAATGCACAGTGCAAACAGTGCATTGTCCTCATGTCATGGTTTTTGGAGTTTTAAGTAGTTCTATTGTCTACTTAGGTATAAATAGTTGTAGTCTACATTATTTGTACCTTGCTCATTTACTTCCCGATGTCACCATTATTCAAGTCCCTTCAACATAAACAAGCATACCCCATGTCTTGTCAATGTTGTCATAGCCCTCCAGCCCATTTCTCTATTATTCCCTGATGCTACTACTGCCATGTGACCCATACTGTTGTTGGTTGCCCTGGTCTGTGCGATCCACTCTATCAGTATTCCTTGACATCACTATCTACCCTTCTTTCTCTCATTGTCAATCTTGCCACTAGAGGGCTGAAGCCCTGAAGAAATTGTTTTTGTTGATCTTGCTAGCAGGAGGCTGAAGTCCTGCATAAATCACTGTTGTCATTGTCTTTGCCAATGGGAGGCCAAAGTCCTATATATGATTGCTTGCCAATGGGAGGCCAAAGTCCCATATATAATTGTCTGCCTGTGGGAGGCTGAAGTCCCATGTCCTGTCATTCTCATCATTGCCACCACCAATTGCCAATATCTTATCCTGTCACTGCTGTTTTCATGTTGTCACATCCACACATGCTGCTGTTGTTGCATTGACACCTGTGCCAGTGGCCAGAGTCATCACAAGACATCACAGGGGGAATGAAGAGACTTATGTGCCTAGAACACTCATTGTTCCCTTTTGTTTCTGTATCCTCTGATCCCCTAGATAAGTTAGATTGGATTTTGTTTTCTATTATTATCCTGCCCATTCTTATTCACTCAGACATTACATGTTTGTAGGAGGCTATTGAAAATCATAATGCACAGTGCGAATGGTGCATTGTTCTCATGTCACAGTTTTCGGAGTTTTAAGTAGTTCTATTGTCTACTTAGGTATAAATAGTTGTAGTCTACATTATTTGTACCTTGCTTGTTTACTCCCCAATGTCACTGTTATTCAAGTCCCTTCAACACCTCCAGTGTCAAGTGCAGCTGTGCTGACACTGTTTGTAATATCATGTCTTTGGTCAATTTGGCCAAGACTGTTCCCAATCTTCTGCCTGATTGCATTATTGCAATGTATCAGGCCTCTATCCCACCTGCTGCTCCCAAGTGGAAGATCAAGTCCACTGTTCCTGGTCTCTCCCAGAGGCAGGTCCTCATCAAGATCAACTCCCTCCCTTCTTCCTCACAGTTTCTGGCTCTTGTTGGTGCTGCCAACTACTCTCTTGGCAAGAGTAATCTTTGGGTCAACTCTTGCCATTTCACATATGGAGGGATTTCCCTCCTCACCTCTTGTATTGCCTCCCAGGGTGAAATAGACCTGGTCAAGACTGCTGTTACCTGCCTCCTCTCCCTCACTGAGGGTAGAGTCAAGGCTTCTCTTCCTCAGTCATGATCTTATCTTAAGGTCATTGATGTTCTATTTTTCAAGGAGAATGGGGATTAGACCCTGCCTCTGACGTCTGGACAGTTATGGGGAAGTCTTACATGGCTGCTTTATTTACTCTTGTAAATAGCCCCAGAGTTATGCACAAATTCTAATGCACTGATACTACCACTGTGTAGTTTGACATCCTTGAGGTGCTACTGCCAAGCACCTGATTGGCATCTCCTTTCAGTTCAGCCCAGCCTCATGCCTTGTGTGTATAGCCTGCTCCCATTTTGGGGTTTCTCTGTGTCAGTAGTGCTGGTGCTGGGGTCGCTCAACTTGTGTCTACCATTTACAGGCTCTATGCTGCCTCTGGTGTGCTGGTCCTCATATGGAGGCTGGCTACTGACAATATACTTCCTGTTGTAGGAGTATTTTTTTTTTTTTTAAAAAAAATCAATGATATTTAACATGGTGCCCAATCACAGTCCATGCTCCAACTAGCTACAATTACAGAGTATATACCAAACCTATGTTGCAGGAAGTAGTAGCCAGAGAAAAGAAAAGAAAAAATTTAGATTATACAGAAGATCTGGAAGCCATGTAGGACCAGTGTCAAACTTGTAGTCCTGTGAGTGTTAAACCAAAGACACCTTACTCTTCAGCACGTCATCTCAAAAACTAGCTGACATCAAAACAGTGATGCCAAAACTTGTACTTGCAATTGTTAGCTGTGTGCTTGCCATGCCAGTTCAAACAGATAGGTATGTGTGGATATGGTTCACCCATAGTTGTGGGGGGGATGGGGGGTTGGCCTTTGAGTTGCCCTTGCAGCAGCCAGCGTATTCTCAATGATGCTGCTCTGAGTGATGCCCAGAGCAGTGTGGGCAGCAAATTGCCTCTGTCTTGCAGGTAGTAGTGAGGTAATCCCAGCGCCAACACTGTTGGCACAGAGAGACTCTGGGTTGGGCCTTAGCAGGCTGGATAACACACTGAGCATTGCTGATAGTAATATATTGTCCATTGAGCTTCTTGATGGCCACTCCAGATTGAGAGTCCCAAATATCGAACTATACAGTTACAGTGTCTGAGTGTTGTAAGTTGCATATAATGCAAGGCTGTGCAGCAAGCCCAACAGATAGCTCTGGAACTGCAGAGAATGATTGAGTGACATCTTCTCTAGTCACAGGGAATAAAACATCAAGGATCTTGAGATAAGATCTCAATTTAGGAAGGTGGGCTGAGAAAGTGACTTTGGCCTGAGCAGAAATGAATTTGGAGACAATCTTGATGTCTTCCTCATCTGGAACAAGATTGGTGGCCATTGAAAGACCAGAGTAAGCTACATGCATGTTCAGAATTTGAAGACAGTGGTTGAGGCATTTCAGTTCCTGATCAGTCTGAAGTGTGAGTTTGACAGTGTCTACCTCGTGGGGGTTTCTGACAGGAATAATGAGCTAGCATTGAGTGGGACCAGTGGTAGTGGAAGTGGGCCAGCATTTAGCTGGCACATTAGAGGTAGTGGCATGATGCACCTGTTGCAGGGGTAAACTCTCTGCCTGCCTGCCCTAAGACTTGACCTCTAAGGGAGCCCCATGCCCTCATGCCATGTGCTGGGTGAATTGTAAGGGAGATCACAGCACTAGTGACTGACAATGCCCATTCTGGTGTCACTGCTTTGACTGGGGGTAGCTGGCTGAAAAGTCAGCTCCTTCAGACTTACAGGAGGTGTTCTAGGAGATTTCCCAGAAGACAGCAGAGGCTGAGCACAAGGGTAGGTGTGCACTTGGCCATTGCTGCTGAAACTGAAATATCAACAAGGCCATCATCCAAAAATGAGTAGGTTGGCAGCACTAGTGGAACACTGATTGTGATGGACATTTTTACTCTCTAGCTGTACTGTATCTACATGGTTATCTTTGGTTGTATTCATTACAGTATCCTGGACTACTAATACAGGGACAGACTGCTACCATGCACTGTCTAATATATTTTTGAATTTAAAAAAAAAAAAGAGGTGCAGCTACCAAAGATAAAAGGATGAATGTCAGTATACAAGAATGACAAGAAATGATGATGATGTGACTTACAGAGAGCAGGCACACTCAATGTGGTCTGCTTCTTCTTCTTCTTTGAAGGCTGTGGAGTTAAGAACTTCTTCATGCTGGAGGACAAGCATGAGCCAGTCTCATCTGACTCAACTGAAATGTCCATCTCATTAGCACAGGAACAAGAACCTGCTAATAAGGAAGTCAACATCACAATGATATAAAAGAATAATAAGAAAAACAACTCACAGAGCATAGCTGTGATAGAAAGCAGCTAATGAGATAGATGAAGTAGAGAAACAAAAGCTGGGGACTTAGGCAAAAAAGCTACTAAATCTACCCTTAAGTACCTGACCCCTGCAGAAATTCTCAGATGCCCAAAGAATGATGGCACTGAAGGAGCATAAATCAAAGCTCAATTATAGCAGTAGGTATGACTTATGATTGGCAGAATCTGCCTCATGAGAATGCTGAAGTCTGACAAGGCAGGAAGCTTCCTTTTCAACTACCAGTACCCACATTGATGAGTCAGGAAAGCTAAAAAGTAACAGGATTAGGATGCATGATTTACTAGGAATGCACAGAAGTACACCACACATGGGAACTGTGATCAATAGTAAACTTTATGCAAGGTCAATTGTCAAGGACCATGTACTATGAGGCTTTGGCAGCTCAGGAAACTTTGAGAATGTTCTAGAGTGTACCCATCAAAAGGCTGAGGACAGCTAAAGTTGGGTAAGGGTATGACACATAAATCAAGAATAAATGAATATTTACTCAATTTTTGTGAATATACACTTAGTATTAAATAAAGAAACTAATGCTAAGTCCCTAAGAAACTACTACAAGACTACTACATGAGAGGTACTAGGTCAACTGGGATGCAGGCCCTTCTTTCCCACATACTATCATCATCGATATATTTGCATTTTGAGAAACATTTAGCACGCTATGTCTGATGATCCCAGTGGTAGTCAGGCTGGCCTTTCACGTCTCTCCTGGGCCGGAGACACTGGTTTTGATGAGGAAATTGCAACCGCCGGCATGGGTGACACTCGAATGTCCTTGCCCTCTATGTCCGCTCCTTCTGAGCCTGAATCTCCTATGCTATCTATGCCTAAGCTTGGCAAACGTGCCACTCACAGGAAGGCCTCTCAAGCAGGCCTTACTCCCCATGCACTGAGGGTTGCCCCTGGCACTTCTATTCCTACCCCAGGGGGTACCCTTACCCCTGCATTGTATACAGTCCCCACTGGTGCTGAGCCCGGGTTGGTCTTTACCCCCACCCCTGCTCCCTGCCCTCTCTCTTGTCCTGGCCTCAGTTCTCTTCCCCCTGGCAAGGACATCCCTTCTGCTGACAACTCCTGCAATATTGTGGGGGCTCTCAGCGATATTGCCAAGGTGCTTAACTCCTGGGGTGACCAGCCCTGGGCCATTGAGGACAATAAGGCATGCATTGCTCTCAAGCTCGGTTCATTCGTGACCGGCTTCATCTCCAAAGGGTGGCACGAGCTGCCCTTTCCTCCTTGTTCTGCTCTGCTGGGCACTCCCCCTGATCTCAAGGAGATGCTTGCAGCACTCATCCCCCAGCTACCTCTGGGCCCCCAGATCCATGGGTCAGCTGAGTCAGCTGACCCAGTGCCTCCTCCCCCTCTTTCCACATGTGGTCCCCCTTCTGAGGCCACTGCTCATCCTCCAGCTCCCTGCCCTCCCGCTCCACCCAGGCTGCCTAGATCTCCAAAGTGCCCTTCTCCCTCATCAGCTCCAGCCCCCAAAAGGTCATATGCTGACACTGTTCATGACGTCACTGCTTTGGTCAACTTGGCCAAGACAGTTCCAGATCTCCCATCTGACCACATCATCGCGATGCATCAGGCCTCTGTCCCTCCTCTTCCCTCTCGAAGGAAGATCAAGTCGACTGTCACTGGGCCTTCCTGGCATCAGATTTTAGTCAAGTCTGAGGCAGTTGTTTCTGCCTCATCCTTCCCTTCCCTGGTTGGCATTGCTAACCGTTCTCTCACTAAAGTTGACCTTTGGGTTGACTCATGCACTTCTGCTTATGGAGGGGTCTCCCTCTTTATGTCTCATGTGACGACTGCTGAGGAGATTCAGTTAGTTGCTGTGGCTGTTCACAAGCACCTGGGTCACCAGGTTTCTGCCTCTCTCCACACGTCATAGTCTTATCTTAAGATTGTAGACATTCCCTACTTCCGACCTGGTACCATGGACCCCGTGGACTCAGACTACGTGAAGGGTGTCATGGCCAAGTCACACATGGCCCCCTCCTTCACCCTCGCTAATGCCCCTTGTGTCATGCGCAACTCTGTGAAGTTGGACTCAGCCACAGTCTGGTTTGACGTTGTTGATTCTCAGTCAGGCACTTCTGCTAGGCACCTCATTAACTCCTCCTTCCAGTTTGGTCTGGCCTCCTGCCCTGTGCGGGTGGCCCAGTCTCATGCCAGGGTCCCTGTATGTCAGCATTGCTGGCATTGGGGTCACTCTACTCACTCCTGCCATTTGCAGGCCCCACATTGTCTGCAGTGCTCTGGTCCTCATTCTGAGGCTAATCATCGCCTTCTCACTGGTTGTTGTTGGGGTAATCCCTTGGCCAACCCCCCTGTGCCAGCAACCATGGAGGGAGCCCCATGCCCTCACACTGCTCACTGTGTGAACTGTGGTGGCGATCACAGCGTGAGCAACCAAAAGTGCCTGTACTGGCGGCACTGCTTCGACTGGGACTGGTTGGCTCGTCGGGCTAACCGGAACTGGCAGGGGTGGATGGCCACTTCAGGTGCAACTTCTAAGAGGCAGGAGGACGAGCATTGGGATAGGGCAGCATTCCGGCATCAGCGCACACACTGAGTGCCTTCTGATCACGTTCGTGAGATCAAGTACCTGTTGTTTGGCTGGTGGCTGGAGAGCGGGGAAATCGGACTCGAGTTTATATGGACATCTGCAGGACTGGCTATGGTTTTGTAGTATGTAGTGTGACTTGATACTGTGTATTTATCATAGTTCC
>KQ961983.1:56241-75158 GCA_001563735.1 Leucoagaricus sp. SymC.cos | reverse complement strand
CCTCTGATCCTATTGCTACTAAACATCTTTCTAATCCTGAAGGCTGCTGGTTGGTCAACTCCACTAGTTTCCTTCACCTCAACAACGGGATCTATGTTCCTGATTCCAACAATCTTTGCCTCTATGTTATGCAATACAAGCACAACCATGTGCTTGCAGGGCATTTCAGTCAAAACAAGACTCTTGAGCTCATCTGTTGGGAGTATACTTGGCCTGAAATTTGGACCAATGTCAAGGAATTCTGTAAGTCTTGTGTCACCTGCATGCGTTCTAAGTCCCAGCATCATTGTCCCTATGGAAACCTCAAGCAATTGCCAATTTCTAATCAGCCATGGGATTCCATTTCTATAGACTTTATCAAGAAATTACCAACATTTTCCAGCTTTGATTCCATTCTCATAGTTGTTGACCAACTCTCTAAGCAAGGTATTTTCATTCCAACTCATGACACCATTACTTCTGCTGATCTGGCCTGCCTGTTTGTCCTCCATGTCTTTTTGAAGCATGAAGTTCCCACTTATGTTATCTCTGACTGAGGCTCTGAGTTTGTCTTGTACTTCTTCCAATTGCTTGGTAAAGCATTAGATATGAAGTTGCATTTTACTTCAGGTTACTACCCAGAAGGCAATGTTTAGACTGAATGCACTAACCAGACTCTGGAGCAATATCTCTGAGTCTATTGTAACTACCAACAGGACAACTGGGCTGAACTCCTCCTGCTCACAGAGTTTGCATTCAACAATGTGCCCAATGCCACTACAGGTGTCTCCCCATTTGTTGCTAACAAAGAGTACTATCCCAATATTACAGTGTATCCCAAACATGACCTAGCTTCTGCCTGTGCCTGCCAATTTGTGGTCAATCTTGACAAACTACAAGCCACTCTCAAGATGGAAATCACTGAAGCACAGCAACGTTACCAATGGTCTGCCAATGCACACTGCCTGCCTGCTCCTGATTTCCAAGTTGGTCAAAAGGTTTCTGTGAAAGCCAAGTACTTCTACACCACCTGTCCTTCTAAAAAGCTTTCAGAAAAATACCTCAGTCCATATGAAATTATTGCACAGCTTGGCTCCCATTCCTTTACCCTCCAACTTCCTGAGTTCATGTACACTGTCCATCTCATATTCCATGTATCCATACTTGAACCATCTACTCCCAATCCATTCCCAATCCATTCTGCTCCACCTCTGGCTCCTGTTGTTATTGATGGAGAGCCCAAGTTCAAAATCACTCATGTTGTCAACTCCAAAATCAATCAGTGCTGAGCATGCAAACTCCTTTACAATGTTATTTGGTTGGGTTATGAAGACACTGAAGATGAATCCTCCTGGCTTCCCACTACTGAGCTTGAACACACCTCCAAGCTCATTTTTAACTTCCATGCAGCCTATCCCCATAAACTGGGTTCTCTCTCCTCTTTGTAGTTATTCATCTCTTTCTTCTGCTTGATTTCCAACCCTTCCATCTCCTCTCTTATGTACAAAAGTCTTGTTTCTCTCTCCAGTTGTATACTCTTCCATTTCTGAATATTTCTGTCTTTTCTCTTATTCACTACAAGTCTCTATATCTCTCTCATTTCTCTGTATCTTGTAGTTTCCACCTAAATCTGCCATGTTCCATCCTCTTCCAAATACCTTCTGCTCTGTCTCAAAACTTTCCCCTATATTCCAATAATTCCTCTCTCTCTCTCTCTCTCTCTTTCCTTTCTACATATATAGTTCTCATCTCCTGCTTCATTCCACACCTTCCATCTGCTTTCCAACCCTTTCTGCTGCATTTTCTTTTTCTCTACTATTCACCTTCTCAAAATTTTACCAAGTCCTCTTACTGCTTCCTTCCGATTATTTTCAATTTCTTTCTTAATTCACACAAAAATCCCAAGAAAAACAACTAAAACTTTTATTTTCTGCCCAGTGGTATAGTCCAGTCATCTGAAATATGCATACAACTCCAAGAAGCAGTGAGGAGCAGCCCTGACCTCAATCCTCCTCCATCACATTGCTGGCCTTCACCTCGCTCCCCTTCTCTCCCTCCTCTTAACCCTCTGTTGACTCTCCATTCTCTGCTGATCCTCTACTTGAGCTATCCTCTACTTGAGCTTGCTGCCAGTTGTCCCATAGGCACCAACAGGAATACGTCTACCAAGTTGAGGGTCCTCTTGACCCACTCCACCAGTTTTTTGGCAGTGAAGGCCAATGCCCAAAGTGGGCTATTGTTGGCTGCACTTGGCACCTGCTCCCTCATCATCTGCATGCACTTCTTCTTCCCCTTGTAACAGGGGCTGCAGGAATGAGTTGTCATATTACTGTGTGGTATTCAGTTAGTTTTAGCAGTTATCAAAATGAGGTACTTACTCTTTAGGCTTGGCCAACATGCATCTAATTCTGAGGTTGTGACATCTCTGGTAGGTTCTCCTACTGCCCATCACTTCTCTTGGCCAGATCGTGATCATCAGCCCCCTTTTCCCTTGCAGTTTCTTGACAATTTCAATTTCCTTGTCTTCATCGTCATCATCCTCATTTTCCCATGCCTGCTTCCAACTTGATCTCTCTGACACTGCCCAAGAAGGACCTGCCACAGCCTTATCCTGAGGCTGGGCCTTGGTCTTGACCTTACTCATCACCTGCTCCAGTATTAACCCTCTCTCCTGCTCCTGCTCCTGCTATTCCACCAATGTCTGTGCTCTCTCCTCTTGCTCTCGTTCCTCCTGTGCAGCCCACTCATGTTCTACCTGCTCCTTCTCCAATTACTCTGCCTCCTCTATCCACACCAATTCCTCCTCCTCCCGACATTCCTCTTCTTCTGCTCTCAACCTTTCCTCCTCTGCCTTCTTCTTTGCCTCTTCTCACAGCTTTTTTGCTTTGGTGAGTTGACATTGTCATTCTGGGGAGTTTGGGATTGTTGGGTCTGGGACTCAGGAGGACTCAACATCAAGGTTAGAGGTAAAGAACAAATTTTGCAGAGTTCAACTTATATATGGAGATATGTGACTTTTTCCATGTGCTTGATTTTGCAGGCCTTGAAGGCTCAGCCTTAAGGGGGAAATACTGTTACAACTCATACATTTTGGATCAATCCCACCTAATACCAATTATTTGTGCTGGTTTTCCTTTCTATTCTTACTGTTTTATAACTTACTATTTCTTTGTATATTGTTCCTTTCCAAATACTCCCATGCATTTCTGCCTGTCTCTCTTTCAATTCTGTTCACCTTTTACTCCTGTTGATTATTAGTTATTATTCCCTTTATGCCTTTTCTGCTCAATACTGATGTCTCCCACTTCACTTTCATATTTTCTTTATACTATGCCTGCCATTTGTGATTTCATTCATACTTCATATGTCACTGCCCATCTCCTCTATATGCTCACCTTTCATTATATGTCATCCCTCTTTATTATCTCTCTGTTGTCTTCATCACATGTCTGTTGCATTGTGTAGCTTTTCTGTTGATTCCACCTTTTGTTTATCACTTTCCAACATTTTCCATAGGTATTTAAGTAGTAGATTATGGTCATGTATTCTCCAGTCTGATAATC
The DNA here is from genome assembly GCA_001563735.1 of Leucoagaricus sp. SymC.cos. NCBI lineage: Eukaryota > Fungi > Basidiomycota > Agaricomycetes > Agaricales > Agaricaceae > Leucoagaricus > Leucoagaricus sp. SymC.cos. The sequence continues at coordinate 71,616 of KQ961983.1, read as the reverse complement.
AACTTAGTTTGAGATTTCCAATTATTCTAACTTTAAACTATTCATCCTCTCAGTTTCCTCTAAGTCTATTCTCTCTTGTTCCTAAATTGGACCACCAGCAGTAGAACAGTGCAGCACATAAGCTGAAGCCAAGGTCTATTCCTGACTCTTTCTGACTTTGTTGATCTTGCACCTCTGCCTCTGTCTCTGCTTCTGCATTAATCATTCCCAACTCTTTCTGACATTTCTGCATCTATTCCCTCTCTATCCCATCTGGAACTTAACACTCTGGTAGTTGTCTTAGGTGTATGACTAGGGTCAAGAAGAAATTCATTGTCAGGCAATCCTCTAGTCCAACCAGAGGAAGCTGAAGAAGTAGCAAGGGGGACATGACCAGAAGAAGGGAGCACAGCTAGGTGCTCCAATGATGGATCAACATGGGGGCCCCACAGCAGGGGCAGAGGGTCTGACATGATGAGAGAGTACTGTTAATCCAGCAATCAAAGGGGCTGATAGGACTGTGCTTGCAATACAGGATGTTGACAAAAGTGTTTGCACTTGTTTGTAACCCAAGATAGTGGGAGTACCAGATAAAGAAGTGATGATCAGTATAAGCATTGATATATGGGAATATGTAGCATGTGTTGGACACATGCCAATGTATGACTTTAAACTCACATATTGAAATATCTACCTATGTTTCCAATATATGCATATAAGTAGTGTCTACTCAAGTACATGAGAACACATTCATCAGCAGGTATGGAGATGCAGGGGATATTCAGCCCTCTGAGTACTGCAGCTCATTAAATCATATGAGCAATAATGCCAAATTCAGTATATTAATCAGAGCTATCATTAAATAACATGAAGAGGGACAGGTACATGTCAGAGATTGTAAATCATAGTTATGCCATGAAATCTGCCTTTAACAACTCAGAGTGACTGTCTAGGTGAATATGACATCATAAATTCAACTATATGCAGTGATCATTAAATACAACAGAGTTTGGATGTGGGTATGTGTTTGATCTGCTTGTAAGAAAAGGTTTGAATTTCAATAGCTTGAGATAACTTGATTCCAACTTTTTGTATAAAAGTGCATATCACCCTGGAGCACTGTACCACACCCTCACACATGACTACATACACCTGCACCCTACCACACCTTTGGCACACTTGGTACACTTGCAGTAGGATATAGTGGTGCAGGTGTGGCATTTTGTGGGGCTCAGAAAAGAGTAATGTCCTCACTCCCAATCTATATAAATTATTCATAGCTGGAATGAACTTCCAGAAAACAATTTTTAGAGCCTGCAGTATGTCAGAAATATCTCTTTATTCTCAATCTGCAGTATATGACCAAAGGGCAATTCAAGAATGCAAGGAGGATATTCCCAAAAGATCATGATCATAGTTTGTCATCTTCATCAAAGAGGTGAGAGATGTCAGTCCAGATTCTGATCATGAAGCACAAGACACAAAACTGTCAAGGTTAGGACAACTGATCTCTTAGAGAAGCTGAAATCCCATTCAAAATGTAGCTGTTAGTGCTTGATACTTTCAGCTGCTGGGCAAGTAATGTATTGCAAGAAGCTTGTCTCTGTAAAAGTGAATGGTGGAGTAGTGTCAGATTGTAGAGTGACAGCAGATATTAAGACCAAAGACTTTATCTGGGTTATAACACACAAGTAATTGTGTGCAGGCAAGATTAACAAGTGTGTCCACTATGAACACTCACTCAGAAATCTTTAAAGCTGACTACTCCACAGATGCTTTTGGCATGTCCAGGCAAGTTTAACCAGTGTGGCCACTATGATCACCCACTGGGTGTTAGCAATTAAGTCTTGTCCCCAACCACAGAGTAATGCTATCTTATCCATTAATCTGGTTATCCAGCTAAGTGTCCTCAACCATGGAGAGACAAGCTTAACCAACTCATCCAGTTAAGAGAGATAGAGATAGAATGACAGAATACTAAACTAGAGTACATGTCCTACTTGAATAGTTCTTAAATATAAAAGTACACAATTGAGGAATAAGTTCAGATATAGCTAACTATTGTGTAGTTACTAATCCTATTTGCAAGCTGGTCAAGTATGTCTGTAGATAGGGGAAGCAGGTCCATAAGCTGAATAATGACAAGGTAAGACATTGCTGAACAAGAAAAAATTATCTAATAATAGATATTGAGCATCTAAGCATCTGAAAATAGAAGTTAACCATATGCTAGTAAGTTCATAACATAAACCCATTCATAAAGATTGAAGTTTCTTTTGATCTAGTAGTGGTATGGCTCACTGGTGATGTTAGTGAGAGCATCTTTGTCAAATTTGAATTCATAGCCCTTGTTGTTGTTCATCAATTCTTCAAATCTCCCATAGTTGTTTGACTTTGGATTTGTATCTAGTTTGTGTTGAGGTGCTTGGAGCAAGGGTATTCTTGCATAGGGTGTCTGGCAGGTTTGTTTCCACAATAGAGACATGTTGATATAAGACAGGTATAGAAATAGTGTCTGGGAGCCTATTGTTTGCAGGTGTTACATTGGAACAATTGACAATGTATGACATCATGTCTGACTCATTGACATTTTTGGCAGAACTCTGTTGATTTCCATGTAGGGGAATGTTTGCTATTTGTTGCAGCATGTTGGTTGGGATGTTGATGGTGGGAGTTACTAGAGTCAGAGCATTAATTAGTATTATTGCATCTGGATCCATTTGCTGAAAGAGATTGATCTTGAAGTCTTCAGGAGGTTGATATGCTAGAATGTAGAATGGATGTGGGAAGGAGTTGTTTGGAGTTGTAGATGTCTGTGAGGTGTTCATCAATAAATTGGGAAATACATATTGGCAAACTAATTTTTGCCACCAAGTCATATGTGGACTCAAGGAGAGTATGAGTCTTTGTATTCTCACTGAGGAGTCAATGGAGTCATCAATAGTTATATGAATAAGCCTCCCAATAAGTTCTTGAGACTTGGTTAAGGTTATCAGTAAAGCACCCATAATGTAGGTGAGAGGAAATAAGGCATCCAATATGAGGATGGGGGCCTCCTTCTGAGGCTACAGCCTATCCTCCAGCCTCCTGCCCTGCCCCTCCTCCTAGGCCACCTAGGTCTGCCAGGTGCCCTCCACCTCCTTCTTCAGTGCCAGCTCCCAAGAAGTTGTTTGCTGATACCATCTGCGATGTCACAGCCTTAGTCAATCTGGCCAAGACCGTTCCCAATCTCCCATCTGATCACATCATTGTGATGCATCAGGCCTCTGTCCCTCCTCTTCTTTCTCAGAGGAAGATCAAGTCTACAGTCATGGGGCCTTCCCAGTGACAGATCCTTGTTAGGTGTGAGGCACTTCCTGAGGTCTCCACATTTCCATCTCTGGTTGGCATTGCTAACTGGTCTCTAGCCAAGGGCAACCTTTGGGTTGACTCTTGTCTTACAGCTTATGGGGGGATCTCCCTCCTTACCTCTCATGTTATGACAGCTGATGAAATTTAGGCTGTTGCTTCTGCTGTTTATTACTACCTGGGCTATGAGGTCTAGGCCACTCTTCCATCGTCCCAGTCTTACCTTAAGATTGTGGACATTTCCTACTTCAAGCCAGGTACTACTGACCCTGTGGACCCTGATTTCATCAAGAGGGTCATGGCACACTTGCACATAGTCTTCTCTTTTGTTCTTGCTAATGCCCCATGTGTTATGTACAACTCCAGGTGTTCGGACTCAGCTACAGTCTGGTTTGATGTCATTGACTCACAGTCAGGCACTTCTGCTAAGCACCTGATTGACTCATCATTCCAATTAGGTCCAGCCTTCTGCCCTGTGTGGGTGGCCCAGTCTTATACCAGGGTCCCAGTTTGCCAGTGCTACTGGTGCTGGGGCCACTCTACTTGTGTCTGTTGTTCACAGACCCCATGCTGTCTGCAGTGTGCTGGTCCTCACTCTGAGGCCAATCATCACCTTCTCACCAGTTGTTGTCATGGTAACCCCATGGCCAACCTCTCTGTGCCAGCTACTATTGAGGGAGCCCCATGCCCTCACACTGCCCACTGTGTGAACTGTGATGGGGATCACAGCACAAGTGACTGCAGGTGCCCATACTGGCAGCACCACTTTGACCGGGACTGGTTGGCCTAGTTTAAAGTATTTGTTAATCTATTTAACTTGTTGTTAGTTGGAGAGGTTGGCAATGGTCTTTGCAATGGACTCTGGAGAGTCTTTAACTCTGAGGAGTATGACATCTGGTTCAGACATGTCATGTCTAGAAAAAAGATTTTGTACTTGAACAAGTTGGTTGTGTGGAGTGGTTAATTCTGTGGGGGTGGTGGTGGCATTTTGTGGCTTAGCTGGATGGTTGCCTTTAGAACAATCAGAAGGAGGAGTAGGTAGTTGATGAGATTGATCACTAGATTGAGATCTAGAAGGAGGATTTGGGACTCAGTTAATAGGTGTAGGTTGAAAGATGGTCAGGTATTTGAGTTAGTTGGCTTGTTTATCTAATTGGGTCATCATAGTAGTTGTTGGACAGTTTATATAGGTGTAGGCAGGGTTATGTTGAGTCATTTTTGTCTAGGAGCAGTGACCTTTAACTGTCCTGACTCAAAGGTCCAAGTTCAATCATATGGCACAATACAATTTGCTTTTCAATAGTCATTAAGAATATTTAGAGCATGTGGTGCAAGTTTGGCTTCTGATAACCACTTGTTCTCATCATGAGGTTGGTTTTCCCATGTAGTATAGTATTTGATATGACTATCTCATATGCAGTGTGAGACAATTCCTGTGACTTCATGTTCTTCTTGGTCATCAATAATGTCAGGTGTTGGGGTTATGTCATTTGGTCCATGAATATTGTTTTCATATAGAGTGATAAAAGTCAGGCATTGAAGACTGAATGTATTTTCATGTGGCTTAGTAAGTTGAGTTTGTACACCTGGGGACCTTTGACCATTTTTATGACCTATGGTCCAAGATATTTTGGCATTATCTTTGAGGGATATTGTAGTTGTATGTTCTTGGCATTGAGCTAAACCTTGTCTCTTGGGTTAAATTAGGTATATGTGGAGACTATTTGCTGTTTCATTTTGTCAGCTGCTAGTTTTCCTGCTGCAATAGCTTTGTTTTGATGGTGGTCTAGTTCTTGAAGTCATTCTTCTGTGGATTCAATGCTGGGAGTTTTAATTATTTTGGGTATACCAGGAAGAGTTAAGCTTATTGTGAGGTCAAATGGTGTCTTTTGTTGTTCAGAGTGAGTTCTGGAGTTGTGTGTGTATTAGATGATAAGGAGAAATCATGTCCAGTCATGTGGGTTTTTATGGCAATAAATAGAAAGTTACATAGTAATCTCTTAATTGAAATATTCCACAGTTCTGTCAGTCTGCAGATGGAATGCTGTAGACAGTGCTTGCTTTATTTCTAGTTGTTTGAAGAGGGGTTTCTGCACTTTAGAGGTGAAATAGGGATCTCTGTCTGAAATAATCTTGTCTGGTAGTCTGTAATGAGAGTAGAAGTATGCTATAAACAGCTGTGGGATGTTGTTTGAAGTTGCTATTTTAGTTGTAGACATGAAAATAGCCTGTTTTGTAAGTTCATGGTCTACAATGGACAATATAGCATTGTAAAGCTTTCCATCACTACCTTTTGAAAGTGGTAAATTGGGAATTAAATTCATGGCAATTTGTGAATATAGTCTCATATTTGTAGGAGGGTCGATGGGTTGTAATAGAGGATTAGTGGTCTGTCAATTTATCTTGAATTGTTGGCAAGTTCTGCATCTGTTAATGTAGTTTTTAATGAATGTTCATAGGCCTGGCCAATAGATTTCTTGATAGGCTTTTCTATATGTCTCTAATTCTCTGTGATGTCCTGTATGAGAGTTGTTGTGGTATCTTTTCATTATTTTTCATCATAGTTCTGTGTCTTCTGGTATAACAACTTTTTTGTTAAATAGTAGTAATGGTGTCATATCAGTTTTGTATAATGAATATCTTTTATTGATGATTTTTGGGTTTTTGTTTTGTAGTTCTTTTATTGTTTCTGTTGGTAATTTATCATATTTTGGTTATTTCTTTATTTCTTCTTATAATTTGATATTGATGAAGTGGATGAAAAGGTGTGGGAGAATAAGTGTGTTGTATGAAACAAATAGTTCTTCTGGCAAGACTATCACTTTCTTGTTATTGTCTTCCTGGTCATGGTCTGGTTGTTGTGATAGTGCATCTGCAGCAACTAGTTTTGTTCCTGGTATATGTTCAATTTTGTAATTGAATGTCCGTAAAAATGTCATCTATTAGTTTTGTCATCTATTTAATTGTTGTGGCTTTTTTCCAAAATGTAAGGTTTCTATGGTCAGATTGTATGATGACATCATGTTTTGCTCCCTGTAGATAATGTCTTCATTCTTCTAGTGCATGTATAACAGCTAGAAGTTCACAGTTGTAGATGTCATAGTTTTTTTCAGCTGGGGAGAATGTTTTTGAATAGAATGATATCACTTTCCATTTTCATTGATATCATTTTGGTATAGGATCGCTCCTGATACATATTTTGAAGTGTCACATTGGATAGTGAATTGTTTGTTTTTGTCAGGGATGTTAAGAAGTTGTTGTTTAGTGAATTCATGTTTTAGTATTTCAAATGATTGTTGTGCTTTGTCAGTCCATAGGAATGGTTTGTTTGTCAAAAAAAGTTGATTTAGAGATTGTGCAATATTGGCATAATTTTTGATGAATTTTTGATAATAGTTGGCAAAGCCAATGAATTTCCTTGTGTCTTTCATTGATTTGGGTATAGGCCATTCCACTATTCCTTGCAGTTTGGCTGGGTCCATTTCTACTTTTCCTGGCATAATGATATGTCCAAGGTATTTGAGTTTCTGTTTGTGAAATTTGCATTTCTCAAGTTTGAGATATAGGTTGTTGTCTTGAAGTCATCATAGTACTTCTTCAGTGATATTATTGAGGCTTTTATGGTTTCAGTAAAGATAAGGATGTCATCCATATAGACAACTATTTTCTTTTTGTCTATCATGTCATGGAATATAGTATCTATCATGTGTTGGAATGTTGCAGGCAAGTTGCACATCCCAAAGAACATTACTGTGAGTGTATATAGACTGAATGGTGTGCAGAATGCTGCTTTCCATTGATCTTCTAGTCAAATGCATATGTTGTTATATCCAAGTTGTACATCAATTTTTGTGAAGTATTTTGCATTCTTTAATTTATCCATGATGTCAGATATCATAGGGATAAGATATGGGTTTTTCATGGTGTGTTCATTTAGATATCAGTAATCTTGACATGGTTGTGATTTTCTGTCTGTCTTGTCTACAAAGAAGAATGGTGAAGCCATTTCTGACTCACATTCTACTATGTATTTCTTGCATAGATTTTTGTTTATGAACTTCTTTAATTCCTCTTGTCTAATTTGTATAGTTTAAATGATTTATGAATGAAGGTTGGTTTTGTTTCAATTTTGTGGTTGTAGACTCATTTTGGTAGATATCTTTCTGACTTCTCTTTGTTGTACTGTAGGAGTTTTGGAAGTATTTTCTCTTCTCTCCATTGAAATGTTCATCTTTTCCAATCAATATCAGAGTTTGTTGATTCTGTTAAGTTCCAGAGAGGAGATAGAGAGATAAGTGTGGGAAAGTTGGAAATCATCAGGATTGATCATGCTAGAGACAAAGACAGGGCAGAGGTGTGAAATCAAGGCCAGCTATTGCTTCTTTATCCAGTACTCTCATCATCAAGGGTAGCAAATAAGTGCAAATACCACTGTCATTGTCTGTATCATCTAGCACAGTCCTATTCACCCTTCCAATAGTAGGATCAAGAGTATCCTTGCATTATGTCAAATCTCCCACCTCTACTGTATGGCTCCCATATCAATCAGTTGATGGAGCCCCTTGCTGCACTCTCTTCTTCTGGTTGTGCCCCTCCTCATACTCCCTCAGTATCCTCTGGAGGCCCAGACTTTCCTGGCTTCCTTTCTGATGACTTGCCCAATGCTGCAAATCTTCTCAACTCCAGTTGTATGCCTAGAAAAACTGCCAGGACTGACTGTGTTGCCTGCCATCATGAGTGGCAACACAGCTCTTTGTCTTCACACTCCCAGTCTAGAAAATCATCTCCTGAGTGGCCCCCCTTGCCCTCACCTACTTGAGACCTCTTCTAGGAGGGCTTTTCTGGTATAGCAGCCAACAGCTGCCTCATCCCCCTTTGGAGCTGTTTTCTCTTACTCTGAACCCTGCCTTTGGTGCTGGTGCTAGCACTGAAGCAGTGGGGGTCTTCCTGGAGTTGGCAGATATAGCTTCTGCATCTATCTCTCCCTCTCCTGAGTTTGGCCCCCTTCTTGCTAGGTTTGCCAAGCTCATTACTATAGAGCCTTGGGGTACACTGCATATGGATTCTGGGAACATCTTTACTGAGACCACTGTGTTTGATGCAGTAGCTGCTTATTTTTCACTTCTCCCAAGCCATTGGAGGATGTGCCTATGCATGAACTCACTGCCTCTCCTGTAGAGTGTCAAGATGTCACTGCTCCCCCCCCCTTGTGTTCTCCATTACCTACCTGAGAGAGCACCAGTTGGTGAGCCTTCAGGGGAAGTTCCTGCTCCTCCCCAACCAAAGCCCAAGGACAAGGGCAAGAAGAAACCTAAAGCTGCAGAGAAGAAGATCCACTCTTGGGGAGTCTTTCCTCCCCTTCTGTCTGTCTTGAAGCTCTGGTGCTAAGTCTTTTGTGGCTACTGTGGGGCCTTATCCTGCACCTCCTACAGCTTCTTTCAGTTCAGTCAAGAATCTGGTCAATGTGGCCAGGTGTTTTCCCAACCTTACTTCCTTCACTATTGCAGCCCTTGTCTAGGCTGACACTGCCACTGACACTGCCACTGCTGCTCCTGCTCCAGTAGCTGTGGTAGTCAAGCACCCTATCATCCCTTCTGCTCCCATCCCTCCTGCTAAGCAGCTGAAGACTACTACCTAGGGCCCTTCCAGGAGACAGATTCTTTTCATTCTGGATGATCCTAATGCTAGGTCTCAACTCAAGGTTGTTCCCCAACTCCTCAACCAATACCTTGCTGACAATAAGGTGACCAGATTCCATGTGAAGTCTGCTGCCCCAGCATATGGTGGCTGGTACATTCAGACTAGCAATGTGCTATCTCTAGAGCAGCTCAACCTCATTTGTGAGTAGTTGGGCAAGCACTTTTCACCTACCAGGTCAGAGGCATACCTCTCTATGTCCAAGACCTTCTTTTTTTTTTAAAAAAAAAACTCATAAATTTGTAACATGGTGCATGATAGCAGTCTGTGCCCAGGTTATAGATGTCCAGAAACTGTTATAGAATATATGCCATTATACCATACTGACTAGATCAGAAAACAGAAAATCTAAAGAAGCATATGTGTGGTCTAACTTCAGTACTTTGCCCCTCCAGCCACAGGCTGAATAGTACTACTAAATGAAATTGAGAGAGAAGGGGTCAGCAGTTATGCTGGCACTGGAAAGCTCCCCTATTCCAACACTCATCCTTCTGCCTCTGAGAAATCACACCAAATGCAGCCATCTACTCTTGCTAGTCACAATTAGCACATTGTGCCAACTACTCCCAGTTGAAATGGTGCTGTCAGTATGGGCAGGCACCTTTGGTTGCTTGCACTGTGCTCCCCACTACAGTTCACACAGTAGGTAGTGTGAGGGCATAGAGCTCCCTCAATCATCGCTGGCACAGAGGGGTTGGCCATGGGTTTACTATAACAACAACTGGTGAGAGAGTGATAGTTGGCCTCAGAGTGAGGACCAGCACACTGCAGGCAGCAAGGTGCCTGAGACTTGCAATCATGAATAGAGTGGCCCCAGTGCCAGCAATGCTGACACATGGGGATACCAGCATGAGACTGGGTGGGCTGCACAGGATATGAGGCCAGGCCAAATTGGAATAAAGAATTAATCAGGTGCTTGGCAACAGCACCTGACTGAGAGTCAACAACATCAAACCAGACTGTGGCTGAGTCCAAGTACCAGGAGTTTCACATAACCCAAGGTGAGTTAGCAAAAACAAATGATAAGGCCATGTGGGATTGCCCCATGACCTCTCTGACATATGCTGAGTCTATAAAGTCCATAGACCCCAGCCAGAAGTAGGGAACATCCATGATCTTAAGATAAGACTAGGACATGGGGAGAGCAGTCTGAACCTCATGGCCCAGATACTGATGGGTAGTGACAGCAACCACCTGAATCTCCTCAGGCAATGTGACTTAGGAAGTGAGAAGGGAAATCTCTCTATAAGTGGCAATGCAAGAGTCAATCCAAAGATCAACCTTGGCCAATGATTGGTTGGCAATACCAACTAGAGAGGGAAAAGAGGAGGTAGTAGGGACCAGCTCACACTTAACTAGAACTTGTTGCTGGGAAGGACCAGCAATAGTAGTCTTGAGCTTCCTGCATGAAGGCAGGGGCAAAACAGAGGCCTAATACATTGCAATGATGTGATTAGATGGGAGATTAGGTATGGTCTTAGTCAGATTGACCAAGGCCATGATGTCATGGACTGTATCCATATATGACCTCTTAGGGGCTGGAGCAGAAGAAGGAGGAAGAGAGCACCTGGCAGACCTAGACAGCCTAAGAGGAGGAGCAGGGCAGGGAGCCAGGGGGCAAGCAGTGGCCTCTGAAAGAGATACACATGTGGAAGGAGAAGGTACTGGGCCAGCTGAGTCAGCTGAACCACAGGTGGTTTGGGAGGCAGGAGGTGGCTGGGAGACTAGGGAGGCCATAACCACATTAAGGCTATAACCTCCTGGAAGAGGTTTAGGGAATATGGGATTATGTCATCTCTTAGCATAGAAACTGCTCACTAAAGCAGCAAGCAACTGGGAAAGAGCAGCCTTGTTGCTTGGGACTGCCCAGGGCTTGTCACCCCAGAAGCCAAGAGATGCAGTGATATCATCAACAGCTCCAATGAGACTCTTGGAGTTGTCAGCAGTAGGAATGTCTTTGTCCAGAGAAACTGCACCAACAGGACGAGAAGGGCAAGAGGGGGTGAAAATCAGCTCTGGTTCTGTGCTGGTAGGAATGTGGTAGGATGCTGGAGTGAGAGTACTACTAGGTGTAGGAACAGGAGCCTGAGGGGCAACCCTTGGGGCATAAGGAGTGAGGGCAGCCTGAGCAGCATTCCTCCTGCAGGCATGCTGACCTGGACATGGACCAGCAGACATGAGGAGTGAGGTCAGCCTGAGCAGCATTCCTTCTGTAGGTATGCTGACCTGGACATGGACCAGTGGGCATGGGGTATTCAGGCTCAGAGGGAGCTGGCATAGAGAGGGAGGATATTCTTGAGTCCCACACTCTGGCAGTAGCAATTTCCATATCAAAACCTGTGTCTCCAGCCCATGAGAGATGCAACATACCATTCTGACTACCACTGGGATCATCAGCCATAGCATAGAAAATGTATTAGAAAATCCGAATAAATAATGATCAAAGTACATGAGAAAGGAGGGCCTGTCCAAGACCTTCCTCAAGATCATGGACATTTCTTTCTTGTGAGCCAATGAGTCTTGCACCACCTCACAATAGGTTGAGGAGGTTATGAGGGCTTTGTCCCTTTGTAACCATTTCATCCTAGCAGGCATTATCTGTGTTGTCCACAACTTTAGGTTGTCAGATATGGTGATGGCCTATCTTGAGGTCTGGGACTCCCAGAGAGATACTCATGCTGTGAACCTTATTGGGCATTCTCTTCAGTTTGGCTATTGGACCTCCAGGATTATAGAGGCTAATGCAAATTCCAAGGCCTTCTTCTGCCAGTATTGCTGGAGATGGGGGCACTTGTCTCAATCCTGCTGCCAGAAGACCTCCAAGTGTCCTCTGTGTAGTGAGCCTCACTACCACAATGTGCATCATGCATTCATGAGTTGTTGTAAGAAGAATCCCTACCAGGGTGTTCCAGCTATCTCTGAGGGCCAGCTATGCCCTCATCCCCATTGATGCTTGAACTGTCATCAGGCACACTCTGCTGATTTGAGACAGTGTCCTTTCTGGTGCCACCAGTTTAATAAGGACTAGATTTGCTTGAAGTATCAGGAGGTATGCCATTATAATGATCTTCACCTTTCTAACTTGTCTCAATGCTCTTTGTCTCATGTCTAGGGGCCCAATTAGGTCTTCTGGAGCTGTCATGAAGGATGTTCATGTTTTTTTGCAGAATGTTAATAGGAACTATGCACATGTCAACTATCTACTTGGAAATGTTAAGGATATTTTTGATGTAATCTTTATCTAGGAGCCTCCTTGGAGAACTATATGACAGACAGTGTCAACAACCTCTTTGGAGGGCAATGTCATTGTTGGTGCACCTAAGCACTCTAAGTGGCTCTATATAGTGAGAAACCCCACCAATGGGCAGAGCCCTCACATCATAGCCTATGTCCATCAGCACTTGGCATTATTGTGTCTCTCTATGTGGCAGGACATTATTGATCATTGCAACATCTTTATCTTGTCACTGTTTACTCAGTGCAGGGTGGTGAACTTATTTAATATCTATTCAGATGATGCTCATATGGCAATCAACCTCCTTGCTTAGGAGGTCAACACACTTCCTGCTTTTATTTACATGGGTGGTAACTTCAATTGTCACTCCAAAGTGTGGGATCTGTCCTGCATATCACACCTCCTTGTTGCTCAGCAGCTCTTGGAGCTTGCCTCTGATGTTGGGCTTGAGTGGGCCCACCCTTCCAATTCTGGGTTAACTCATATTCTACACAACTTAGATCTTGCTAGATCTGTGATTGATCTTGTCTTCACAGCTCCATCTGCATTTGCATCTGATCTGCCTAGATTGGATCTTGATTGATGTGGACCTTTGGATCATATTCTGATCTCCACCTTTGTTCCTGTCTCTGAATCTCAGGTTTGGATTACTCACATGGTGATTCTGAGAGAGTCTCTAGAGGAATCTGGGTTCTTGATTGATCTTGCCACTAGTCTTTGGTCCTTGGATATCCAGGACCTGTCTTCTCCCAATCGGATTGAGGCTGCCACTCTCACTGTAGCTGAGGTCTTTTTCTCAGCATGGAATGCCCATACCAAGGAAGTTGTTATCACTGGGCAGTCTTGGTCATGGTGGGATGACCAGTGCTCATATGCTATTGCCAGTTATTGGACATTCAGGGACCCCACTGACTAAAAATCTTTTGGCAAGGCTATGTGCCAAGCCAAGCAGTGCTTCTTTGAGGCTCACATTGAGGAGGTTGCTACTGAAAACAAGAGGCCATGGGATCTTATGGCCTGGGTAAAGCCATGCCATAATTTGGATGTCTTGTGGAGGGTGCTTGATCAGACATACAATGCCACCTCAGGGTGGCCTTGTGATCCTCATGTTTTGGAGGAGCTGGCCCCATTTTCTGAACAGAATTGGGTCCCTTTTTCTGTCCTGGAGGTAAAGGAGGTGCTTTGTATGTGTTCTTCATCTTCCTCTCCTAGTCTGGACCATGTTACATGGGTCTATTTGAAGAAAGTTCTCTCAGATGACATTGTCCTTGGAAACTTCCATATGCTGGCTAATTCCTGTCTTTTGATTGGGTGCTGGCCATCTCATTTTAAGGAGTCAGTTTCCATAGTTATTCCTAACTCTGGTAAGCCCTCCTACTTGACTCCCAAGTCATTTAGGCCTATTGTGTTGCTTAATACACTTGGTAAGCTGATTGAGAAGATACTCTCTGTGCATCTTCAGTTTGATAGCATCAAGTTTGGCATCTTTCATTCTAACCAGCTAGGTGGTATCTGGCAGAAGTCAACTGAGGACACTGGTTTATTCTTCACTCACCTGGTTAAGGCTGGTTGGGCTAGGAGCCTCAAGATGAGTGTTGTCACCTTCAACATTGCTCAGTTCTTCCCATCTTTGAACTATGACATGCTCATAGCCATCATAGTGAAGCAAGGCTTTCTAGTGAACATTCACTGGTTCTTTGCCTCTTATCTTGTTGGGAGGAGGACTAAGTACTTGTGGAATTCCTTCTTTTCTGGATTTTATGACACAGATGTGGGCATGGGTCAGGGCTTGGCTCTCTCCCTGGTCCTCTCTTTTTTTTGTTTTTTTTTTATTCACAAATTTATAACACAGTATGCAATAGCAGTCTGTGCTCAGGTTAGTAGCCTGGGATACTGTTACAGGATAGAGGCTAAAAATAACTACATAATAAATAAAACAGCTAGTAAGTCCACACATCCATCATGATCAACCCAGTCAGATACCCCCCTCCTCTCAATACGATGGAGGCCTAGTCAATATTTCAGTTTCAGCAGCAATAGCCAAGCACATGCATACCCTTGTGCTCAGCCTCCACTGTTTTCTGAGAGATATGCAGCCTGCTCTCACTTTGGCATCTCTCTGTGCCAATATTGCTGGTGCTGGGGACATTCTACTTACACTTGTTGTTCTCAGGCCCCCCAATGCCCCTGATGTACTGGATCTCATACTAAGACTGGCCATTGACAATATGCTTCCTGCTGCAGAGGTAACCCCTCTGCAAGGCTACCCCAGGAACTGACCCTCATGGGAGCCCCATGCCTACATGCTATGCATTGTGTGAACTGTGAAGAGGAACATAGTGCTAGTGACTGATGATGCCCATTCTGGCATCACTGCTTTGACTGGGAGTGGCTGTCTGAGAAGTTAGCTCCTTCAGACTTGCAGGAGGCAATCTAGGAGACATGAAGCATGAGGCTGGGCTGAACTGGAAAGAGGCACCAATCAGATGATTAGCAGTAGTGCCTGACTGGGAGTCAAGCATGTCAAATTACACAGTGGCAATATCAGCATGACAGGAGTTGTGCATAACCCAAGGGCTATTCACAAGGGTAAAGGATGCAGCCATGTGGGACTTTCCCATGACTGTTCAGACATCACCAGCAGTGATCTGCTGACTATCTGTCTTGAAGAAAGGAATATCTATGATCTTAAGATAAGATCATGAGCATGGAAGGGTGGTCTCAACTCCACCCTCAGTAAGGGAGAGAAGGTGCATAACACCAGTCTTCATCAGGTCTATCTCAGCCTGGGAGGTGACATGAGATATGAGGAGGGAAATCCCCCCATAGGCAAAGTGACAGAAGTCAACCCTAAGGTCACTCTTGCTGAGCAAACAGTTGGCAGCCCCAACAAGAGCTGGGAACTTCAAAGAAGAGGGCAGAGTGTCAATCTTGACAAGAACCTGATGATGAGAGGGACCAGGAATAGTAGACTTAATTTTCTGCTTTGGAGCAGCAGGCAGGATGGAGGCCTGATATATCACAATGATACAATCAGATGAAAGGGTGGGGACAGTCTTGTCCAAGTTGACCAGAGATGTGATGTCATGAACAGTATCTTTTTTTTTTTTTTTTTT
>KQ961983.1:13982-55771 GCA_001563735.1 Leucoagaricus sp. SymC.cos | reverse complement strand
GGTTATAGATGCCCAGGAACTGTTATAAAATACATGCGATTGTACCATACTAACTAAATCAGAAAACAGAAAACCTGAAGAAGCCTACGTATAGTCCAATCATGAGCACTTCACCCCTCCAGCCAAAGCCGAATGGTACTACTAGGCAGAATCGAGAGAGAAGGGGTCAATGGGTACATGGACGTCAGAAAGCTCCCCTATCCTGATGGTCTTCCTCCTGCCTCCGAGAAATTGCACCTGATGCAGCCATCTGCTCCTGCCAGTCGTGATTAGTGTGTTGTGCCAACCACTCCCGGTTGAAACGGTGCTGCCAGTATGGGCACCTTCAGTTGCTTGCGCTGTGATCCCCACTACAGTTCACACAGCAGGCAGTGTGAGAGCATGGGGCTCCCTCCATAGTAGCCAGCACAGGGGGGTTAGCTGTGGGGTTACCACAACAACAACCAGCGAGAGAGTGATGGTTGGCCTCGGAATGAGGACCAGCACACCATGGGCAACAAGGTGCCTGAGACTTGCAAGCGCATGTGGAGTGGCCCCAGCACCAGCAATGTTGGCACACAGGGACACCAGCATGAGACTGGGCAGGCTGCACAGAACATGAGGCCAGGCCAAATTGGAAAGAGGAGTTAATCAGGCACTTGGCCACAGCATCCGACTGGGAGTCAACAACATTGAACCAGACCGTAGCCAAGTCTGCATGCCAGGAGTTCTGCATAACACAAGGGGAGTTAGTGAGAACAAAGGAAGAGGCCATGTGAGATTGCTTCATGACCTCCCTGATGTAGCCTGAGTCAATAAAGTCCTTAGACCTGGGGTGAAAGTAGGGGACATCCACAATCTTAAGATAAGACTGGGACATGGGAAGAGCAGCTCGAACCTCATGGCCCAAGTGCTGGTGGATAGCGGCAGTGACCACCTGAATCTCCTCAGGCAATGCAACTTGTGAAGTAAGGAGGGAGATCCCCCCATAAGTGGCGACACAAGAATCAATCCGAAGGTCAACCTTGGCCAAAGAATGGTTAGCAGTGCCAACCAGGGAAGGAAAAACTGAGGCAGAAACTACTGCCTCAGTCTTGATGAGAATCTGACGCTGGGAGAGCCCAGCAACAGTGGTCTTGAGCTTCCTGCATGAAGGCAGGGGCAGGACGGAGGCCTGATGCATTGCAATGATGCGATCAGATGGCAGATCGGGCACAGTCTTGGCCAGGTTGACCAAGGCCATAACGTCACAGATGGTATTGGCATATGACCGTCTGGGGGCAGGAGCCGAGGAAGGAGCAGGGTGCTTCGGAGACCTAGGCAGCCTGGGAGGGGCTTGAGGGTGGGGGGCCAAAGGACAAGCAGTGGCCTCAGAAGGAGGGGCACATGTGGAAGAAGGAGGGGGAGGTGCTGGATCAGCTGACTCAGCTGACCCACGGATTTGGGGGCCTGGAGGTGGCCAGGGGACAAGCAACTCAAGTACCCCCTTCAAATTGGAGGAGGAGCCAGAACCGCTGGATCGAAAGAAAGAGAGCTCATGCCACCCCTTGGAAATGAAACCACTCACAAGCTAACCCAGCTTGAGAGCCATCCAGGCTTTATCATCCCCAACTGCCCAGGGCTTATCACGCCATGAGTTGAGAGCAGTGGAAATGTCATTGAGGGTCCCCACGAGATTGCAGGAGTTGTCAGTGGTAGGAATGTCCTTACCAGGGAGGACCCCTGAAGGACCACGAGATGGACGAGGAGCAGGAGTGGGAGTGAACACCAGCCCCGGCTCCGCACCAGTGGGAACCTTGTAAGAAGCAGGGGTAAGAGTACCCTCTGGAGTCTGAATAGGAGCATGAGGGGCAGCCCTTGGTGCATGGGGAGTAAGGCCTGCCTGAGAGACCTTGCAGCGAGCATGCTTGCTCAGCTGAGGAGTTGATGGCATGGGAGATTCAGGCTCGGAAGAAGCGGGCATAGAGGGCGACGACATCTGGGTGTCGCTTGCACCGGCGGTAAAAACTTTCTCATAACCAATGTCTCCAGCCCAGGAGAGACGTGAAGGACCAGGCTGACTACCACTGGGATCGTCAGACATAGTGTAGAAAAATGTATTTCAAAATCAGAATAAACTGATGGTGATGGTACATGGGAAAGGAGGGCCTGGTCATAAACAGTATCAGCATAGCTATACTTGACACTGGAAGGAGGTGGGGGGCATTTGGTGGACTGAGCAGGCTTGGGTGCCAGAGAACAAGCAGTGGCCTCAGATGGAGGACCACAAGGAGGGACAGAGGGAGCTGGGCCAGCTTTGTCAGCTGAACTGCAGGTCAAAGAAAGTGACTGTGAAATGTCATGAGGAAGCAGCCCACACAAGGTTGAAATGAGGGTGAGCACATCGGAAGTACTATTAAAGGGCAGTATATATCATCCTGAAGCAATAACATGGCCTATTGTCACTGACAGACCATGGACAAAATACATAGGGTCATGCTTCTCTGACCAGGGCTTTCCAGCAAAAGTGGCAAAAGCATAATTAAGCTCAGAGACACTGTCAAGCATTTCACCAGACAGCACTGGGCAGGGACCCCCAAAGATGGAGGCAGAAATGGCATGATCACCCAGAGGAAGACCCAAAGGGTGACAGAGAGTGAAGATCTCAGCACTGGGAGAGAGAGCCAGAGTTGAGGGGGCAGGAGTAATGGGGCAGGTGGTGTGTAGCAGAGAGGAGGTGAGCTCAACAGCAACTAAGCTCCTCTTCTTCTTGTCTTTGCCCTTACAAGAGACAGGCATAATGAGGTTGGATAGCCCAGACAGGAGGACTGAACCACAAGGAGTAGAGGGGCTTGCTATCTCAGCATTGCCTCTCTGAGAAGGAGTAGAGCTGGGCATCCCAGACTCTGCATTCTCAACATCCTCATCCCAAGGATACATGCTCAGATTGTGTATATACTAACTTGTATCATCAGACATAGTGAGTACAAGAACATGACCAAGATCCTAGGATGATGGTGGTGTGTGGGAAAGAAGGATTGTCTCTAGTTCTCTGAGCTATCTATTTTGTGCCTGTGCTCAAGATTTTCAACTTGTGGACATTGTACTTGGAGTATGATGTTCTCTCCTCTGTTGACAATAGTACCCTTATTGCTCAGGCTCAGGAGCTTGCTGATAACCTTGTGTCTTTGTGGGGTGTACAGGTTTATGTTTGATCTTTTTGTGGCCTTTGGACTTGTGCTGGAGCATGATAAGTCTGAAGTCTTTTATTTTTCACATTGAAAGGGGGATGATAATCTCCCCATTGACCTGGGGTATGCCCCATATACTGGAGTGCACCCAACTATTCACAATTACAGAGTACCCTATATTTCAAGGCATACTGAACCTGATCCACAGGAAGTAGTAGCTAGAAGATAAATAAAAGAAAAAAATTGTATTGTCCAGAGGGGTCAGAAAGCTCATAGCTCTGACAACTGCTCTCTCTTATCAAAAGCCCCAAGATGTAATAAAGTGCTTTACTCCTCAGCACAGTGTCTTGAGAACCAGCCAGCATCAAATCAATGATACCAGTATTTGTATTTATAATCATTAGCCACATGCTTGCTGTAGTAATTCAAACAAATAGGAATGTGCAGACAGTGTGCATCCACAGCAGTGGCAGGAGTGGGGGGGTCAGCTTTGGAGTTGCTCTTGCAGCAAACTGCATATTCATGATGATGTTACTCTGAGTGAGGCCCAGAGCAGCAGGGGCAGCAGATTGCCTCAATTTTGCAGGTGGTAGTCAGATAATTCCAGCACCAGTATCACTGACACTGTGGGATGCCAGATTGAGCCTTAGCAGGCTTGATAATACATCAGGCATGGCCAATAGTGAGATACTGGCCACTGAGTTTCTTGACAGCAGTGCCAGATTGGGAGTCCCAGACATCAAACTAGACAGTTGCAGTATCTGAGCAGTAAGAGTTCTGCATGATATGCAGATGAGTAGCAAGATTGATTACAAGATCAGTCACTGCAGTAAAGAAAGCTGTGACCTCCTCTTTGGTCACAGAAAAGGGAACATCAACACTCTTAAGATAAGATTATGATTTGGGAAGGCAGGCCAAGATGGGAACCTTGGCACCACTAGAAATGAACCTGGAGACAATCTTGATTTTGTCCTCATCAGGCACAATGTTGGTGGCTAGAGTAAGGCTGGAACAAGCAACACAGGTATTCAGAATCTGAAGCTAGCACTTCTTGAGCTTGAACTCCTCATTAGTTTGGAGTATGAGCTTGACTGTGTTAACATTGCCAGGATTGGTGAATGAGACAATGAGTTGTTGCCAAGTAGGACTGGTCATGATAGAAGAAGGACAGTGCTTGGCCATGCCATTGGAAGCAGATGCAGCATAGTGCATAGCAGCAACATGATCAGGGGAGAGAGCCAGAAAGGCCTGGGCCAGCTCAACCAAGGTGACATCATCATGGCATATAGTGGGCTTAGGCTAGGGCTTAGCCTTGACAGCATCTGCAAATGAAGTGGGAGGCTTGGCTGTAGTCAGTTTTGTGGTTCCAGTAGTTGACTTCTTGATGTTCAGTTAAGAGGTTTTAGCTGGACCCTTACCCTTGGGCTTAGAGTCAACAGCTGTATGGAGGAGGGGAGAAGAAGGCATGGGCTGTGTGTGCTTGATAACCTGAGTGAGAAGTTGGGTGCTGGTAAGAGGACCAATGCTGTCAACATTGACCAGGACCTAGTTAAGATGCTGAGGTGGGAAGAGGAATATATCTAGCAAAAGCACTAGATAGTGTAGGAGATCAGTGGTCTTGTTCATGAGTGGGCCAAAGACCTGAATGGCATTTTCAGCACTAAAAAGGCTGTAAATGTCACAGAATTCATCCAGAACAGTGTGAAAGGTCTCTTCCATATCTGATGAAAGCATCCTGGTGACTGTGTTGAGGTTAACATTCTGGGCATTCAGGAAAGTGGAAAACTCAGCAGGCATGACTGAGTCTTGAGTGGGCAACTATAGATAACAGAGCAGGTTAAGAGTGCCAGAAACCAACACAGATGCTGGTGTGGCAGGAGTTGGAGGAGGAGGCAACTGACTAAAGACAGTGCCAGGGGTAGGGGGGTTCAGAGGAGAGGAAGCCT
Organism: Leucoagaricus sp. SymC.cos; assembly: GCA_001563735.1. Taxonomy (NCBI): domain Eukaryota; kingdom Fungi; phylum Basidiomycota; class Agaricomycetes; order Agaricales; family Agaricaceae; genus Leucoagaricus; species Leucoagaricus sp. SymC.cos. The sequence goes on along the minus strand of KQ961983.1, from coordinate 50,676 downwards.
TCCTCTTTTTCTGCTTCTTATTCATAGGTGTCTTCATGACAGCCTCAGTGATGCAGACATTGAACTCATCAGCATTGAATTCAGACTCACAGTCAGCCATGGCAGCATCCTCAACAGAGAAGTTTGTGAAAATGTTACTAGTAGATGGTGTAGACATCATATAGAATATAGACTAGCTACCTAACACCAATGTCCAAAAGAGGAAGGTGGTGGTAAGAAGCCAAGAAGGGATATGGGCTTTTATTTCAATGGGCAGCTCACATTCCATGAGCATGTTTGATATTATTCTACTAAGGCCATCTCTACAGTTCAGGCTATGAGAATGCTCAGTAACTTGCTTAGGAGTCTCTCCTCAAAGCAAAAGCAGTTGCTTTACTGCTCATGTGTGGTACCTATTGCCATATATGGGTTTTGTCTTTGGTGTCATGGGCTTCATCCTCATAAGGCCCATCTTGCTGTTCTTAACAAGATGCAGCATCATGCTGCTATTTGGATAACAAGTGCATTTCACACCTCTCTCTCAGGTGGCATTGAGGCCCTTGCTGGCCTCATCCCCATTTATTTGCATTTGAGGAAGTTGAGCTCCTGGGCAGTGTACTGAGTTTTAACCCTCTCTCCTATGCACTTGTCTAAGCAGTTGCTTGGTACAAGGCAGTTTCCTAGCACTGATCTCCATCAGTACCACTTTACTAGACTGGGCTGCTCTGTTGAGAGGGTCTGGTCTGCTATGATTGATATCCTTTCATATCATTCTATCTCTATCACCCTGGAGATCTTCAAGCCTGATGTTTCAGAGGCTTACCTGGGTAGGCATCTTATGGATTGCTTTGGTGATCATATCTGGTTTGTTGAGTTTGACTCTAGGGAGAATGACATCAATGTTTGTAAGCTTTTGAATACAGAGCTCAGAAGGGCTATTGCACTCAATGACTGTGTTGTTGTGGCTACTGATGCATCAGTAGAGTGCAATAAGGCATTTCAGACAGTTTTAGCTGCTTGGGTTTTGGTCTGATGGAGTGCCAGTTATGCAGTCTTATCAGGCCACTGGCAGAGTAACTGCTCTTGATGCAGAGCTTCATGCCATCTGGATGGGTGTCTTCTCTGCATGCATGCAGGAGGGCACCTGTTATGTTGTCCTGTTCACTGGTCACCCAGCTTTGGCTAGGTGGGTGGTGGACCCCTCTGTCAGCAGTGGGCAGGCTCAGGTCTTGCTCATCTGCTGTTATCTTACAAGGTAGCTTGAGGAAGATCCCTCTTGCTCCTTCACTTTTGTATAGGTATGCTCCTCTTTGGAGTGGCCATGGCATCACATGGTCCACTGCTTTGCAATAGACCTAACTTTCTGAGTGTCTGTAGAGGCTTGTCCCTTCACAATGCTCAATTATCTTCATACAGCTAAGGCTCAGCCCTGTCACAATGAGTGGACTAGGCAGTTTATGACTTTGAGCTCCTCCAAGAGAGATTTCATACACCTCACTGATCTGAGAGACAAACATATAATGCCTACCTACCTTTCTGAGAGTATATAGCTTAGATATCTGCATGATTCCCTGCTTCACACCAGAGTGTGCAGGGAAGTTCTCAATTATGTCCCTATTGGAGAGCTTAGATGTCAGTTTAAGCTCTCTGCTGATTATTCTTGCTCTTGCAGGTCTGCATATTTGCAGACTTGTGAGCATGTTTTGACTGAGTGCACTGACTTTGGCAATCTATAGTGCTTTCCAAAGTGTTGGAGGAAGCTGTTTGATTTCTGCAAGGAGAACCCAAGGACATTCTCTTTTGTGCACCTCCTTGGAGGATAACAACAGTGTAGCCACCTTTCAGTAGTTGCTGGGTTCTCTGAAAGCCTTCAGGCTCCTGGGGGGGTCTAGCATTGGCTGCTGATAGGGGCTACACTAGTCTGGCTCAACTGCTCTTTGTCTGCCTGTGACAGTGTTGGGGGGGACAGTGTCTACCTGCTCTTTGTTCACCCTTAGATGTAAAGAGAGCTTATCTTTTTGTGCAGGCTGCCACAACTCAGCTGAGCTGTAGAGGGGATCTCAGTTTCTTTCATAGATTACTGTAGGTACATGTTTTGTATTTATGACCAAACTGCTATTGAGTAGTGGTATACAAATTTATAAGTTAAAAAAAAAAAAGAAATTAAGGTAAGTGGAGGAAATCAGAGTGGACCTTGGCTTCAGCTTATGTGCTGTGCCATTCCACTGTTGGTGGTCTGATTTAGAAGAACAAGAGATTAGAGTATAAGAGGAACTTAGAGGACTGAATAGTTTAAAATCAGAATAATCAAGAATGTTGAACTAAGTTGATTATCAGACTGAAGAATACATGACAGTAATTTGCTACTTATATTCCTATAGAAAATGTCAGAAAATGATAAACAAGAAGGTAGAATCAACAGAGATATAATAAAGACAAATTCATGAAAGGAAAATGGGCAGTGATGTATGAAGCAAGATATAGAATGAAATAGCAGATGTAGTATAAAAGAAAACATAAAAGGAATTGGAAATGAAGTGGAGATGTGCAGTAATTAGTGGAGAATGTCAGAATCACACAAAGTCCTAATAATTGATGATATAAGAGTTAAATGGAATGAATGAGAAAATAATTAGAAATAATTGGGATTATGCAGAAAGGGTATGAGAACAAATAATAAACAAAAATATAGAAAGTGGTTGGAATAGAAACAGAGTAATGTGGAAATAATCAATAATAGTTGGAATTTGTCCAAAGTGATTGAGCTGTAACAGTATTCCCCTTTTTTTGTTTTTTTTTAATATCATAAATTTATATACTGGTGTGTGATAGCAGTCTGGTCATAAATACAAACAAATCCATATCTACAGTTACCCTATAAGAAACAGAAGTCCCCCATAGCTCAGCTAAACATGGTAGCCTTCACCACACAGTAAGCCCTTCCTACACCCAGAGGTGGACAAAGAGCAGATAGAAGCTCTCACCCCATGTGTTATCACAGATGAACACAAGGTGCTAAAGTAAAACTAGCACAGCCCCCATCAGCAGCTAATGCTAGATCCCCTAGGAACCCAGAGGCCTCTAGAGAACCCAGCAACCACTGAAGTCAGTGCACTCAGTCAAAATATACTCATGAGTTTGCTGCTGAGAAAACCTACAGAGACAAGAATGATCAGCAGAGAGCTTAAACCAGTGTCTAAACTCCCTGATAGGTGCATGATTAAGAACTGCCTGGCACACCCTGGCACAGAGTGGGGAATCATGCAAATGTTTATGCTATATATCCCCAGAGAGGTAGGTAGGTGTCATGTGCTTGCCCCCAAAATCAGTGAGATGCAAAAAATCTCTTCCAGAGGAGCTCATAGAAGTGAACTGTCTAGTCCACTTGTTGTGACAGGCCTGTGCCTTGGCCATGTGAAGATAATTAAGAGTCATGAAGGGCCTAACCCCAACACACTCCTGGGCAGATGGGTCCATCACATAGCAATGGACCATATGATGCAATGGCCACTCCAAATAGGAGCAGACCTATATGAAAGCAAAGGTGCAAGAGGGATCATCTGCAAGCCACTTCACAAGATAACAACAGACAAGTAGTGCCCGAGCCTGCCCACTGCTGACAGAAGGATCCACCACCCTCTGAGCTGAAGCTGAGTGATCAGTAAACAATACAACATAACAAGCATCCTCCTGCACACATGCAGCAAAGATGCCCATCCAGATGGCATGGAGCTCTGCATCTAGAGCAGTAACTCTGCCAGCAGCCTAGCAAGATTGCTAAACTGACATCCCACCAGACCAAACCCAAGCTGCCAAAACTGTCTGGAATGCTTTGTTGCAACTAACTGAAGCATCAGTGGCCATAACAACACAGTTATCAAGCAGTATTCCCCTCTTAAGGCTGAGCCTTCGAGGCCAGTGAGATCAATCACATGGGAAAAGTCATGCACCCCCAGATATATAAGTTGAACTTGAATTTTTTGTTCTTAACCTCTTACCATGATGTCTATCTCTCCATAATCCCAGACTCAAGGTTCACAAACCCCTGTTGTCAGTGCAGCAGAACATTGGCAGCAACTCACCATGGCAAGACAAGTGCAAGAGGAGGCAGCAAAGAAGGCAGGGGAGGAAAGGTTGAGAGCAGAAGAGAAGGAGTGTCAGGAGGAAGTGGAATTGGCAAGAATTGAGGAGGAAGAACACTTGGTGGAGGAGCATGCAAAGTGTGAGTGGGTTGAGTGAGAGCAATGCAAGGAGGAATGTGAGCAGGACTCAGTGGAGAGATGTTAGTTAGAAGAAGAGAAGGAGAAGGCAGCTGAAAGGGCAAAGGGGAAGGGCAAGAGCAAGGCCCACCATTGAGATGAGTTGATGGCTGGCGCCTTGAGGCCAGTCTTAGAGGGATCAAGTCAGAAGTGGGTGCAGAATGATGAGAAGGATGAAGAAGAGGAAGACAGGGTCATCAAGCAGGCTAAGAAGGTATAGCACAGACAGAGTCAGTTGGTGCAGAAGAGAGTGATGGGCAGCAATTACATCTGTCAAAGATGTTATGACTTCAGGTTAGAATGTGTTGGGGCCACACCAAAAGAGTGAGTTTTCTATTTTCCTGAATAAACTGATGACCAATCACTTCCTAGTGGCAAACAGACTAGGTCCTACAGCTCATGTTATGAACACAAGAAGAGATGTCAGCTGACAAAGAAGGAGTTGAACCAGCTACTCATTGATATCAATGAGAGCACAATGAAGGCACTTGGGGCTGTTGACAATCTGGTTGCAATTGCTGACCAGATATATTTCCACTGTGAGAAGACCCTCAATTTGGTGGATGAATACTTGTTGTGGAAGATGAGATGATCATTGGAAAGTTCAAGTGGGAAAACACCAGAGGACAAGAAGGGTGAAGAGGAGCCTGAGAAGGAGGGTGATGAGATAGAGGAGGACTAGGGACATTGGGGACTCTTTTTTCCACTTTCTTGGACTGTTATGCATTTGGACTATGGACTATACCACTGGATATAGAAATAAAAAATTTTAGTATGGTTTTCTTGGGAATTTTTTGTGTGAAATAATAAAAATCAAAAAAGTTGGAAATAAGTGGTAAGTGGAATTTAGTGAAAATTTGAAAAGGTGAATGGTAAAAAAATGAAATGGGATGGAAAATGTTGGGAAGGGAGCAGAAATATCCAGAAGCAGGTAGAAATTGAGACTTCATATATGTATGTAGAAATAGAGAGAGAGGGAAAAAAGTCAGAGTGTAAGAGAAAATTTGAGACAGAGCAGAATATTTCAGAATGTGATGGAAGTTAGCAGAAACTGGCAGAAAATGGACACTATGATATACAGAGAGATTAGAGAGGAAAGAGAGAGATTTTGTAGTATATAGAAGAGAAAATAGAAGCATTCAGAAACTGAGCAGAGTAGAGTGGTAAATAACTATAGAAAGGAAAGGGGACCTGGTTTGTGGGGATATGCTGCATAAAAATCAGAAACAAGCTCTGGAGTATGTTCAAGTTCAGTAGTGGGAAGCCAGGACAATTTGTTCTCAGTGTCTTCATAACCCAACTAAATAGCCTTGTATAAAAGCTTGCACACTCAGCATCAATTGATTTTAGAATTAACATGAGTGATCTCGAATTCAGGCTCTCCATCAATGACAGCTGAAGCTGGAAGCAGAGTAGAGCAGGTCAGAAATGGATTGGGTGTGGAAGGTTTAAGCATGAAAACATGGAAAATAGGATGGACAGCACACATGGAATCAGGGAGTCAAAGAGTAAAGGAGTGGGAGCTGGGCTGTGCAATAATTTTATATGGACTGAGATACTTTTCTGAAAGCTTTTTAGAGGGACAGGTTGTGCAGAAGTACTTAGCTTTCACAAAAACTTGTTGACTGACTTGGAAATCAGGAGCAGGCTTTCAGTGTGTATCAGCAGACCATTGGTAACACTGCTGTGCTTGAGCAATTTCCATTTTCAAAGTGGCTTGTAGTTCATTGAGATTGACTACAAATTGGCAGGCTTGAGCAGAAGCAAGGTCACATTCAGAATACACTGAAATATTGGGGTGGTACTCTTTATTAGTGAAAAATGGGGAGATGCCAGTAGTAGTATTGGGTGCATTGTTGAAAGCAAACTCTGTGAGCAGAAGGAGTTTAGCCCAGTTGTCCTGATTTCTAATCCTCCCTCTATATTTAGTACTAGGTCACCTTCAGACTCATAGTATACCTTTACCTTATGCTTCCTCGTTTTTTTTTTTTTTAATTTTTTTAAATTATCAATTTATTACACAGTGCATGGGAGCAGTCTGTGCCTAACTAATTACAAGAACTAGCTAGGAGAAGTGAAACTGAACATAAAAGAGAGTCTGTATCTCTAAAGAGAGAATGATGAAAAGAGGACTGAAACAAAGGAATTTGAAGAGAGATGAAAGTGTAAATAAAAGCATCATAATCATGAGACTATGCAGGCGGATCAGAATCATATAGAAACAATCACTACCTATGAAAAGAGATTAGCTGCTCTTGGAGTGGCATCTTTGAAACCAGTTGGCATCAAATCAATAGCACCAAAACTTGCATGAATGATTACTAGTGGCATGTTTGCCACTGCAGTTGAAACAGTTCAGAGAGTGAGGGCACAGAGCACCCTCATCCATTGGGGGAATAGGTGGTTTGGCTTTCACATTGTCTCTGCAACAGCTAGCATACTTGCAATGATGCTTCTCCAAGTGAGGCTCAGAGCAGCAGGGGCATTTGATAGCTTGTGTGTGGCAAGCACTGGAAGAATGTTCCCAACACCAACAATGTTGGCAAAGAGAAACACTGGGTCAGGCCTTGGCAGGCTTAATGATACAGTAGCAGTTACCAATGAGTAGATATTGATTCTGGAGGGCTTTGATGGTGGCTCCAGATTGAGAATTCCAGATATCAAACTATATGGTTGCAGTGTCTGCAGCATAAGAGTTCTTCATAATGTGAGGCTTCATGGCAAGATTGATAGTAAGACTACTATTTGCAAAGGCAGCAGTTGCATTATCTGGAGAGACAGGGAAAGAAACATCGAGAATCTTGAGGTAAGATCGAGATTTGGAGAGGTGAGCATCAATTTGAACTTTGGTGCTGGAGGACATAAAACAAGAGACAATTTTGAGATCATCTTCATTGGAGACAGTGTTGGTGGCCAATGTGAGACCATCATATGCAATGCATTCAGCAGTGAGGCATAGAGCATGTTTGCAATTCTTGAGCTTGTCATTTGTTGCTTTGATGATGGCAGTAATATTGACCTGTCTAGAATTGGCATAGGGAACAAGGATTTGCCAGTGAGTAGGGCTAGAGGTGGTAGAGGCCAGTCTATGTTTAGAAGTGAGGGCCAGGTTTGCAGTGTGATGCATCACAGCAATCTTGTCTGCAGGAAGGATAGGGAAGACCTGAGCCAATTCAACCAAGGCAACATCATTATGGATAGAAATCTGGGCCAGGGCCAGAGGTCTGGGCTTTGATGATTTTGCTATATCAGCAAAAGACACTTTCACTGCAGCAGGCTTTTTGGTTTGAGCTGGGACTTTGGACATTGGCAGCTGAGGGATTTTTGCCAGAGGCTGTGCAGGTGCAACAGGCTAGGGCAAAGAGTTAATGTTGCTACTAGAGAGGGGTGCAGTGGGTGCATGGACAATGGGAGCAGCAGGCTCGACCTGTATAGGAACTACAGGTGAGACTGGAGAAAGGAGGACAGGAGTGGAAGGAGGAGAAGGAGATGTTCCTTGAGCAATGGCCTGTTGAATTAGTTAAGTAGCACTCAAAGTACCGACTCTGTTGATTTGGACAAGTGCAGCCTGGAAGTAGGCCAGGCTGAAAGGGAAGGAGTCCACTAGCATAGCAAGGACTTGAGTGAAATCATGTGTATACTTTTCAGCATGCTCAGAAAACTCCTCAGGCACATTATTGCACCCAAAGAAGTAGGCAAGCTCATTGAGCAGACCTAGAAGTGGCTCTATGTATATATCATAGATGGTCTCCAGAGTGAAGACATGAGGAGCAGTGTAGGTGAACATGTCCAATTCAAACTTGTCCTGGATGGGCCAAGTAGGCAGATGAACAGATTCATGCATGGCTGACTGGACGAACATGGAGGGTACTTCAACAACAACACCAGCAGTAGTTGTGATGTTAGGAGTCTTGGGAATTGTGGTGGTGAGTATAGGCAGTGAGCTGAATACCATACTAGGTATAGTGGGTTTTGGAGGAGAGGTAGCCTTTCTCTTCTTCTTCCATTTCTTATTAGTTGGCATCTTCATGATGGCAGCTTCGATATGTGTGTTGAACTTGTCAGGGTCAAATTCACTTGCAGAGTTGGCCATAGCAGCATCTTCAGCAGAATGGCCTGTGAATAAGTTGCTAGATGATATAGATGACATTGAATAGAACATAGACTAGATACTCTAACACTGCAATCCAAAAGAGGAAGTGGTGGTAAGAGATCAAGAAGGAACTGGCTTCCTGGTGCCCAATCATGTCCAGTATTAACTATTAACTGTAGCACCTCTTGTATGCTCCTGTTCCACACCACTAGTAGTTCTTATCCTATCCATAGACCAGGTCATCATCCATAGATAGTATAATAGAACTTATATATAAGACTGGATATATTTGTAGAATAACTTCAAGTTATATACTAGTTTATATTATGCATAAACCTCTTGCCCAAATACCCTAGTTGAGCTCTTGTCAGTCACTCTCTTAAACTCTGCTTGTGTTTGCTCATGTACAAGCATAATATGTTGCATGTTTACCTTTGTATGTTACACCCTGCTCTAGGCTAGACCTTTGTCACTAGAGTATGTGGTAAGGCCTGCCAATTCTAACAGATAGGCCAGGTAGCAATAATATAAGTATATAACTTTCTTTGCAAACCTTCATGTGCATCATATTCTTGACTCTATAGGGCTCTATGCTTTATCGCTAGGCAACCCTATACCACAGGCTCTACACTCCTATTGCTAGGCTCTCTGTACTCAATCAGCTCTATGCTCTATCACTAGGCTCCCAAATACAAGTGGGCTCTGTGCCACTGTTGCTAGACTCTTCACACTATTCTTGTCTTCACAAGAGGGTCCATCCAACCTTTAACAATGATTGTCTAGTTTAGGATGTTAACAAGAGTTATAATTTGACACACCTCTGCTAAGTCCCTGTCATCCTACACACTCTGTGTGTCACTGTAGAAGAAGTCAAACCAAGGTCACTGACTTATCCAAACTGAATCCACTATTCCACATCCCATTATTCTTCTACTATTGCCTTCTTTATCCACTCTGACTCCTCTTCATCTTCTTGGACAACTACTTCTACTGCAACCTCTAATAATTCAACCTCACACCTAGATGCTGCATGTCTTGCTTCACAATACCACCTCAACCCCCACCCATATCACATACATGCTCCACCTCCTCAGAAGCTCCATATCCTGTTACTCCTGAACAAAGGAAAGAAGCTGTTCTGGACACAGCTCAAAACACATTGAATGGAGGGACTACAGGCTCATCATCATCCGCAGCAAGCAGATCACCCAAGGAGGCTGTGGAGGTTTCTGTCTTTACAGTTTCCAGATTCTTCAGTCAAAATCTCTCACATCATGCCTTTGGGTTTGACAAACTATGTGATGGTCTCCTTCTCGATAGCCATATTGCAAAGAAATTTGGTGGTCTTGGCAATTTCCTTTTGAGAGTGGACAAAGTCGAGGGTTTGGTTCTTCCCTGCATGGTCAAGAACTTTTTTTGTTGCAGATTTTGTTCATGACCTGGTACCGTTTTATGGCCTTTTCTCTGTGATACAGATAAATTGCTGCTGGAGACCACAGGGATAATATGACATGTCAAAATAGAACAAGCCCTTCTTCTCAGTGACACAGAGAAAAGTGGCAATGTCTTGGTAGTTGGAAAGGGTAGCAGAAAGACTGAGTCTGACATACTTGTTTGCCTATTCCATCTGTCAAATCATACAAGCAATGATGGCTTCAAGAACAGGACCACGATCGTTGTGTAAAAGATGAATTTTGTCAATGATGATAAGGCAGATGAGGTTAGTGTAGGAAGAGTTGGTACTCTTTCAAGTGATAATGTCCCATTTCTTGGGGATAGTGATAATAATCTGTGTCTCAGCAATTAGAGTTGCCCTTTGAGAATCACTAGTAAGTTCACCAGCTTTGCTACTGAAAACCTTGAGGTGGGCCTGGAAGTTTCCAACCATCTCCTGGATGAGGGCTTTCATATGAGCAATGTAGATGATCTTGAATCTGGTGAGGTCAAACTCACCAGTCTCCTCATTTCGCCACTTGGCAAACTCATTGAGTATCATGAGCATAGCAACATTGGTCTAGAAAAAGTTATGAGTCAAAGAATAAGATATCTGAGAAAGAACCTACCTTTCCAGCACCAGTTGTGGTGCAAAGAAGAATGGAATTGTTGGTACCAAATGTGAGGGGGTAAAGCTTGCTTTAGCATGACCTTCTTCGACCAATTCAACAGTTGCGCAAACTGCTTTCCAGTAATTGAGCCTAAAACACTCTCAACCTCAATGACTCCTCCTTGAGCATTTCCTACACTATATCTGTACAACATCCTGTGCCTGATCTCCAAGAGCAGTATACACAGCAGACAACATCATCTCATACACATCCCTCATCTCCGCTGTCTGCAGTTGATATGTCAACCCCTCCATATCCATAAATCCAAACTCTCTCACTGCACCTGCACAATCCACTGGTCCCCCTTTCTCTGCTCACCACCCTCCTGAGCATCAGCCACAGCCCCTTTCTTCTTCTTCTCCAAATCCTTTGGCACTGCTCGCTTAACTCTCGATCCTATTTCTTTAGGGTCTATATACCCCACCAGTGATGTTGGCATTCCATCTGGTTCTTTGTCTTGTTGTGAGAGTACTAAATGGTCAGCTGTGAGAACGAGAGATGAGATAGCACCATAGTTGTAGCCTGAGGGATCTAGTTTCCCCAGTGGTCAGCTGGACATGGTGGAGAGTGTGAGACTGAGCACGCATTGGATGGACAGGTTGTGTAAGCAATTTATCATGTAAGCACTCCATCCAATGTTCACAATGAACTCAGGAGACAGCAGATCCCCCTTGTATGTCTGTTACTGACTCGGGTATTGAAATCAGACATCAATGTTGAGCTCATTGGTGCACATGTCCCTAGGGTTACATAAGAAGAAAAATATTTTTTGATATACTAACATTGAACAACATACCTGGGAAGAGCAGTATAGATAGCCAATGACATGTATTGGATGACACAGGCACACAGGTAGTGTATGGCATCATTGTGATTGGCCAGAGAGCATCAGGAGGCTGCATGTAGGTCAGCACCTGGCTGTTGAGACTGTAGACACCAGAGAAATCTTGACTATCACTCTCACAGGACTTGAATGTACTGTTTCAAGCATTATTGGGTGTGTTGTAGGCACATCCAATACGATTGAGCTTATGTTCACAGTAGTGCACACTGTTGGGCTTGCTAGGGTCACATGCCTTTAAGCAGAAAGCATTACAACCCATGAAACTTTAAAATTCATCAGTATAAGTGTAAAAACATGAATGCAAATCAACGCACTTGTGTCATTCATGGACCTGCACCCACTGTCCATTAAAGCTCTGCGAAAATACAATCCCACCCATCAGATTCCCTCTCAAGTCTGCACTATGAGGATCTATCTCTCCACCATAATCCTCTCCATTCCAACTAATCAACATCTGATCAATAAACCCAACAACCTAAACATAATCAGGTGTCTTCATAAACTGAACACTTTTCAATGCACTCTCAGAGATCAAATGCATTCCATAACCGGGTTTTGTACATCATTTTACCATTTCGCCTTCGACATTGCCAATGGTGCTGTTGGGTTTGATGGCTGCCCATAAACAGAAATCATCCATGTCATTGATGAAGGAGGTTTGGCAGAGCAAGTCTTGATTTTTGGTTGTCAAGTTGCATATGGTGTACCTGGCATGGACACCATGGATTAAGCCCATGCAGTGTTGACTTGGTATGGCTATGTCTGAGTGAGCATATTATCCATTGAAAGCAGAAGAGAGGACTCACAACACCAGAGGGATATATATACCCAGTCTTTGAAACCAAGGCATTGCAGGATGAGTCCCTTAGGGTTAGATAACAATAACAATACTGAAACTCAAATGAGAATCCAGGAAGCCAAAAATACAACTAGGACATCCAACCTATTGACTCATCTTGAAAATTAGGGTTTGGCTTCTGGCTGCTCCCAGTATCTACACCAATAGAGGAGACATATTTTTCTATATTTTCTTGTGCTATCCCAGTCCAGCTCATGCCTTCCATCTGGTAGGCCTTCCACAATGGCATGGCATATGTCACAGTGAGGATGTCAGTGATGACATCTGCATTCAGCGTTACCTTGTGTTTGCCAGAGGAAGCACCATCTGTGCTCATCGTTGTAGGCTGGTGCTGGTGCTGTGATTGCATAGAGAAGCTGTTGTCATTGTTGTTATCTCCATTGTTGGGTGGGCTGTTACATTTGAAGAAATCTGACACATTATCAAACACACTATCTGACATGATCCAGTCTTGCCAAGGGCCATCATTAGGCATGTCTGGTTCAATGGGTTCGAAGGGATGGAATCCATGGACACACATCTCATGGATAATGAATAGGGATGGGAAAGGAGCATAGCAATTGTTGATGTCAAGGGCAATAGCTTTGCCATGGAATTGCTGAAAAATGGGATCATTGGAATAGTTGACAAACACAAACTCCCAAGTCTGTTTCTTGTGAATACCTCACCAAAAATCAAAGACAAATCATACTCACATCAGGGACAAAACGTATGAAGAAATTATATACATTGAACATTATGTGATGATAAACACACATAAGCAGGCCATCGCAGGGTTTATGTCTGGGATGGGCCTTGGCCTGCAAAGGGATCCAATGGCAGGCATGGAGGTCCAACCACTATGTTTCAAATTAGTCTCAGGCTGCTCAAATGCCTGTTCGACTTATAATGCATGGCTCTGAATCCCTGATAATGTGGCAATGCTGGAGAAGGTCGGGTTGGGCCAACTCACATATGATGCAATGAAGCTGTCCAAGGAATGTGTCTCATTGCTCAATATCAGTCTTGAATGCCATGGTTGTTGATAAAACTAACATATCACGTTCTTCCCAGCCATATTCAGGGGGTAGTTGGTTCACTGGGAGAGGGAGTGGGATTGTGGACAGAGGCACCATAGTGGCCAAGGCAGTGAGAGTGAGGTAATGTGAAAGCAGTTAGATTGCATGGTGTTGGACATGAGGGGTTATTGGACTTGGAATAATTCAATCACCGATCAAAAAGCACCACCAAGACCCTGTCCCTCGTTGATTATGCTCGGTGCACATGAGCAGTGGGACAAACAAATGAACAAAGACTGGTTGGTATGTGGCTCATATAAGTTCAAGAAACAAATTTATTTCAACTTTAACAAAGGTTTTAATTCAATACATATTGTTTGTCAGGACTTGGGACATACAACGGCTATCTCCACCAGCTTGGACTGGCAATTTAAGAGAAGTTGAAGCTCTCGAGGTTAAACCTACACCCATATATCATCAGCTCACTGCTCTATTCTTACTAAGTGTGTCGCCATTAATATCACAAAAAGACACACTAAGAGTCTGACTCTGGAAGACTACCACTTTATCAATTGTTACTGAGTCAGAGGATTTATCCAGCAGGCCTGGTGGCATATCCAGAGCTGCCACTGGTGACAACATTTGGGCCATTGGAGCAGACATTGTGCATGCTGCCAGACTCGAAGAAGTTGGCATGATTAGAAATACCAGAGTAGCTGATTGATTTTGTAGAGCCACCATTGGTGAGGAAGATGCATTCTCCTGGGGTCATGCTGGGGCTGTGGGCAATGACAGAGCTGCTGCAGCCTGCACCAGTGAACCACACGAAATTGGCCCTCAGTCCCTGGGTGGCAGTGACAAGGAGAGTGCTAGCGAGGAAGGTGATCTTAAATTACATTCTGATTGGTTGGTAGCTTCTAGAACAGCTAACAAAAAGAGTTTACAATCATACAACAGGTGGATGAAGAGGAGAGTGGTATGCTAACCTGATCAAAAGCAGGATGAGAAGCTGAGTGAAAAATCTCCAGAAGGCCAGATATTTATATGTTTTCTGTTGAACCTTTGTTGTGAAATACTCCAGAGTCCAGACTATTCCCTCAAATGGAAATGCTGCTATGTGAAAATGAGATTCTGAATGAATCATCTCTGGTACATACTCCATGTCTTCTGATGCTGAAATACAGTATCAGCAGACAATTTCTGCCAATGAATATGACAGCTGACAGTTGTAGATCCAAGTACCTGAGATCTCAAATGAGACTGAGATGTCTCAAAATAGCTGTCCATGTAAGGTTTGAGGACCTCAGTTGTTTCCCCACCCAAGCTTAGGACCATGAAAAAAGAAGTATGAAGCTCAATCTACAATATATCAGCTAATGCTAAATAACTTATTTTCAAGTTTCCAGAGCTTAGAGGAGACACCCTAGCCCTCACATTTACTGTACTGTAGATGGGTTTCTTGTATAAAGCTAAGCTAGAGGAACATGAGATGCTGCAGTCGATATAAGAATGGATGGCACTGACAATGACAGCCCTATCTCTTCTCACTCTGTATTGAATCTCTCCCTTGCACCCTTTCTACCAATTTCTTGGCCTTTTCCTTGCAAAAATAACACAGTTTTGACTGGTGTATATTGTTTTGTTTGGAAAACACCATCTTGACATGACTTGCCTCCATGAGAAACATGGGGTGGTAGTGTGTACAGGTAAACTGTGCTGAGGAGTCAATATCCCATGTGGTTTATTGAAACTTTATCATGATGATCATGATATATATCCAATACATTCACAATAAGATTGGAATATTTGATAACATTTCAGTATGTTTTCAATTATATGGCTGCTATATCAACTCACTGGCCCAGTGCATCACAAAAATGACACACAAAGAGTCTGACTACAGGAGACTATGGGCTCAATACTTGTCAGAACATGTGAGTCACCTGGTCTGACCACCCAATTGAGTTTTCATAGGGTAGATACTTGCTGGACATCACAAGAATGGCAATCTCTTCTTCAGCTGTTAAGCCTGTGGCAATGTCATTGAACTTGAGAGATTTTAGTTGAATCACCTCTTTGAGTAGAATCACCAATGTGAGCCTGCAGAACCTATGTCCTACTTCCTGCCTTCTACATGCTAGATACCAAAATTCTTTCCACTGGGAGACATATTATTGGAGTATGTTGACCACAGTACAAGAATATCATTTTTGACCTCTGGATTCCAACTCAGTGACTTTTGGGCAACATGGATCACTTATGTGGTATCTAATAAATAGGGCAGGAAAGCAGCAGAAGGTGGCATGAAGGGTGAGTCTCTGGAACAGTGGAGCCACAACTTGAGAAGCAGAATGGAAGGACTGCCAACTGTGACTTCTACAGTAAAACAGGACCATAGAGCTTGACAGTTTAATGAAGTTTCTCTCCATTTCCAAGAGATTGATGATATGACATTGAGAGCCATGCATGTGGTTGGGCAAAGGTAGATTATCTCAATGATGGTATCCAAGGGAAGAGAATCAAGTCTGATGACTTGCCAGTCTTTGGACCTCTCAATTGTCAATGAGCACCCAAGAAGATAAGTATGCTAATTGAAACTGATATGCTCTGTATGTCAATGGTACAAGCAGCTAAACTGAATTCAAGGGAGCTGGGGGTTGTAGTGAGATGTGCAACTTGAGAAAGGCATGATTAGAGAGAAAAACAGTACTAGGTGTCCAAGCCCCCCTGGGAATGCCTCTAAGGCAAGCTCAACTCAACTTAGAAGTGAGCAAGCATCTTTCCACCAAATAGACACTTTTTTGATTTGGAAGCAAACAGTAGGCTAGTAAGATAATTAGGAAGTGGGAAATTGACTTGCCAATGTCATGGGTTTGGTCACCACATCAGAACTAAGGCTATTGTGCAATCTCTTACTAAACTCAGTCCCCTGATCAATGCCACTGAGTGCAAGGGGTGATCACCCAACTACCTTCTGGCCTGGTGTTTGTTCTAAAATTTGGATGTCTCCTTGTTCCATTGTCTATCAAGAGTTGAGATAGAATCTATTAGTAGTGAGCTGCAGTGCTTTCTTTGTCAATATGCTTACTCAATCACTACACCCTCACTATCCTTTGCACACCCTTTGTTCTTTTAGTAGAACACCTTGATCAAGTACTAAAAAGCAGAGAGAGGATGAACAAGGTTATTGATTTCTCATTTCAAACTTGAACAAGAAATTTTCTACTAGTAGTACCATTCCCTCTGCTCTTCCATGATTCATTCTGTTACTAAGTTATAGATATTGTTCCCATCTCACCTTTTCCAGTAGATACATGAATGTTCAAAGATGAAACCCACACATAATCTGATCATTGCATATTTGAAGAAGGAAGAAAAAGAAATCCTAAATCAAAAACAAGAAATCCCAAACTAATCAGATGGACCAATCCATAAAGAAAATACTCCTCCTATCATAACATGTTTGAATCACATCTCTAAAACTCATCCAATATGAAAAGTATCCTCACATGCCATCTCTCAATTTTCTATGTAAATAACATGCAGTTTATAATAATAATCCAAAACTAAAGAAAGGAGATTCTATCTCTGTAGGCTCAGTACCTGCTTAAGAGCACAAAG
Source organism: Leucoagaricus sp. SymC.cos (assembly GCA_001563735.1). NCBI lineage: Eukaryota > Fungi > Basidiomycota > Agaricomycetes > Agaricales > Agaricaceae > Leucoagaricus > Leucoagaricus sp. SymC.cos. The sequence continues at coordinate 33,918 of KQ961983.1, read as the reverse complement.
GGCAGTCTCATCCTCAGATGTCAAGCATGTGTTTACAGTAACCCCAAGCAATTGAAGCTGAAATGCGTCCTTTGAAAGAGATCATTGATGTGAGCACATGGAGTTATACTCTAGTTCCCCCTCACATGCAATGTATATGAAAGCATTTTCCAGCAAAAAACATGAGGTTGGAAAACCCCAAATGCATCACAAGCATATTGTTTTTGATCTCCAATAAGGAGACATTTCAGTGTCAGGGCTGGTGATGATCCCTCACCCTAACTATCTCTATGTAACATGAGAAAGTAACATGAAGGAAAGTGTTCCTGGAACACGTGAGTCACTGTTAGAGGAGTGGAATAGGAGAGTGACCAACTGTGAGGTCCAGAAAAGTATGTATTCATAGTCTGAGAGAGCTCAGAGCTGCTCCTCTCTATTTTTGAGATCACACACAAGGCATTCAGAGCTGTGTAAGTGAAGAGAAAGTCTCTGACAGAGAAATGTTGGATTATGTCAACTATGATGTCTGGAGGGAGGGAATCAAGCCCAGTCACTTGCCTGCATCAATAATTTTAGCATAGAGTAGCAAGCTATCTGAACCTACATAGATAGGTATTCAAAGGGAGACAGTGATTCAGGCTCAAGAAAGACCTCTCAGGGAACAAACAAGAACAGAACTGTAAGGCACGTCTTTTTTTTTTTAAAAAAAAAATTACAAATTTATTACATGGAGCTCAATTGCAGTCTGCATCCCAGAAGAGCCCAGGGAACTATGATAAATACAGAAATACCATCAAACTGTAACTAAGCTGTGTAGTCCATAGCTAAACCAGTGCAATGTCCATCCCAGCTCAACTTCAATTTCCCAATCCTCCAGTCACTGACTGAACAAGAGGTACTGGATCTCACAAACACAATCTGAAGGGGTCAACCCAACAGCATCTTGGAAATAGCACTCACAGTAGACTAACCACCAGCGTGGAGATGTATGGGCACCTGATGCATTTGACAACAAGTGGTAAGAGAGCATAGAGCTCCCTTGGAAGATGCTGGCATGAAAGAGCAAGAGCCATGGGGTGACCATGACCAACTACTGAAAGAATGGAGGAGCAGAGCTACTACTCCATGGAAAAAGAAAGAAAGGCAGGGGAGAAAACTCAACCTAGTGCCAAAGAGAGGGGCCCCAGTGAAACACACAATGGGCATGCCAGGACCAGAGAAGATGGGCATGGTGGGAGACTGGTCTGAGAGAGGAAGAGTGAGTCAAGCACAAAAGAGCACTTGACAGAAATAGCAGTAGCTTATTCAGCTGAACCACAGATTCAGGGGCCATGCAAGTGACTGGGGGATGGGCATGGCCCAAGTGCAGCACAGGTGCACTCAAGCCAGCAGAAGGGCTCTAACCAACCGCCAAAGCAGAAGGGAGCCAGAGAAAGAGAGTGGAGGAAGCAGAGACTGTCCCACTCAACACAGGAGAGAGAAAAAGAAGGCAGAGGAGCAAGCTCTACTCAATGCTGAAAGAGCAGGTGGACATAGTAGACATCCCAGCCACAGTAAGGAGTGGATGCTGGAACCCTTGAATGGCGAGGATATGCAACCTGCAAGTGATCCAGAGGGCAGCAAGATTGCGGAAGAGGATGCACCCCAGAGCATAGGTAGTGGTACATGGGAAAGAAGGGTTACTGTAAGGCACATCTGGTCTCTCATAATAAGCATACAAGAAGTTAGTACTTGAGTTTGCACTTGCTGATTGACACAGACATAATGCTCCATGGGTAAGTGGATTCAAAGGAGCCTGGTGGTAGAGAAAGGTGTCCAGGGTCCCCCTGGGAATGCCATTAGTACAAGTCATCTTTTGACTGGATTCAGCCCCTCAACACCAAGCAAAAAACCATAGCCTCCATTTGAAAACTACAGTACCAACTATTATTTCAGCCCTTGCACTGATACTGATATTTGGGCCAATGAAATTCAGATCTACTATCAACTGAAGTTTCATTTTTTTGGCCACCAAGCACACTCACTACCTTTACCATCATGATTTACCTGCCGTTGTGAGGCCATCTCTGACTTTTACTCCCCTCCTCCCCTTATCATCCTTTGCACACACACATTGTAGAGAGTTATTAAGCTCATAGGGCAACTCTCAGATTAAGGGAATTGAGGAGTGTAACTGACCCAGGTGTATCCTGCCAGCAAATATTCATTCATCCTTCACCTGAGGATGAAAACCAAACTAACACATAATCAAGTACATATTAAAAAAGAGCTGGAAAAAAAAACCTAAATCAAAATCGAACAAAATATGCCCAATCCAATCCAATCCAATCTATCCACAAACATTCCTCCCACCCTCCAAAATCCAAATGTGATATGTGTATGTATATATATACATATATATGTGTGTATGATGAGCAATGATAAAGTGGAAAACCCAATTCCAACAGTAAGAGCACAAGAGAAAAAAAATACAGTGAAATGGTGTGATGAAATCATAACATAACCACACCTTCCAACACACACCACTTAAAACACCTGTCCAATTGGTGTAGCAGGCATTGAACTAGATGGAGGAGGAATTGACAATGATGACAGTAATGGCTATGGCAATGGCTATGGCAATGATCTAGGACTGAGCGTTCTTGCATGTCAAACAGCCAATCCTCTACTCACATTTCTCATTGTTCCAGACTTCCCAACACTCCCCACAATGCCACTGACACCAGAACTGGAACCAAAATTCATGGAAACAGAAGCAAATAAAGCCATAGCAAGCAGCATAGGCACTCTAATCCTACTACTGTCTGCACCAACTCCAACTCCAACTCCAGCACTAGGACCAGGACCAGGACTGGTGCCAATTTCAGCCAAATTAGGGGTAAAAGATCCATATTACTCTCTTATACACCATCTCCATTCTGGTTCTTGGTCTAAGTCTAATCACCATTGCTGTTGGAGGTGGTAACCCAGACATTTCAGCAATCAGACTTGGAGGAGCTGATATCCCTTCATGACACTGCCACCAGTGCTCAATCGTAAATTGGAAGTCAAAGTTGAGGTGGATGCAGATAAACCAGGTGAAGATCTCAACACCATCAATACAGGTGAATTTGGTGGTTGAAGTCCACCACCACCATTACTGTTATGTTAGAAAGAAGCAGAAGAAGTTGAAGAATGTAAGGAAGGAGAAACGGAAGGAAGGAAGAACAGAAGGAATGGGGACAGGTGGTCTATCACCTGTGGTGGTGAAGCTGTCGCTGGCAATTTGCTGGGAAAGCTGGAGAGGTCACAAGTGTCCTGGACTTGTTACTTTTGCAAGTGCTGCTGCTTGTGCTTGAGATTGGGGTGGGGTCATGGTAGAAGCTGTACTGGGTGTGTTTGGCATTTTGGGGTAGGTGTGTTGGCAGTGGGAGTAGAAGAGTGAGGAACACCAGTTGTTGATGTCGAGGCCACTGATCTGGCTCTTGACTAAGAAATCAAGAGTTTCATCGAACCAGAGGAACTTTGCTTCTTCAGTATAGGTTGAAGTGGTAATAGTAGTAGCATTTTATCTTTATCAAACTCCTTCTCTCCTCCACAAGCACCTTTACATGAAATAGACCCATTCAAGAGCACATCATCTTGTGGTGTAGTAGGAAGAGGAATGCTCAATGACAAAGCAGTCAAAGGAGTGTGAATTGTATCCGAGTTCTGGTTGTTTGTATTTGATAAATCAATGTTCAGCGATAGTGAGAGTTTGAATTTGGCTGAAAGAGAACCAGCACTACTCATGCTTATCCTCACAACTCCGTTCTTGCCAGGAGCCAAAGTACGACCATTCCAAGTTATGGGTGGCCCTTGCCTTTGTGTAGATGAGATTGTTCTTGGCCTCATTGTCATTCATTGTCCCCATTCATCCACACCCTGCTCATCTTCAAGAATCTCATGATAAATTGGTTCACCTGAATATGACCGTGAGAGAGGGTGCCTTAATTCTCCCACTCTAGCATAATTACTATGACTGCTACCTACAGATGAAGCTGAAGAATGTTGGGATAAATTAAGTGAAGAGAGTCAGCAAGTGAGTGGAGAGGGTGCATTCTCATCCTCATTAGAACAGAGTATGAGGAAATAGAAGAGAGAAGTAAGAAGGTGAAGCACACCTATTGCTCCAGCATAAACCTGTTGTTAACTCGCTGCCACCTCTTAATAGCTGACCATCTTAGTGTCACTCTTTGCATTGGGGCATATCCCGCTCATCTTTGAGTACACCAGACTTTGTTACTGTACCTAGTGTAAGAATTCAATTATTTGAGTGCTGACGAGTAGGCGTACCCATTGACAAGGTAGTTCCAGGTCTCCTGTCAACACCAGCTGGTGTAGCCAATCCTCCCTCAACATGCAAGAGAAGCTTGGAACATGGCAAGAGCAATCCATGCTTGACCATTAAGTGCCTATCAAGCTACAAGATTTCGTCAGTCAATGATTCCATCAATACATGTCATGAAATGAAACTTTAAAATTCATCAGTATAAGCATAAAAACATGAATGCAGATCAACACACTTGTATTATTCACGGACCTGCACCCACTGTCCATTAAAGCTCTGTAAAAATACAATCCCACCTACTGGATTCACTCTCAAATCTGCACTATGAGGATCCATCTCTCCACTGTAATCCCCTCCATTCAAATTAATCAACGTCTGATCAATAAACCCAATAGCCTGAACATAATCAGGTGTCTTCATGAACTGAACACCTTTCAATGTGCTTTTGGGGATCAAACATGTTCCACAACTGGGTTTCATACACCATGCTACTATTTCACCTTCGACGTCCCTGATGGTGCTGTTGGGTTTGATGGCTGCCCATAAACAGAAATCGTTGATGCTGTTGATGAAGAAGGTTTGGCAGAGCGAGTCTTGGTTTTTGGTTGTCAAGTTGCATATGGTGTACCCAGCTTGAACACCATAGATTAGACCCATGCAGTGTTGACTTGGTATGGCTACATCTGAGTGAGCATATGATGCATTGAAAGCAGAAGAGAGGACTCACAATGCCAGAGGGATATAAAGGCATAGCAGGATAAGTCCCAGTAACCTGTGTGCTGGCCACAGCAACAGCAAGCACAACAAGATTGGAGAGCCACGAGCTATTGAGGAATGAGGAAAAGAGAGGGTGAGGCCACACGAGGGGACAGGGCTTTGTATATGAAGAAACAACAAATGTGCACATTCTGCACTAGCCTTTGAGTTTCCTCATTGTGCTATTCTTCTAGGTACAGCTCATAATGCATGATAATTCAGTTCTTCCATGTTACTCCCACCACTTCATGCCCTTGTCCTTTGTTTCTTGTCCACAGCTGTACCCTCTCACATAACAAGTAGCAAGACAAACTGAATATCCTTGGCCATCTTGGACAATGAAAAAGTCAGGCCCAAGTTATCAGAATACCCAGGCCACTAAGAAGCAACAATGTGAATGAGAATCATGATATGATGCGAAGCCAATCACTGATGGAACGTCGATATACATTGACAATAATAATAAGTACAATAATGATACTGAAACTCAAATGGGGATCCAGGAAATCAAAAATACAACTAGGACAATCCAACTTATCAACTCATCTTGAAGATTGGGGTTCCATTTCTGGCTGCCTCCAGGGACTATCTATGCCAATAGAGGAGACATATTTCTCTATATTTTCTTGTGCTGTTCCAGTCCAGCTTGTGCCTTCCATCTAGCAGGCCTTCCACAATGGCATGGCACATGTCACAGCGAGGATCTCAGTGATGACATCTGCATTCAGCATTACCTTGCATTTGCCAGAGAAAGCACCACCTATACTCATTGTCATAGGCTGGTGCTGGTGCTGTGATTGCATAGAGAAGCTGTTGTCATTGTTGTTATCTCTATTGTTGGGTGGGCTGTCACGTTTGAAGGAATCTAACACATTATCAAACACACCATCTGACATGATCCAGTCTTGCCAAGGGCCATCATCAGGCATGTCTGGTTCAATGGGTTCGAAGGGGCAGAATCCATGAACACACATCTCATGGAGAATGAATAGGGATGGGAAAGAAGCATAGTGATCTTTGATGTCAAGGGCAATAGCTTTGCCATGGAATTGCTGAAAAATGGGCTCATTGGAATAGTTGACAAACACAAACTTCTGAGTCTGTTTCTTGTGAATACCTCATCAAAAATCAAAGACATATCATACTCACATCAGGGACAAAACATATGAAGAAATTATATGCATCAAACATAATGTGATGATGAATACATATAAGCAGGCCATCGCAGGGTTCATGTTAGGGATGGGCCTTGGCCTGTGAAGGAATCCAATAGCAGGCCTTGAGATTGGACCACTATATTTCAAATTAGCCTCAGGTGGTCTCAAATGCCTGTTTGACTTACAATGTGCAGCTCTGAATTCCTGATAATGTGGCAATGCTGGAGAAGTATGGAATGGGCCAACCCACATATGATGCAGCGAGGCTGTTCAAGGAATGTGTCTCATTGCTTAATACTAGTATTGAATGCTGTGGTTGTCAATAAAACTGACATATCGCGTTCTTCCCAGCCATATCCAGGAGGTGGTTGGTTCACTGGGAGAGGGAGTGGGATTGTGGACAGAGGCACCATAGTAGCCAAGGCAGTGAGAGTGAGGTAATGTGAAAGCAGTCAGATTGCGTGGTGTTGGACATGAGGGGTTGTCAGACTTGGAGTCCAAGACTCTCTTGCTGATTATGCTCAGTGCACATGAGCAGTGGGACAAACAAACAAACAAAGACTGAGGTGTACTAAGCACAAGGATGTTTATTACAAATCATCAATATATGTTTTATTTATGTTTTATTTTAGTTTTGAGCATGAGAACATATCTGGCGTGTGATGGTATATCCCTCCCTCTCCACAACTGGAAGCTCAGACTGGTATGTCACTCATATAATACAAATTTATTTCGACTTTAACAAAGGTTTCAGTCCAATACATATCGCTTTGTCAGGACTTGGGGATATGCAATGGCTATCTCCACCAGCTTGGACCCTCACCACTTTATCAATTGTTAAGTACTGAGCCAGAGGATTTACCCAGTAGGCCTGGTGACACATCCAGAGCTGCTACCAGTGATAATAGTTGGGCCATTGGAGCAGACATTGTGTGTGTTGCCAGACTCAAAGAAGGTAGCATGATTAGGAACACTGGAGTAGCTGATTGATTTTGTAGAACCACCATTGGTGAGAAAGACGTATTCTTCTGGGGTCACACTGGGGCTACGGGCAATGACAGAGCTGCTGAAGCCTGCACTGGTGAACCACACAAAATTGGCCCCCAGCACCAGGGTGATGGCAACAAGAAGAGTGCTGGTGAGGAAGGCAACCTTCAATTGCATTCTGATTGGTTGGTAACTTCTAGAGCAGCTAACAAAAAGAGTTTATAATCATACCACAGGCAGATGAAGGGGAGAGTGGTATGCTAACCTGATCAAAAGCAGGATGAGGAGCTGAGTGAAAAACCTCCAGGTATTTATATGTTTTCTGATGAACCTTTGTTGTGAAATACTCCAGAGTCCAGTATGAGGAGTATTTTGTAAAAAGAATAAAAATAGTAAACTTTCCCCAAAGCTTGAAAGATTCTGTGGATTTTGACATTGAGATGTAAGCAAAAAACATGAACTTTGTGAAGGTCATTATGCAAAAAGCAAAACTTCAAATTGTACCTCATGCAGAAGTCAAACTTCAGGCTCCAGGGACTGAACCACTCATGGAAAAATGGAACTTAGGTATCATGTCCATGAAAAAAACATAAACTAAGGTCTCACCTGATCCTCCTGCTAAACTGAGAAGTGAGGTTTGATTACCAATAGCTCTGTTGGGTGTAGAATGATCAATAGAATGATCGAAATTTCAAATATAGTGTTGCCTAATACAGTACCTCTTACCAAAAGGATATTACATAAACACTTCTATGTATAGTCAGTGTATATGCACTATGGAAGCCTTCATAGCCATGAGTATGCAAATAAAAAGGCATGAACTGATGTGTCACATTACTAGTCTTTTTTTTTTTTTTTTTTTTTTAATTCAACCCAAATATATTGGGGTGTACCAAAGTACAATGGGTGCACAATAGCAGTCCCTTGAGGTAGGCTACACCTAAATAAACCTCTCATCAAACCCATGTTACACACTGCTGCTGTCCCCTGAAGCAGGTGAACCTCACTCCACCAGCAGGATGAGCACTGAAGCTTCCAGCTGTCAGTTGCCTGAATAGTTGGTGTTCTGCCAATTTTGCTGATGGGTGTGTTCCTCGGGCTTACCAGATTTCAGAGGAGTTGCACCCCATTCCCCAGCTTCTGCCCTTCATGATCACTACTTAGCTGCATCCATGGGCTGGAAAAAAAGAAAATAGTTATCAGCAAGTGACTCTGCCATCCACTATGCCCTTCAGATTCCTATATCTCTGTTTCTGCACCTTCAACCCCCTCATTTTTGGTCCCAGCATCCCACTTTCAGATGCCTCCTCTTGACCCCATACTCTAATCTAGCTTCCCCCCAGTAGGTGAAGTACATGTGAGGACGCCACCTCTTAGATCGGGTTTCCCCTCCCTGACTGGGGCTCAGGCATGAGTTGTGCACCTATACAGATTCTACACAAAGCAGAGCACAAGAGATGGTCACAGAGGGCCCCTGCTGACATAGTAAGCCTCAGATAACAAGTCAAGGCCACTAGTACCCTCCAGGCCTTTAGCAGAGCAGTGTGTGGAGAAAAATCACACTACCAGTTGCGATCACCTCTGATAGAGAAAAGAGTGAATAGATACAATTAAAAGGGAAGTGATATGATCCCTGGGGCAAGCCCAATCAGAGTTGATGTCGATTAATGTGAGGTGTTTGGTAGAGTAGAGGAACAGCCATAGTAGGGGTGATGAATTCCCATGGCCAGATAATGGTGATAAAAGATCAAGAAGTGTTGTCACATTACTAGTCATTATACTTAATCTGTCAGGGGTAGGGACAATCCAATCAAGTTGAGGGGTTGAGCTAATTTCATCAAATACCATCAGATACTTCATTTCTCAGTGTAGCTTTCTGATGTATGTATCTGCTTTCTAGAGGGTTATCACTTGATTCTCAAAAACCACACTCAAAATGTGATTAAAAATAGTATGAATATGAATCAGTCTTATGTACAATACAAATTATGTAAATTAGTGACCTAGAACTCTAGTGAATGTGTTATATGAGGGATATGTGGAGTCCAAGATGATGTGATATGTAAGACAATGATGAAAATTGAGAGTCTAAGTAGAACTCCACAAGAAGAAATATCACAAAAGAAACTGTCACTCTAAGCCAAACTGAAGTTCACAGCTGGCCTACATGTTTGTCTAGAAAATTTCTGGCCAATACCTCTACTCTTCTCATTGCTTGACATGCATCACTGTACTCTTGAAGCTTATCACACCACTTGTTGGAACCCATAGGCAGGTGGAATTTGTTGCCAGGTTGAGGATCCTGGATTGCTTTTGTTGCTGTATTCCAAAGTGCTTCTGCACAATCTGTCTACCACTACATGTCCTCCCCTTGTCCTTCAAATAAGCATATTAGAGGGTACCATGCTGTTTTTGACATTTGTTCTCCCTTGCCTGTATTATACCTGATCAGTCAATAAACTACAGTATCTTAAAATTAGATACACACCTGTGAATGTAATATAAAGACCACAGAGGGCATCAAACTTGTCATCTGTGAGATTGTCATCTACATATTCAACACTATCTAAATTCTTTGCAATGAATATATGGGCTTTGTTTCTGTGGACTCCATTTGAGTGCCATCTCACTTCAGATAAACTCAGGTAGTCAAGTGCAATTCTATGAGCAAACCTACTATGAAGGAGTGCAGCACGACCTCTCAGCAATGATATCAGGTAATTGCACTGTCCTTGGTAGAATTTGCAGTCTTCCTTGTTGAAAATATGCCCAGCAGTCAGCATCAGTACAATATTTTATGAAGACCTGTCTTCTGATGCCTTTGCTAATGAGCTGTGATGTTGCAGCATGTGAAACCTTATACCCTTCTACACCAGGTCCATTGCAACCTCATACTCTTGCATATTATTGTCAAGATGGCATATGTATAGAGCTGTTGCCATGGATGGAACAGCAAGATTCCAGGAAACTGTACAAGAGTCTCCAAAGTTGAACATGTACCAAGTTTGGTCTTGCAAAGACTTAACAGCTCTGATTGCACTGACTTGTTTTGAGAAGGCCAAGATTTATTGGTTCTCTCCTGAAAGTTCCCAGAGGTCTCCATCAGGCTTGTGCTCCAAGTCAGTTGATGAGAACATTCTCAAAAATGACTGACAGATTCTGCTGAGAGGGGTTAAGAAGAAGTCATCAGAAACTGAGTTTATGTTGAGTCCAAGGGCATTGACCAAAGACTTTCTATCAGAATTATTGGTCAGTCTACTGAACTTAGTTGGCAGAGGGACAGGAGAGACAAAGTGTAAGGGTTGTACTCTTACAACAGCTTATTCTCTTTTTTATTTTATTTTTACTTTTATTTTGTTTCTTATTATCTTTAATATATTGGACTTTGTTACCATCAAATCATTGTATAACACAACATCATGTACTTCTAGTCAGCATCCCTAATCAGGAGCTGACCTTACACTTAGACCACATAGTACATACCCAATACAACATGGGCTTATTGTACTTCAGTGTGAGTAAGGTTAAGTTCCAACTAACTATAAGGTAAAGCCTTATATTTTTTACACTATCCTTGCATATTGCATGTGTATATATGTGTAGCCATGTCATTGCTGAAAATGACAGCAATATTGCTGCAACAACCCCACTCAAAACTTTAACCTCACCAAATTAACTCTATTCAATGACTTCTCAAGGAAGCCACCTGCTGGGTCATTTTGAAGACTCAAATGATAATGCAATGGTGTTGTATGATGCCAACAATCCACAATGGGACACTATGCTCACCACAGAGATACTGACCAATCAGAGTATGGATACACATGAGGTCTATATTCCTGAGAACTCTGCTGAGTCACAAGTGGGTTCAACCCTTCTCAATGCTGAACTGACACCTGCAGAATGATATGAGGTACCAGAGGAGCCTCTACCTAGTATTCTGCTGACAGAACAACTGTATGATGTACAGTCAGGACATGAAAGCCCACCCACACAAGAGAGCAGCCTACATATTATTACCAAAGAGATAGGGAACATATCCCTTCAATCTCCTGACATTTGAGCACTTGAGCTCAAAGAGGTATTCAAAGAAAAAGACAAAATTGGGTCACTATTTCAAATGAATGACATATCAAATTCATGTCATTGAGAACAAATCTGTGCTTATGTGCAGACTATAACAGAGGAATAGTTCCAAAGGAACCAAAGAGCTCCTCCTCCAGATGATCCCATTTATGTAGAGATGTACTTAAAGATGATTCAATGCCTTTGCAAAAAATATAGAGATATCAAGAAGGGGATGAATTCCCCTTAATCTAACATATTGACATCTATGAACAAGGTGTATGGCACTTGGAAAACTGAAGCTTTCACTCAATTCAAGAAAGGACCTTGAGAGGGTAACTTTGACCCTTGAAAGACCAGTGACTTTGATCAGAATTAGTGTGATCAAAGAGAACCTCCTCAAATATCTCCTAGCTCTTGCTGGGTCCCAATGACCCCACAGGTGGAACTATAATGTCCCCCATCACCTGCCATATCCAAAACAATGAATACTGGTCAAGCTGTCAGACAGCTTAACACTCCTTGTTACCCAAACAAAACTATTGAAGCCTACAAAGCACAAGTCAGTACTCAGTGCTGATTGGAGGGGATAAATCCCCTTTGATTCAGAAGCAGTTCTATGGTTAAAATACTGCAGCCTAGCAGACAAGAGCGAGATGAATCAGTTGCTAACATAGCAACCACTTATCATTTAGCAAGAGCTGAAGAGACCAAATTAGCTAATGCACAGATGCCATTGATGCTATCTATACTCATGTCCCCTAACCAAAGAGACAAGTTGCCATTGGCACAATTTCCTTTCCCAATTTCATATAGTGCAGGACCTTCCCCAGAGCCAGTACCAAGAACAGCTCCCAGAATATTCACAGGTACAATCTATGGACAGTCATTGAAGATGAAGCTAGAGGATATTACTCCTCTAAATTATCAAATGAACATTAACAACAATGCAAAAGCCAACAATGGCCAGGCAAAAATGATGTTGCCTAAACCAATCAAAGTATTCAACATAACAAAGGTGGAATCACCTTCACTATTCACTCAACCCCTATCTCAAAAGGAAGATAAGGGGAAAAGGCCATTGTGGGATATATTGAAGCCACTTGTTATCCCACAGATGCCCTTAAAAATCACAACTGGTACTAAACTTACCTTCACTAATGAGAATAATGATGGCACTATTATCATATAGTATAAATCAAAGACCACCAGTGGTAGTAGTACCACAGCCACCTTTACAACCCACTCATAACCAGCTGATTGTGAACTAGAATGACAATCAACCCAAGCCCCAGCCTACCCAGATTGAGGACCAATCTCAGAATTCTCCACCAATGATGATGACAGTACCTAATACCACCAATAGTTAACCAATGCCCACTACTAATCCTCAATTAATGAGAGTGCCCATGGCTGCTGCATGGACAGATTGAGTAGAATTACAGCAAATGCATAATGAGGACATCTGAAATCACAGATCCTCAAACATCAATGACCAAGGAATTATATTCCAAGGTCATATAGTGATTGAGTCATTGGGTGCAGGGCCACCCAAACCTGAACCTAGTGAAGGTAATGGGCCATTATTTGCAAACTCATTCACCAGCACTCCTGCAAAGGGACAAAATGAGACTCTTCAAAAGTCAGTACACATGTCAGTGCCAGCTGAAGGCAGTGACACAGGTGATGCAGCACCTGAAGATGAGAGACAAGAACTTAGGTCCCCCTTTAGAGGGACAGCTCAATCTGGTATACCATATCATAAGGAGTGGCAATACTCCTTATTCAGAGATATAACACCTGACAAATCCAGTCCTGGAATTGCAGAGACCCACAGTGCCATGTTCTCTCCCAGAGGAGCTTGTAGAAGTGAACTGCTGAGTCCACTCCTCATAACAGGTCAAAGCCTTGACTGTTCTAAGATAATTGAGAGTCATAAAGGGACATTCTCCCACAGGCTCTCTGTGAGTGGGTCTGTGACATAACGGTGGACTGTATGATGCAAGGGTCACTCCAGGGAGAAGCAAACCTGTATGAAAGCAGAAGTGTAAGAAGGGTCACCCTCAAGCCACCTAGCAAGATAATGGCAAATGAGCAGAGCCTGAGCCTGCCCGCTGCTGACTGAGGGATCTAAGGCCCTCTGAGCTGAAGCTGAGTGATCTGTGAACAAAACAACATGATGAGTGCCCTTCTGTGCACATGCAGCGATGATGCCCATCTGAATGGCATGGAGCTCTGCATCAGATACAGTAACTTGGCCAGTAGCTTGGCAGAACTGCCTAACAGAGACCCCACCAGCCCAAATCTATGCTACTGTGACAGCCTAAAATGCTCTGTCATAACCAATGGATACATCTGTGGCCACAACAATGCAGTCATCCAACATGATAGCTTGATCAAGCTCTACATTCAATATACACAGCACATTGATGTCATCCTCCTTAGAATTGAAACCAGTGAGCCAGATTCAGTCCAAGAACTGATCAAGCAAATACTGCTCTAGCCAGGCCTCCAAAGTATCAGTGTCAAAGGCCTCCAGAGTGACTGGAGCACTGAGATATGATAACATATCCATGACAGCAGAGCAGACCTTCTCAATAGAACAGCCCAGCTGGGTAAAATAGTACCAATGCAGATCAGTACCAGGAAACTCCTGAGTCTCCAGGAATTGTCTAGTAGGATGGGTAGAAGAAAGAGTGAGGACATAATACACTGTGTGCACCCTCAACTTCCTAAGATGCAGATGCATGAAGATGAGCCCCACTAGAGCCTCAACTCCACCAGTAGAGGAGGTGCAAAAGATATCTGCAATTCAGATAGCAGCCCTCCACTGCATCTTTGTAAGGGAGGCGAGATGGGCCTTATGCAGATGCAGCCCATGACACCAAAGACAAAAACCATATATAGTAATAAGCACTACACACAACCTGTAAAGCAACCAATTTTGTCTCAGGGAAAGATCTCTGAGCAAGTTACCCAGCATCTCCATGGCATGTACTGTAGAGATAGCCTTAGTCAAGTAATACTGAATGTGCTTATGGAAATTGAGCTGTCAGTCAAAGTAAAAGCCCAAGTACCTCCAGAAGGTCTTAGGGTGTAAAGGTGAATCACCAGTATATGGGGCATACCCCAGGTCAATAGGCAGATTGTCATCCCTCTTACGACACAAAAAATAAAAGAGCTCAGACTTGTCATACTCCAGCATAAGTCCAAATGCCACAAAAAGCTCAAACATAAACCTGTACATGCTTTTCAAGTGTGCTAGATTGTTGGCCAGTTATCTAGCCTGAGCAATGAGAGTACTATCATTGACATAAGACAGAATATTGCACTCAAGGTGGGACACTCTGATGTCAAAAATCTTGATCACTAGAGCAAGATACAAAGTAGATAGAATGGGAGACAGAGCCAAGCCCTGGCTGATGCCCACATCAGTGGAATAAAAGTCAGAGAAGAATGAGTTCCACAAGTACTTTGTCCTCCTACTAACTAAATATGAGGCAAAGAACTGGCACACATTGGCCAGAAAGCCCTGCCCAGACAGAATTGCCATGAGCATCTCATGGTTCAAAGATGGAAAGAACTGAGCAATGTCAAAGGTGACAACACTCATCTTGAGGCCTCTTGCCCACCCAGCCTTAACCAAGTGGATAAGAAATAAACCAGCATCCTCAGTTGACCTCTGCCAAATACTGCCTAGCTGATTTGAATAAAAGATGCCATACTTGATGCTATCAAATTGGAGATGCACAGAGAGCATCTTCTCAATGAGCTTCCCAATCATATTAAGCAAAACAATCTGTCTAAACAACTTGGGCATAGAGTAGGAGGGTTTACCAGGTTTGGAAATAACTACAGAGACTGACTCTTTAAAATGAGAAGGCCAGCACCTAACTGAGAGGCAGGCATTAGCCAGTATGAGAAACTTTCCAAAGATAACATCATCTGCAAGAAGCTCCTTCAAGTGGACCCATATAATGTGGTCCAGACTGGGTGAGAAGTGTGACAAGCATATAGAAAGTGCCTCCATCACCTCCAAGGCAGAAAAGAGGACCCAGTCCCACTCAGGCAGCAGGGCCAGCTCTTCCAAAACTGAGACATCACAAGGCCATCTAGAGACAGCATTGTAAGTCTGATCAAGTGCCCTCCACAGGACATCCATATCATGACATGACTCCCCCCTGTACAAGATAGCCTCACACAGTGGGAGCTAGTGGGGTTTCACCCAGGCCATGAGATCCCAAGGCCTGCAGTTCTCAGTAGCCACCTCCTCAATGTGTGTATCAAAGAAGTGTTACTTAGCTTGGTGGGTAGCTACCTGAAATAACTTCTAGTGAGCAAGGTCCCTAGATGCCTGGTACCTGGTGATAGCGCTGGAGCACTCATCATTCCACCACAACTTAGAGCACCCCATAATAACAACCTCCTTAGCATGGGCATTCCATGCTGAGAAAAAGACTTCAACCATAGCTACAACTGCAGCCTCAATCTGATCAGAAGAAGGCAGGTCCTTGACATCAAGAGACTGAAGGCCAGAGGCAAGATCAATCAGAAACCCAGATTCCTCCTGGGATTTTCTCAGTATCACCATGCATGTAATTCTAATCTCAGACTCAGAGATAGGAACTAAAGTGGAGATTGGGACATGATCCAAAGGTCCATGTCAATCAGGATCCAATCTCAGAAGATCAGATGCAGAAGACAAGGGTCCTGTGAAGACAAGGTCTATTATAGATCTGTTAAGATCAGAGTTGTGAGGAATGTACATTAACTCCAGATTAGAAGGACAGGCCCACTCAAGCCTGATATCAGAGGCAAACTCCAAAAGGCATTGTGCAACAAGAGGGTGCAATGTGCAGGATGAGTCTCACACCTCAGAGTGACAATTAAAGTCACTGCCCATATAGATAAAAGCAAGGAGCACATCAACCTCCTAAGAGAGAAAGTTGACAGTGGTATGCATATTGTCAGAATAGATGTTGAGAAAATTTACTGCCTCCTGTGGAGTGAACAGGGAAAAGACAAAAATATCCCAGTGGTCAACAATGTCCTGATGCATGGAGGGATGCAAAAGAGCCAAGCAGCAATGGACATAAGCCATCACATGAGAGGCATGCTCATCAGTAGGTTTCCTTACCATATAGAGCCATTCAGGGTGCTTAGGCACACCAATGACATCATTGCCCTCCAGAGAGGTCATCAACACTGTTTGTCTTATAGTCCTCCAGGGAGGCTCCTGAATAAAGAGAATGTCAAAAGTGTCCTTGAGACTCTCAAGTATATAGTCTACATGAGCATAATTGCAATTCATGTTTTGACTAAATATATGAACATCTCAGACTATATCTCCAGTGGACTCAATAAGACCCCTAGACATGAGAAGGAGAGCAGTTAGACTTGGAAGCACAAGCATCACAACAAGAACACACCTCCTGATACTTCAAGCAGATTCAGTCCTTGTCAAATCAGTGCTGCCAGAAAGGGCACTGCTTAGAATAAGCAGCATGAGCCTGATGACAATTCAGGCAGCAAGGGGGGTGAGGGCATGGCTGGCTTTCTGGGGTCTTGGGAATACCCTGATGAGGGTTCCCTTTGCAGCAACCAGGAAAGGTCCAATAGCTGTCCTGGTAGTGAGGTCTGCCACACAGAGGGCACCAAGACACCTTCTGGTGGCAAGTCTGAGAAGAGTGCCCCCAAGACCAGCAGCACTGGCACAAGGAGGCCTCAGGTTGGCATTCACCTCCAAAATTCTGGAGGTCCAATGGCCAAATTATAGGGAGTGCCCAATGAGGTTGGCAGCATGAGTGCTTCTCTGGGAGTCCCAGACTTCAAAGTAGGTGGTCACAGTGTTGGACACCCAAGAATTGCAGACAACCTGAATAGTGCCTGCCAGCACAAAGTGGTTGTGATATGGCAATTGCCACATCACCTCCTCGATGTGCTGTGTAGCAGTGCAAGACCCATCGGCTTACAAGAAAGAAACATTGATAATCTTAAGAAAAGACTTCAATGCAGGTAGGTAGGCCTAGAGCCCACTGGAGAAAAATGCTTGCCCAGCCACTTGCACATGAGGTTGAGCTGTTCAAGTGAAGGAACATCACTAGTCCTAATAGACCAGCCACTGTAAGCAACCTGGTTGTCAGCCAGATATCAGTTGAAGAGACAGGGCATCTCCTCAAGATGAGGCCTTGCATTGGGATCATTGAGGATGAAAAGAACCTGCTTCCTAGAAGACCCTTGGGTGGTAACCTTGGGTTTCCTCACAGGAGATGAGGAAGCAGAAGAAGTGATGGGGCATTTGGCTGCTGTCACCACTGGAGTGGAAGCAGCAGCAGCTGCCTGATCAGCCTGGACAAGGGCCACAATAGTGAACAGAGTAAGGTTAGAGAAACACCTGGCAACATCCATCAGGTTTTTCACCAAACCAGAAGAGCCTACAGCAGGGACAGGGGGAGCCTTAGCAGCAGCTGCAAAGAACTTGGTGCCAGGATTAGAAGCCAAGGGCATGGGAGGAGGGATGCCCTTGGAGAGCACTTTTTTCTCAGCTGCCTTCTTGGCCTTCACCTTCTAAATGCCCTGGGGCTTAGGAGGCAGCAGGCTGGAAACAGTCCCAGAAGGCCCACTGACTAGTACATTCTCAAGCAGGCAGTCAGAGACACTAGAGAGAGGGGGGGCAGAAACTGCCTACTGAATACCTGGAGTGGCAATCTCAACAGGCAGTGCAGTGGGCTCATGCATCTAAACATCCTCTAATGGCTTAAGAGGAGCAAAATAAGCTGAGACTGTCTCAAAAGCAGACTTAGTGATAAAACTGTCCTCAAGGTTTGCAGGAAGCATACCCCAAGGCTCCATAGTAACTAACTCAGCCATCTTAGACAGAAGAGAACTGAGAAAGGGGGAAGAAACACCAGCATCCTTTGTGCCCTTTAAAAACTCCAGGACATGACCAAGAGAGACCTTCACTACCTCAAAGTTGGCATCCACACTGAAGGCACAGTCCAGAGCCAAAAGAGTAGGCCCCAAAGGGGCCAGAGGCAGCTGAGCAACTGCCTGAGAAGATGAGCCCTCCTGGAACAGGACCTAAGACAGCAAGGGGGTGGGAGAACCCTCTTCCTCAGAAGAGACAGATGACTCCCTAGAGTGGGAGTGTGAAACAAATGGTCCATGCCACCGTTCATGACAACAGGCAATATGACTAGTCCTGGTGATCATCCTAGGCATACAACCAGGATCAAGAATAGAATTGTCAGAGACATTCTCACCACCACTAGGATGCATCCTAGAGTGAGAGGAGGCCAAGGGAGTACAAGGAGGGGGGCAACTGACAAGTGGGGCCACAGCAAGGTAGGCTAACAGTGGATCGACATAGGACCCAAGATTTGCAGGTAGTGGGTCTAACATGATGTGAGGATACTTGAGAAACAATCAGTGGGATAGATAAGACTGTGCTCAGCAATAAAGATAACAACAGTAGTATTTATATTTGTTTACTATTCTAGATGATGGAAGTACTGAATAAAGAAGTGCTGAATGAAAACACCATCAAAGCATGTGACAATACTATGCCATGCATCCACATCACTATAAATGTCCAAGCACATCAAAACACCATATCACACATATAGCTGAGTGGCTACTCCCACATTATTATGAGAGCAGAAAAACATTAGATTAACCTACATTGGAATAATACCAGATAAATCTGAAGCAGAGAGAGAAAAGACACTTTCAAGTCACACTCAAGATGGGGACCTGGCTTGAGGAATTTGACTTAAATCTGCCTTGAACCCACTTCAAGTCAATCTCAAGTCACTTTTCTTTTTCCTAATGCACAGAAAGGAGTCTTTTCTATAGAAGAATAGAGAATTGGATTAAAACTGTTTTTTTCCACAAAAGTAACAGTGTCTAGGTGACCCACACCATAGCAGCAGCTGTAATGTGCTCTATGAGACCAGGCATGCCTTACAGTTCTGTTCTTGTTTGTTCCTCAGGAAGTCACTCTTGAGCCTGGATTACTATCTCACTTTGAATATCTGCCTATGTGGATTCTGATAGCTTGCTACTCTATACCAGAATTCTTGATGTAGACAAGCAACTGGGCATCAGCCATATAGTTGACTGGTTTGAGTGTGTCTTAGGCATGTGCTTACTGGTCCCTGTGGTCCTGGATTTGAACCTGGCTAGATATAGGCTTTATTCCTGCTAGCTCAGGCTACCAGTGTGTAAAGCATGATGGCTTAGCAATAACTTGGGTAACTCCAAAATGAGGGAGTATGGGCCTAGTGGTGGATCTGGGTAGTTCTGGTCTGATACAGTCACTGGTACCCTCTAGGGTTTAAGCTGGCTTCTGGTACTGCCAGAGAGGGTCCTAACTGGGGGTGACTGGCTTTAGCCTACCGCATCCTGTGACATGTATTGAAGGTCACACTATAACAGTGTGGTTGATATATGGGCTCCGTCCAAGTCTAATATACTGGCTGAAGAGGTGGTGCTCTCTTGGTGAAGGAGCTTAATTAGAGACATACAGTGGCTCAAAGTACTGTCCTAATGTTTGGACATCTTGAACAAATGGACTTATAACTCAGCAACCAGATTACATAAGCTCATGAAAAAATAGAATGTTATGCTTTACCATATTGTGATTCCAAATCAGTTTAGATCATGTGATTTGTCCCAAAATTGA
>KQ961982.1:0-11020 GCA_001563735.1 Leucoagaricus sp. SymC.cos | reverse complement strand
GATATATTCCATATGATAAACTCTTTTTATTTATATTCCTTCTTTCATTGGACCATCTTCAAATCCATGGACTTATTATATTCAGATGTGTTATTTGTCATGCTGTAATCTCGTCATAGCTTTGTATTTATTTTACCTCACTCATGAATATATAAACCATCTCTTAGGACATAGGTCTAGCAAGAAACCCACTTGCTATAGCTGTGCTCTGATGATTGTGTATAAAACAATCATCTAAAGCATGTGCTTAAAAGTAATTTGAAGTTTCTTCAGTCAGAGCACCAGTAGTAGAGAAATAAAAGCCAGAACTATATCACATAAACATTAGATTCAATAAGTTGAGAACTACAAGCCCAATTATAAAGATTGGCCCCTTGTGTATTATATCTACAAATTGGCTTTGAAGACATCATGCAGTTTGAGTCAGTGCACCTGAGGTGTTTTAGTGTGATCTGTAGTGTCGAGTGTAGCTCCTTGGACATTCTTGTTGCATTAACTTGAGTTCTTTGGCACTTATAGTAGTTGTGGTAGCTCCATAACTCGAGTCTTGAAGGTTAAAAACAATTAGTGTCTTGTGCTGTGAGCTCTCTATTACAAATGCTCTCCTGACTTGTCTTAGTCATCCCAAACCCTCTAATAACTTCACCAATCCTTTTTATCTGTGTTTTACCTTCAAGTATCCTCTCTATTGATTTACCTCTCCACGAACTTGCATTATGAGCCACAGTTTGTGATTTAATTAATATACCTTTATCCCTACACCACCAATTACATTACTGCCTCTTCACCACGCCTAACTAATACAAGACTAGCTAGGAATAGATATTGACAGAAAGACAAACACAATGAATCTGGATAACTGAATTCCAGCAACAAGGAGAATTGGAACTACCTAGGACCAGGGACCAGTGGAACAGTACAACTAAGTAGATAAAGAATCAAAACACAAGCTGTCCATACCAGCAGTCCATTAGAAAAAGAAGGTCAGAACAGGAAGCAGACAACTCAACTATTTGGGGCTAGAGAGCTGAGGAGGAAGGTTCAATTGCAAGAACTGAGTGTTGGCAATGGGGAACTGATGTTGGTAGAGGAGCAGATGTGGGAGGACAATTGCAAGAACTGAACACAGATGACAAGTCTGTATCAGTGGGGTTGACAGAAGTTGATCAGTAAGTTGTTTCTCTTCTTGATATAGCTATAGATAGATGAAGATTAAAGGGCACAAAAGCCCAAATATATGCATCAGAATATAGCAAAGTCCAGAAATCCTTCCAGAATACAGTTGATAAAAACCAGAGCAAAAAATACTGAGGCAAATGTCTAATACTAAGAAATATTGGGGTGGAGAGTGGCCAAACAGCTGCTCAATGGGGCGAATATGAGAGCCAAAATGCAAGGAAAAGCACCAAAGTGCAAGAGGGTGAAAATGAGGTGGTCCTGATGGTGAAATTAGCACAAGAGGCCACAGAATGAGTACTGTGGATGACATCACAGCATGGTCTAGGCTAGGTATAGTGCAGCAGATGACATTGCAGCATGGTCTAGGCTAGGTGTAGTGCAGCAGATGATATCACTGCACAGTAAGGTGTGTTAAGAGCATGTAGTCAGCTAAAAATAAGTTCCAGGTATAGAGCATGTGGAACAGGGAGGAAAGGAGAGTGAGCCAGCAGCAAGTTGGGCACTGCTGGCAGAAGAGGTGTCCTTGATATCCAGGGGGCCTGTAGAATCCTGAAATCGGGGCAGTAAGATTTGGAAAGAGAATTGTAAGTAAGGCCAAAGCAAGTGCTTGAGAATGCTTGTAGGATCAAAGGACCAGCCACAAGAGAGAGAAGACATTACTGAAGCAACATCAAGGAGAAAAGGGGACTACCAGGATCTCAGAACCAGCTGGTGGCCATAGGGCACTCCAGAGGGGATCAGGATGACACCACCAAAATGATGCCACTATGGGGACCAGCCTGCTCCAAAGGTCAGGAGAAAAGAGAGACGATGACCCAAAGGTCATCGCAAATGGTTGCTGAAGACAATCTCCAGCAGATGGAGCCTGAAGACATTTGAGCATTGCTTGAGATGACCTACCCAGCCATGTCCCAAAAGGGAAGGTAGTAGTTGAAGGTCAAGAAGGGATTGCTCAGAAGACAGTTGTATACCCTCTATTTTTTCCCACCCTCAACACAACAGGGAAGCTTTGCCTAATGTGCAAGCTGAATCACCTCATTCCCTTACCCAATTACTCAGCACTGCCAAAACACACAAATCTATCATCAGAGATGGAAAGCTTCAGGAAGCTCCAATCTTGGTTGTCTCTAACCAAGCCCTGAATGATCTTTGGGAGTTTTTGAGGGGAAGACCAAAGGGAAAAGGTGGAGGGTACATTCCTCCAGTAATGGACTCATTTATGCATAATTGAGTAAATGGAATACAAATTCTATTGTCACTATACACAGATTCACACTCTACTACTTATGAAAAATGGAAGGAATCTTCTGAACAAGCAGCTATTTCTTTTGGGAGAGGTTCCTACTTTTCTTGAGTACTACAAAAGCTTACTCAAGCTTACATTCATGACTGAGAGGTTCTTCCCATTAATCTATATGGGGATTGGAATGAATTTTTATTGGTTAATGAAGATCTATACAACAACATCAATCTCTATCTTCAAGAGCTTGGTAATCAAATTACAGCTCAGAAACTTGTAGCATTTCTAGAGCTCCCCAAGACAAAGGAGAAGCATGGGATTACTGGAACAATTACTGAACACACTGCTCAACAATATCTTAAAGCTCTAAACTTCCAATTTGGGGCTGAAAAGAAGGGTTTATATTTCGATGGACATGAATGAGCTGATGTAGTGGACTACAGAGACAAGAAGTTTATTCCTCAGTGGAAGGAACTTGAACCCTGGATGCAGCAATTTGATTGTGATGGAAATCTAATTTCATTAGGGTCAGATGAGGGCCAGAAGACTGTTTTGTGGTTGCATGATGAATGCATCTTTTTTGCTCATGACCAATGATGATGAATCTGGTTACATAAAGATGCTGATGCATTACTATATGCAAAAGGGGATGGACCATCAATCATGGTGGCTTATGCTGTTTCAGCTGACTATGGTTGGCTTCAATCAAAGAACAGAAAATGATCTGCACTACATATAATGTGACTAGGAAAAAATTGTGATAGCTATTTCAGTAACGACAATGTCATCAAGCAATTCATTGAAATAGTTTCTATTGCCAAAGAAATCTACCCTGATGATGATCATATTTTTATATATGATAATGCAATAATCTATACAAAATGAGACCCCACAGCTCCTTCAGCTCAGAAAATACCCAAGAAAATTCCTCAACTAGGAAAGAACTGGTTTGTAAAGGTGCTGAAATGAGGGCTGGATGGAAGGATGGTCAGGGGTGAGGATGGTGATATTATTAAAGTTGATGCTCAAATGGCTGACACAGTTTATAATGGTATTACTCAATCTCTCTACTTTCCTGAGGGTCACAAGAGAGCTGGAGTCTTCAAGGGAATGGCCATCATACTGGAGGAACAGGAGTATGATATGAGAGGAAAGTGTGCATCCTGTAGAGGGAGTAAATTGAGTTGTCTAGAAGGAGTAAAAGATTGCTGCCTCTAATGGATGCTCTTCAATGAGCTGGACTTTGCAAATGTGAAGTCAAGACTTGAAGTGGTTGCTGAGAGTCTTGGTGTTCATGTCATATTTACTTCCAAATATCACTGTGAGGTGAACCTGATTAAGCGGTGTTAGGGATATGCAAAGCAGATCTACTGCTTCTTTCCCCTACCATCTTGTGGAGATCACCTCAAACGAAATGCACTTGCTTCAATTGAAGAAGTGCCACTTGAATCA
Source organism: Leucoagaricus sp. SymC.cos (assembly GCA_001563735.1). Classification (NCBI taxonomy): domain Eukaryota; kingdom Fungi; phylum Basidiomycota; class Agaricomycetes; order Agaricales; family Agaricaceae; genus Leucoagaricus; species Leucoagaricus sp. SymC.cos. Next base: position 7,149 of record KQ961982.1, on the reverse strand, counting down.
ATCTGAAGATGAGCCCTGCTTAGCCCTTGGCTTTACCAAATTACCAATAACTCATTCTAATGCTTAAATACTTCAAAGATTTGCAGCTTGGTCACAATGCTTTATAGATGCCTACTCCTGTGGACTCAATAGGAGGCAGGCTGCATGAGCTGCATGAAAATATCGCAGTCATTGTGTTCTTCCCATGTCAATCCTTGAAGAGTTGGATAGTGAGGGAATAAAATGAGAACTAGTCCCTCACTTTTTTGTATTTCTTGATAAAAATTTGTATATATGCTCTTCTAACCATACATGTTACAACTTGTACTTTCTGGACAAACCCCAACTAATACTGACTGTTTCCGCATTATTCTGTTTCTATTCCTACTGCTTATTACTTTACTATTTCTTTGTATATTATTTGTTTCTGAACACTCCTACACAGTTCTGCTTATCTCCCTTCTGATTCCTCTCACTTCTTATTCTCATTGATTATTATTTCTTATTCCTTTCTATACTCTTCTGCTCAGTACCGATGGTTTCCACTTTACCTTCATATTTCCTTTTATACTATGCTGCCCTTTGTTATTTCATTCATGTCACCACCCATCTCTTCCATATGCTTGCTTTTCATTATATATCATTTATCTCTATTATGTCTCTGTTGTTCCCATAATATGTCTGTTGCATTGCATAGTTTTCTGTTGATTCTATTTTATTGTTTATCACTTTCCAACATTTTTCATAGGTATATAAGTAGCAGATTACTGTCATGTATTCTCCAGTCTGATAATTGACTTAGTTCAACATTTCTAATTATTCTGACTTTAAACTATTTGTCTTTTCTGTCTTCTCTAAGTTCTATTCCTCTCGTGTTCCTAAATTAGACTACTAGCAGTGAAAAAGTGCAGTACATAAGCTGAAGCCAAGGTCCATTCCTGACTCCTCCAACTCCTCCAATCTCATGTCTCTGTCTCTGCCTCTGTCTCCATATTGATCATTCCCAACTCCTTCTGACTTTCCCATGCCTATTCCCTCTCTATCCCATTTGGAACTTAACAGTATTATCAGACTGATTGTTCTGCTGTCACTATTACTCTCCCATCATGATAAATACTTGTGCTTGTACTTATTCTTCTCCTCATGTTTCTTTGTGCACTTGTTGTGCAGGTCCTTCCAATGCTACCCCTCAACATGGTTCTTCTTCTACCACTCTCCATCATACTCTGCATTTTCTGAGAGGCTTGCCCTCTGGCAATCCTCAACCTCATCAAGAACCATTCAGTCCCTCTACTCCTTCCAGCACTTCTACTGAAACCCCTCATGATAATTTTATTGATGACCACCTCATTCCTCTGACTGGTGATGAACCCCACCCAGACTCTGAGAATGGTCCTGGTAGTGACTCTGATTCCAACTCTGATCCCAACAATTAGTACAATGACCCAGAACCAAACAACAATGATAACTTCTCTTTTCAGGCTCTCTGTTCCACAGCTGACTGGCTTGTAGCAGCAATTGAGGCCCTAGCTAAATCTGTTGGGCCCTCTGCCCCTTCTTCTACTACTACAAACAAAGCTTGTGTTTCCAAGACCTTCACTGGTGAGGACCCCCTCAAGCTGGAAAATTTCCTCTTCTAGTGTAGCCTCTATTTTCATGCCAACTCCTGTTCATTTCCTACTGATGTCAACAAAGTCAATTTTGCCTTAACCTACTTGTCAGGAGTTGCCTCCTCTTGGTTCCAGATCTCCCTGCACTAAGAAGACATGGGCATTCACTATTCCTGAGCTGATTCCTGGTCTGAGTTTTCCAAGGAGCTCTGCTCATGCTTTGGCTTGGCTAACTGGGGCAGAGAAGCAACCAAAAACCTCAAGAGTCTCTGTATGAAGCATGGGAATAAAATTGCTACCTATAACATTAACTTTATGTGGTATTCTGCTCAACTCAACTGGGGCAACTCTGTATTTGCCCACAAGTACTATAAAGGTCTGCCTAACTGCCTTTAAGACCAAATTAGCATACAGGAGCAGGGTAAGCCTCATGGCTTCTAGGAGATGATGTGTGTAGCCACTGTCTATGATGATCGTCACTGGGAATGTGAACATGAATGTGCTCATACCCATACTGCTGAAAATCTGACCCCTTCCACTCAAAACCACAAGAATCCCTCTGATAATTCCTCATCCCAATGTCAATCATCTTCCAACAATCATCCCTTATCTACTCCCCATTCTCATAATAATAAACAACAATCATCTTCTACATCAGGCCCAACCAACAACAACAAGAACAACCCTCAACCCTCTTGAAAACAATCTCCTGCCAAGTCTGCCACTCCTGCTCCATCAACATCTTCCTCCTCTTCTAACCATCCTCCTGCTCCTAAAAAGGATCTCTCTAACATCTTGGGCAAGGATAGCAAATTGACTGAAGTAGAAAAACAACACTGCATCAACAAGAATCTCTGCAGTTACTACAGGATTTTCAGTCATCAAGTCAATGCATGCAAACATGAAGAGGCTAATCAGAAGGCTTGTGCCTGCAAAGCTGAACTCCCTGCATTGAGCTCTGCTTCTGCTCTCACTAAGGGTTTGGAAAAATAAGGAGCAGTCTTCAAGACTCTGCACAGGATGAGGGTTACATTGAACTCATCTGTGCACCAGAGAGTTTCCACCTCAACACATCTGCTCTTTCCAATCCCAATTCCCTTTTCATTTCTCTTCTTTTTTCTTCTCTTTCTAATGAACAATCTTCTATTTCTGCTTGTGCTCTCATTGATAGCAGTTCTACCTATTGTTTCATTGATTTCAATTTTGTTCACATGCATTCTGCTTCCACTTCCCCTATCTTGCTGGTTGAATTAAGGCTCTTTGACAGAACCTCCAATATATACATTACAGAACTAGCACATATCCCTACTGTTTTCCCAACTGGTGAATCTATGACTCTTGATCTCTACATCACTCAGTTGGACTCATCTTGCACTATGGTATTAGGACACAACTGGCTTGCCTGCTACAATCTGTTGATTGACTGGGCCTCAAGCAGTATCTCTTTCTGACTATTACTACTCAACTCCACCACCTCTGTTTCTTCTTGGACCATGCTGGCCAATGCCCTGGTTCATATCTCTGTTGACAACTCATCTCCACCCACTTCTACTCTGGATTCACCATCCTCCACCACTGACATTCCTTGGCCTTCCATCTCCCTCATCAATGCTGCTGCATTCCTTCATGCTTCCTGTCTCCCCAGTTCTTGTAATTTCCATCTTGGCCTCTCTTCCATTTCTGCTACTGCTAGTGCCTCTCAAGTTACTGATGCACCAGTAGACCTTTCCAACATGCCCACTGAATATCACAAATTTGCTGATGTCTTCAGCAAGGCTCAGGCTGATACCCTTGTCCCTCATCAACCCTATGACTTGAAGATCAACATTGAGGAGGGCTCTCAACCTCCTGTCAGTCTGATGTATTCCCTCTCTCAAACCAAACTTGCTACCCTTCGAGAATTTATTGATGAACACCTTTCTATTGGTTTCATCTGCTCCACTTCCTTCCCTCATGGTGCTTCTGTTCTCTTCATTCAGAAAAAAGATGGTTCTCTACATCTTTGCATTGACTTCCATGGCCTCAACTGCATCACCAAAAAAGATTACTACCCACTCCCTCTTATTTCCAACCTTTTGGATACTCTACACAAAGCTCACTTGTACACCAAGATAGACTTGCAACATGCCTACCACCTCATTTGCATTGCTGAAGACAATGAATGGAAAACTGCTTTTCAGACCTGCTACAGTTCCTTCAAGTGGTTAGTTATGCCCTTTGGTCTTACTAACGCACCTGCCGCTTTCCAGCATTTCATGAATGACATCTTCAATGACCTTCTCAATGTCTGTATTACCATCTATTTAGATGACATTCTTATCTATTCTGACAATCCCACCAAGCATCAGAAACATGTTTGCAAGGTTCTCAAGTGGCTCTGAAAATATGGCTTATACACCTACACAGATAAATGTGAGTTCTACTCCAAGTCTGTAGAATATCTTGGGTATATCCTTTCTCCTGATGGTCTTAAAATGTTGGAGGACAAGATCAAGGTCATTCAAGATTGGCTGCCTCTGAAAAAGGTAAAAGACATTCAATCTTTTCTTAGCTTCACCAATTTCTACTGCTAATTTATTTACAATTATTCTGACATTGTTATACCACTGACCTGCCTAACCCACAAAGATATCAAGTGGCAGTAGGATGAATGGTGCCAATTGGCATTTGATTCCCTGAAGCATGCCTTTATCACAGCTCCAATCCTTACCCATTGGGTTCCCAACACTCAGATCATAGTTGAAACCAGTGCCTCCAACTATGCCCTTGCTGCAATCCTCTCAATTATTGCTGAGGATAATGAAGTATATCCTATCACCTTTTATTCCCACACCTTCAGTACCACTGAATCTAACTATGACACTCATGATAAAGAACTCCTAGCAATTTTCGAAGCTTTTTGCATTTGGCATCATTATCTTGAGGGTGCATTGATCCCAATCAACATTGTTACTGATCATAAAAACCTCAAGTATTTTTGCACTACAAAAGTACTAACTTGCTGACAGGCCCACTGGAGTGAACTCCTCTCTCAGTTCAACCTCGTCATTAGATTCTGCCCAGGTAAACTCATACTAAGCCAGATGCCCTGACTAGATGTTGGAATGTCTACCCAAAAGGGAGGAATACTGGCTATGCTATGGTCAATCCACACAACTTCCAATTGGTCTTCACCAATGAACAGCTCTCCACATCAGTATGTGCCACATATCTTCATTCTCCTTCCCTTCATGCAGCCACTATAATTGACTTAGAAAAGCTGGATTCTAACATTATTTCTGCTCTTCCCTCTGACATTATTGCTACTAAACACCTTTCTAATCCTGAAGGCTGCTGGTTGGTCAATCCCACCAGTTTCCTTCCTCTTGACAACAGGATCTACATTCCTGATTCTGACAACCTCTGCCTCTGCATTATGCAATACAAGCACAACCATGTGCTTGTGGGGCATTTCAGTCAAAACAAGACTCTTGAGCTCATATATCAGAAGTACAATTGGCCTGAAATCTGCACTAATGTCAAGGAATTCTGTAAGTCCTGTGTCACCTGCATGCATTCTAAGTCCCAGTGTCACTGTCCTTATGGAAACCTCAAGCAATTGCTGATTCCTGATTGGCCATGGGATTCTATTTCTATAGACTTTATTGAGAAGTTACTGATATCTTCCAGCTTTGATTCCATCCTCCTAGTTGTCAACCAACTTTCCAAGCAAGGTATTTTCATTCCCACTCATGACACTATTCCTTTCACTGATCTGGCCTGCCTGTTTGTTCTCTATATCTTCTCTAAGCATAGAGTTCCCACTTATGTTACCTCTGACTGAGGCTCCAAGTTCATCTTGCACTTCTTCTGATTGCTTAGTGAAGCATTAGATATGAAGTTGTATTTTACTTTGGGTTACCACCCAGAAGACGATGGTCAGACCAAACATTGTTATGGCAAATTTTCAATTAGTCTTAAAAGGCATAACTACAGTGTAAAGTAATGCTGTATGCTGGACAATAGTAACATTCAATGATCCTTCTAAGTAATACAGACCACTTAGCACCAGCATGCACACTTTGCAAAGTAATTGTATCTCTTAGGAGTCTGCACATGTGCAGTGTTAATGATTTTGAGAACACATATACAATAAAACTGAATGTGTATCTTAAACCAATGATCACAGGTAGTGACAGCTATGGAATGGCATTGAGACTTAGCAGCAGTGGTCAGGATGTGAATTCTATGACCAGTCAATCCTTCTTTCCCATGAACCACCATCATCGACATTTCTCTAGTGGTTTTACTATGAACACAACAACCTATGAATATATGAATCTATGGGTGATAGTAGCAGAGAGTTGAATAAGAAAGGCAGTGGATTTTTTAGCAGGTTGGGAGCTGTGCTCAAGGCCATTGCTATACGTGCTGGGTGCAGGGTATCTGCCATTGATGTCCGAGCCACTGAACAAGCTCTAGACAAGGCTACAGCTGATGAGTCTTCTGAATATGAGTCATCTTCTGACAATGAATCCCCTCCTAACATCAGAGGTCGCTCTGATTCTCATCATTTTTCCAAGACACCATCTGTCACTTCATGTCAGGCCATTTCTAGGGCCTCCAATAGGTCTGCCTCACCAGTCCTCCAACAAACTAAAGAGCTCGCACCTCGTACAAAGTTGCCTCCTCCCAACCAATGTGCCCTGCAACAGGGACATTCTACACCCACCAATTCCCAACCTTCTATCATTGAAGGCACCCTTACTCCCAAACCCATGAAAACCATGGGCACACATCCCATTCTATCTCCTGCATCAATTCCTACCAAACATCAACAACATTCTACTGACTTTGAAGTTCAACCTGCACCAACTCAAATGTAGTCACATTTTGAAAAGACCATTGACAACAAACCTATCCCTAGCCTCCAAAGTCTCATTGACAAAGCAGCTTTTCTTGACTCTATCAATACTGATATACCTTCCATGACTCTGGGACCCCACATCTCTGGGCCCAACCCTTGTGCCTCCCTCAGCAATTGGGCTGACGACACCAATCCCTTCTCTGCCCTTGACCCTACTGGCATCACTCCGGAACCACAGGCTCCCAAACTCAATCAAGCTATTATTAGTCATCTCAACCCTGATACTAGCACTGGCACTTCAGTCGCTGTCACTAACACTAGTGCTGGCACTTCAGTTGCTGTCGCTAACACTAGCACTGGCGCTTCAGTTGCTGTCGCTAACACTGGTGGATCGGGATTTCCTGGTTCACCCTCCCCTCTTCCCACTAGTTTACCAGAAGCTTCTGGTATACCTAACAATGATGTTACTATGCATGACAATGGAAATGCTGGTTCAACCAATGCTGCTCAAGGCAGTAATATTGATCCTTTACTTCCTAGAAGTCCTCCAGTCGAGGAATTCAAAGAGACTTGTAAGGGCCATGCCCTTACTATAGTTATATCTATGTGTTTGTCATTGTTGTATGAACACACCATCACTATTATGTAATCATGAAAGTATATGTACTCACATCAGTTGCTTTATAAGCAACTGATCTTACACTGCTTGTTCTA
>KQ961981.1:243762-257558 GCA_001563735.1 Leucoagaricus sp. SymC.cos | reverse complement strand
AGGAATGTCATCCAGCTTGTTTAGTATTGATGTGTTAGTTGGATGGTCATTAGCTGAATTGTAAGTCTCATCTAGTGCATTCCAGAGGTCAGGAAGAGTATTGCATAGTTTTCCTTTGTGGCTGATAGCTTTGACTGCTGGTAGTTTTTGATCCTTTGACCATGCCATAAGGTCCCAGGGCCATGCATTGAACTCAGCAATTTCACTTATTTTCACATCAAAGAAATTTCTTTTGGCAATACAAGTTGTTTGTTGAAACTTCTTCCAATTTATTGCCATCTTTGTCACCCTATACTTTTTCAAGGCAACTTTACACTCCTCATTCCACCATAGCTTGGAGCATGATATGATAGTACTTGTGGTTGCATATTTATTCCATGTCAACTCAACAAGAGCCACTATCTGCACAGAGAGTGATTCAATTTGCTCTTCTATCAAAAAATCAGCATGCTGAAGCACCACAAGCCCCCCAGCCAACTCTGACAGGAATTTTCCTTCTTCTTCAGACTTCAGTTTCACCAAGCATTTTGTGACAGGCACCATCATAGGATTGATAGGGATGATGACAAGAATAGGTGCATGATCAGACTGATCTCTCCATTCATTTAAGATGAAACAGTAATCAACGTCAACTTCATTTGAAATGAAAGCAAGGTCATATACTGAGGGCTTTTTGCTGACATCATCAGGGTAGTGGGTGGGCATTGGCTCAGCTGGTGAGAGCCGGTCAAGGCCTAGGTCTAGCATGAGGTCATACAGACAGTCTACATAAATGGAGTGATAAGGGAAGTTGGGGTCCCAATATTTGGAACAAATGCCTCCAGCATAAAGGAAGGCAGGAAGAGTATGAGCTTTGTGTAAGAGATGCTCAAGTGCAGTGTGCTTTGAAATTTGAATACACTGACATGAGGAAATGTGTTGTGTTTTGGTGAGATAGTGAGATGATAATGATGTTATGATGAAGGGATGTGAGGTCAGTCCTGATGGCAGGGCAGAGATGAGATAGTCAACAATGAACATAAGCCATGATTATCAGTGAAACATCTGTTGGGGGCATATAAATCCAGTCTGGATGGAGCAGAGCTCCAATCACATTTTTGCCTAGAGGGTTATCAGTCAACACAGTCTTTCTAATAACATTCCAAGTGGGCTCTTGAAAGAAGATAATGTCTATATTGTCAATCATATCATTAAGAACTGTTTCCATAGTAGAGTAAGAACATCAAACATTAAAGGAAAGAATCCTCAAATTGTTGATAACAAAAGTCTTCATGAAGAAGAATCAGGCCCTCATCAGCCCCTGGTGTCAAAAGCATTTTGAATGCACTGGATCCTTTGGACCCTAGCTTCTTCCATCTTGTTAGTGTGCCAGGTCTTATTGAACCTATTATACCAGTAGAGACATTTTTTGTCATTAGCAAAATGATCACCTTTGCAATTTAAGCATTTGAACTCATGCAGACATGGTTCACCTTTGGGAGTGGCAAGACGAGGAGTTTTGATCTTCTCATTTGCCTTGCAGCACCCAGACAAAACACAATGGTTTTCAGTCTTGTGTAGTCCATCACACCTAGTGCACTTCCATCCTTGAGATTGGCACTTGGTGGTAAGATGACCCCATTTCCAGAAATTCTGGCATTGGGGAATACCTGGGTGCATATTGCATGCCCAAATAGTAGCAACATCTTTGTCAAAGTTAAAGGTCTTGTTAATGAGCAATTTAGCACTTAGACCCTTCTGTGAGTCCCAAATGTCAAACCAAATAATTGCCATATCAGAGTGAGCTGAAGCTTTCATGATATGCAGAGCAGAAGCAAGAGAGATTCTTTCAAACAATGGGTTACAGTTCATGATGTAGAGAATGTTGTCAGCTGTCAACTAAGTAGAACTGTCTTCATGCCATTCAGGTGGAGTATAGTAGTTTACCCCAATGATTTTGAGGTAGGACTTGGACATAGGTGCCCTTGGAACAGGAATATTTTCTTTTACAGCCTTGATGACTTTAGCAACCCATTCATGGATGATGTTGATTTCAGCAGGGGTAGGGATGAGGTTGGTATTGAAGGAGAGGCCCAAAGATGGGCCAGATTGACCTTCAATGATGGAATTGATGTGAAGTTTCAAGTGTTGTTGAACAAGGCTGCAGTTGATGGACTCTAAGATTTCTTTGTGATGAGAGAGGCTTGTTTGAGAAAGCAATTCAGAATAAGGAATGAGGACTTGTTTTCTTGTAGGTCCCCTAGTAGTGGTCTTGACAATGAACTTCTTCTTTTGAGGGGGAGAAGCAGAGTTAGTAGCCCCACTGTTTCCAACAGCAGCTTGATGCATAGCGACAATCTTGTCAGCAGGCAATTTGTTGCCATAGGCTTTTATGAGCTCAACCAAGTCAATTGCTTGCTTGGTGGCAATAGTAGATAGGGAGGGTGCATTGTAATGCATGATGTTCACAAATGACCCTTTCAGAAGAGAAGGTTTGGGAGCAGCAGTATTGGCAGGCACACTCATCTTGGGAGTGGGTGCAGGAGGGAAAGTAGACTTGATAGGTGGTTTGGGCAGAGTATGTTTTGGAGTTGGTACCTTGGTGTTATTTTTGACATCTTCTGTAGTAATCATTTTAATGTCTTGATTTTCCTGAGGCTGAGATGAAGGGACAACTTCATGCTTCTTGCCTTTGTTGACTTTCTTGTTGTATTTGTAGCTTCCTGGGAAGAATAGCCTTTCCATTAGCTGAATAATAATGACATCTTTGCTCCCTTGAGGAACATAATCTTTGATAACACTCATATTGTCAATGATGGCATGAGCCCATCCTCCATCATGGATGACTGTAAGCAAGAATTCCAATTTGTCACCTATGGCACTGCTTGAGGTGAATTTACCCTTGTTAACAGGGAACATCTTGATCTAGTTTCCACATTCCTGAAGTCAGAGAGAAGTATTGCCAATAGTAGAGATATAGTCTTCTACTTTTGGTCCATTATCAACAGGTTCAGTATTACCACCATCAGTGGAATTGACCAGCTGTGGTCCATCTATATCACCCATTTTTATGTCATCATCAGTCTGTGGCATTGGCTGCTGTTCTTGTGCAGTCAATGTGTGTGTCTCAGCCTGCAAGGTGCCAGTGCCAGCAAGCTCAGAGATAGTAGAGTTGAGTTTAGGAATGGGAGGTTCCAGGGTATCCCCAACAGGGTTAAGGATATTGGCCATGTCATCATCCCAAGGAGACAACACAGGTTGACAGACAATACTAGACTCATGCAGACCTAGCACCATGGAAGGAGTGTTTGCAATGAATTTTTGTGCATCACCCTCTTGCTTACAGAGCTGTTGAGCCATGGCAGCACCCAGTGACTCTTGAGGTTTTTCTTTGGCCACTTTTTCAGAATGTTGGAATTGATCAAGTGGATGGTGGGTTTCAAAATCTGTAGACATATTGCAATGACCAGAAGGAATGGGGGATGGCACAGGTACATTTTCATGTATTTTGCACATGTCCAATTGTCAAATTCCCTTAGGAGTAGGGGCAAAAATAGAGTCACTGTAGAAAGAGCAGCCAGTAGGCATAGTCTGCTCATGTTGGAGAGCTAGTTGATTAGGTGGTGGCATATGAGCATGTGAAACCAAAGGTTGATGAGAGTGGGCTGGGGACAGCAACCTAGAATTGGGTTTGCACCTAATGGCAGATGAGGCTTTGGATTGAGCCCTCAATTGATTTCTGACTTTAGAACAGCCATGAATGCTGTGGGGAGTGTTTTCTTCATCAGAAGAGCTTTCATATTTTTTGCCAGAGCTTTCAGCCATCTCAGTGGCTTGAGCAATAGCTGCTTCAGTAGCCTTGAGGTCTATAGCAGATACTCAATGACCACTACATGTAGTAATGAACTTCTTCACTACACCTATAGCACTTCCTCCATCTTTCAATTTATTGTCTTGACTACTTCTATTACCCATATTTTGTTAAACATAGTGTGTTTGAGTAGCATTATACCACTAGAGATTTCGATGATAGTAGTACATGGGAAAGGAGGATTTTGCAGGTTAATACCCTTGCTCCCTGGTTTTACTACACATGGTGATATGTAAGAAGGTTTCTGTTGCACTGAGTTTTGACAGGCTTCCTTTCTTGAGGCATTAGGAGGGACCTCTGACACACTGGTACTAGTACTAGATACTAGCTCAGAAGGTGGAATTGAAGAGGGTGGTGATTGCAGCCCTTGCAAGGAAGTTGGCAAGGGTAGATCAGAGATAACAGTGGATTGCACCTAACTCTGATTGTTAAGTCCACTAGGTACAGGGGCAAATAAGGCATGTCAGGGCTCAGTGTTGAAAGCAATACAAAGTATAACATAGTGGCAGAGATTTAATAGAGCATGTGACTTATGATATAGACAGTTGTTGAAGAGACTTAAAGTAGCAAAGAGATATAAGAGAACATGCAAGTATAGCTAGTAGCAAATAAATAATTCAAGCATGTAAAGCACTAGGAAATGACAGTATATCAGGAAAAATCCCCTGTCCAGATTGAAGATGATACATACCAAAATATAGAATAAGTAAACAGATGGGCAAATTTGAACAGATTTATCTGGATTGATGTCAAATTTACATGAGTCTAGTTCAATCAAACATAGTTGTGTAAATTTACTCTTACTTCCCACAAATAAATTTCAGTATAGCAGATTTACCCCAAGTTCAGACAAATACACTTTAATAAATTGTTGAATACTAGAACCTATTTGGGAATGGATTTACATAGAAGGTAGTACACTGATCAAGAACTGAGCGTGACTTCCACTCAGGTGGAGCTACAGGACTGGATTTTGGAAATAAATAGACACTTTGTGTGATATAGTTGATAAGAATGACACTTACCTTTTGACTGCCATTGTTCTCCAGTGTACAAGATACCTTATAAAGGGAACTTGTAGAGTTGAATCAGGCTTGTGAAAAGAGCTCCTGTAATTTTGCCATAGTTACAGTTCACCAGCATGGTATCAAATTAGCCAAGAATGGCTTGACTATGTTTATCCTTCAAGGAGGGATCAGCTTAGTTAGCTATACTTAGAATGATAAATAGAGGTAAATAATAATATATGGGTACTGATGACACTAGCTTACAACTTAACTTCTTACATCTACCATCTCTCTTAATCATTGTCCCTTAATATGCATATCTCTCTCTCTCTCAAATAGACTGCTTAGATCTCACTTTCCTCATGTGTCTATAGTGAGTATCTATTGTAAGCAATCTCTTTACAGTAATAGACCAGTCAGTTGTACACCCAAATGAAAAATCACATGTTCTGAGATCAAATCTGCACTTATTGCTGTAATACTTTACAGAGTGGTAAATTAGGGTCTGAAGTACATCAACATGTATCTTTCTAATAAACTAGGTCAACCTATGAGTGGGGAAACCATGAATACACAGGCAACTCATGATATGGCCAAAACCAGTCACCTGTACACTGTTACATACACTAGTATCACAATACTCCCATATACCAAATGTGGTAATAAAACTATCATAAAATGTCATGAATCATCCTCTGATTATGGGCCCTGAGAACAGATCACAATTTTTGGTGGCAAAGGCAACCTCCAATCTCCACAAAATTCTAGATCTGGCATCTTCATGCAAGACCTCATCAATTTCACAAAAAATTGGGCTCTGCAGTCAAGAGGCTGAACAGGAATTTTGCTTTCACAATTTTGAGAAATCTTGAAAAACTCAAAGAATTGCTATCCTGTGGCTCAAAAATGCTGGAGATAGAATTTTCTTGATTAAAATGTGTCTATGTGTCTATTTTGCACTGAATGCACCAAAACTTTTGATAGCAATATGAGTATTTGCCTTGGAAATCAGCAGTGTACAAGTGAGTGATGGTGTATATGTGACCAGTCTATTACTGTAGTGAGCCCTCAGTGGGCTTACACTTTTTTTTTGCAACATCTTATTCAGTCAACACACCTACTTGTGGGTGTAATATATTGATATGTCTTTCTACCTGTGTTCTTAAGGGAGACAGAGAAGATAATGCATATAGTGTACCCCTGTGAAGTAGTTACCCAGACATAGTTGGGTTACTGCATATATCTACTTTTTTATTTTTTTAATATATCTTTGATCCTCCTTTCAATCAGTGTATATATGTATATATCTACCTACCTGCATACACACACATTCCCTGAAGTAAGAAGTTGTGAGGCATTCTATATATTGATAATGCATGATGCAGTTCTTGCACTGGAAGGTGAGATGTATGAACAGAATTTTGAAACATTGTGTTTGCATATCTTTCGAGATACTACTTTCTGTGATGTTATTGGAGAATAGGTAAGTTAGTCTCTTTATGGCTTCACTCCACTAATACTCTGGATTCTAGGCTATTGATTGAATTTCACATGCTTGCACTGCCATGTGCAATGCTGCATTGACACACATCAGCCACTATGGTCTTGAAGATGAAGAGAGATGTTGAGAGCATGTGAGCATGCTTTTGATGTGTAATTTATTTATATTTTCTGGCCATTGGGGAAAAGATGAGAACAGAAAAGTAAGTTCTACTGGAGTTGAGAGTATTGATACTCTAGGAAATCCTTTTACATTATCTGATGTGAGAGCCCAGTCTCCTTCTCTAAGTAGTTGCACTTTTTGTTTGCTTTTGAATTGTCTATTTTTAGCCTTGTAGTTCTCATTACCTCTTATTACTAGATTTGTGCCTACTGTCCTCTCTCTCATGTATGGTGATTTAGTCATATTTGAGCTTTATTCACTGTAAACTAAACAAATATTGACTACTAATTAAGCAAATATTGACTGCTTATTGACTGCAATTTTGTGCAAATCTCACATCAATTAATATGGAATAAATAAGGTAGTTGATGTATTCCACAAATCAGGCATATCAAGTGTATTCTCCAGATTTACAGTATATCTTACTTGATCTTAGTGAATTAGACTATATTCTCATAGATCTGCACAGAGTGTTTTTCCTGATGTGTAAACTACAGTCCTTATATACAAAAGAAAGAGTATATGCATAAGCTGTTAGGGGTGCTTTTTGGTAGAGAGACACAAATAGGTGAGGCATGCTTATCTACTGGGCTTCACTGATTAGGAGAGGTATATCTCTCTCTGGCACAGCCACTAGTTGGTGGAAGCAGACTGCAAGAGTCCTACTTGGAAAACAACAGTGATATTCAGTTGTCAGTCTTGTGTAGTGAACAGAGGTAGTATGGGGCTATAGTGATCACCAGCTACCTAATCAGTAACAGAGAGACACCCTATGAAGTTGCAACCTCTACTTGGTGAATGTGTATGTTCAATTAGGCCCTGAGAGGAATGAGTACTCACTTCTAAGAGATCCAGATTAGAGATGAGACTTCTTGACAGGTCTTCCCTGAATGAACCAGTGATTGACACAATATATCAACTCAAGAGACAATCAAGAGTAGACTTTAACTGATGGGGAATCAGAGGTATGCAGACAATAACTAAAAAGGATCAAAGCTTGCACTTCAATCTTTTCAAAGGTTCTATTTATACTACAATAGAACATTTTCATACTAGGTAATTGTCTATGTTTAATAACTACTGAGTTAGTCAAACAATGCAATGAGGTAATGAAGTATCTGCTCAAGGCTGTATAACTAATAAGTTCATATTGGAACTTTATCTGAGTCTAGATGGGTCTAGACAAGTCAGTATCTACAATGAATATTTGGAGAAGGTAATATAAAAGAGGAATATGAAACAGAGTTGTAGACATAGCCTAGTACACTACGTAAATAGATAGATGAGAGGGGGAGGCACTGATTGCATGGATCAGGGGAGATCATCAGGGCCATTGATAATAGTTCAGACAAATAAAACAAGATAAAACAATAAATAAGTAAAAAAGAAGAATCTGTCCAGATATAAATACAAAGGGACAAGATATGCAAGAAGGCAATGAGAGATACTTGCAGAGAGAAGGATGAGAATAGAAACACAATTAGGAACTCATTAGAGCTCTGGAGAGAGATAGCTAGAAGAGGAAGTCTGGAGGACATTCTATCTTGGCTAGTGGTATAGCTTGTGGTGAGACTTTGCCAGGGATGGGGGTCAACTGAGGAGTAAGTGGGAGAGCAAGAGTGGTCAGAGGATGAGGAGTCATCTGATGTAGAGGCTAAAGCTTCTAAACATTTATTAGCCTGTTTAAGTATTTCTGCTAAGGTAGCATCTACTTGGTAATTGCCATTCTCAACTGTTTGAGCAACATAGTGATAAAGCTCTTGTCTATGCATAGTCAGGTATGGGTGAGTCCAGGGAGATCCTCTGTTATCAGGGATAGTGAGTTTCCAGCTCTTGATAATGGCTTCTAGGGGAGACTTGGAGAGTATGCACTTATATCTTCCATTGAGATGGACTACTTCATAGGATGGCTTAGTGTAGATGTCCATAAGTATTTCTGCAATGTATTGTCCTTTGTGGACAGCATCAGTAGATATAGGGTGATGAGGAGTGATGGCTTCAGCAGTGGTGTAGGCTAAGAAGAATTCCCAATAATAAAACTGGAGAAACTGGAGGGACTCAGTGATAATCTTCCAGACCATAACAAACATTCAATACTATAGAGGTCATGACCAGATTGACCAGAGTTGTCACACTTCCCATGCATGGAATAAGATAGATAATGCTAGGAACATGCACCTCTTATATAAACAAAAGTCAACAAAAATCCTGACCTTTATTACTTTGACACAAGGTGTCTGATTGCTCAAACAATACCAGAGAGCTTGAGAAAAAGACCGTTGGAGTAGTTCCCTGGTTTTAAATTTCAGAAATACAGAGTATATATTGAATTATTTAAGTAACAATTTTCTGGTACAAAAATGCTCAAAACTCTCTGTTAAGCATGCCAAAGGCAGAACAAGGCAGAGGTTGAAACTGATGTCCTGCCTTTCACCACTTATGTAATGTGTCACATGATGCAGATTGATTGCTACTTCTAAGATCTCACAGGTCCTAAAGCTGTAGGAGCTAAAAGGAAGTATTATAGTCATTGTGTTTTTTTCCCCTGAGCTTGCAAAAACACTCTGTGAGGAGTATCAGAATAGGTTTAGTCATTCCACTCCAACCACCCAGTAGCCTCAAACCTCTTTGTGACTTTTGAATTTTTCGAATTCAAAGATTTTGTCACTCTTGGTGCTTACATAATACATATTATATAAGGTGCTTGTTCCTAGTGTCACCTATCTTACCAATGCTATGATGCTAAAATTGAGAATAAACCTAAATTTATTCAAATTTTACAAATATATACTTAGTATTAAATAAAGAACTAATACTAAGCTCCTATAAAACTACTATGAAACTGCTAAGTGGTATAGCTACAAAGCTACAAATACAAGAGGTACTAGGTCAACTGGCATGGCAGGTGAGACTGGCCACCTAGTACAACTACCCACTACTGTGTACTATATGGAGATTCAAACTCTCAATCTCATGACACCACTATCACTATGCTACTATTTTGGAAAGTTTTGGGATTTCTGTGCCAAGAGTATTCTGATAGAGCTAAAGATAGCTAAAGAAGGATCTTGACCCAGATCAGAAGGTCTAGAGCACAAAGTACCATATCCTGAGGATATTATCATCCTGTCCATCATGATCTAGTTATAGAATGTGTCAGCCGAGCCACTGCTTGATAATTAACTATATTGAAGGCAGTACAGTATGACAAAGTTGACTGAGCACTCCACAGGAAAATTATAGATAAAGAAATATTCAAGCTTATGAAAAAGAAAATCATCTGTGGCTCCCTAGCTACACCTATGAACATCTAGGAAAACTTCATACCTGTCTAGCTCATTCATTTAGCAACACCCATAGAGACTATCTTTAGTATTTTCTGATTATCTGTTTATTATATCTGTACTCTAATAGGCATTTGTAATGCTGAAAGTTTTTTGAGTACTTTCTTTTTCTGTATCTATGAAAATAATATAACAGAAGCCCTGTAGCAAAGGGAAGGCAAGGGAACCCATGCCTTCTAGTGCTATAGAGTTGTGACAGCTACAATATAGCATATTTGAGTAACTTAAGTGATTACCTTTAGTTCAGAGAACCAAACTTAGAGTGCAGAAAGATATCTGCTAGGAAATTAAGAAACTTCAGGATAATTCTATAACTCAACCAGTGTGTCATAGGCAATGCTATAAAGCAATCAGGCTAAGGTGTTAATAATGAATAAATCATACCAGCACCTGAAGCATGACTGCATAAGTGATTCAAAGTCTAGTTGACCAAATCAGGCAGAGTTATTAGGAAATTCAGAAGTAGATTAGTTTTTCTAGTTAGGCATTGTCTTAAGCCACCAGTTGTGACTTAGACAAGTTTTTAAAGCATTTGCAAATACTAGAATTATCAGTCAGAGTGTTTCTGAGTTTGTATTAAATTTCTGAGTTTTGTTGCAGTTTTACAGTCACATAGTCTCAAAAACTCTACACCTTTCCAAATCTGTTTACTTTTTCCCTCAAATAAATTTGAGGTTAGTACTAGCTACTTGGCTAGTGTGATTGTTATTGTTGTATACATTCATAACCCTTTTTATTGCCACCATCAAAACCATCACCATCATCATTGAGACTGCCAGAAATTATTGCATTGCAAGCAGAGAGAAAACTGCTTCCATCAGGAGAGGGATTGTCATGAACCAAAGTGAGTAAATTGTCACACTGTACTCCTATCCCAGCTGATACTGCTTCCATTTCTAGCTTCATATGATCATCCAAACATACTACTTCAACTGCAGTATCTGTCTCCAATGTATCAATGCCAGAAATTAATGAGCTATTAATATACACCTTGCCAAAGCACTGCCAATGCTGCACTTTTCCCAAGCTAACTTAGTGATCAATACATCACCTCCTGACTTCAGAACCTTAATGTGGCTGGTGCTACCTTTGCATCTATGACCTGGATCATCTGTGGATTGGCATAGGGACTCAGAGTTGGGAGGAATAATGTGGAACACAAAAAAAACACTAGAGGAATCAGCCACTTGGGCCTGTAACCCCAAAGTGAGTAGATTGTACACCTCCTGATTACCACCATTATCACTAACAGATGACTCCCAGGCATCATCAGTAATCTTGTTATCCAGGTGAGGGATTGTTCACTTAACAATTCCTCAAGTGAGACTGTCTATACAGACTTGGGCATATTTGAGGTTGAGAAGCAAAACACTTAAAGCTTACACCAACTGAATGTAGAGTCCAAATAGAAGTTGTTTAGAGTGAACAAGATTAGACTAGCTAATCTAAATGTACACAATAAGACTATATACCTGGCAATAGTCCAAATATAGACAAGGCAACAGCAACAGACTGGACATAGTGTGAGTATGGTAGTGTGGGAGTAGCCACTCAGCTACATGTATAATGCGGCATGTTGATGTGCTTGGATGTGCATAGTGATGTGGACATGTGGCACGGAGGGTGTCATCACATGCTTTGATGGTGGTTTCTTTTATTTCCTCTTTTAATTGTGTTTTTAATATTTCACTGTGATATATTTTCTTTGTGCTTAGGCCCTCATTTCACCACTAGACATTTCCCCTTATATCTCTTGTGTCCCTTATTCTCAGTAGTATAAAGACCTCTGTAATTCTCGTAGTTCGGAATAAAATCTCAATCCATCTAGTTACCATTTCTTTGATCTTGAAACACTTGAATGAAAACTTAAGCTCTTATCTCGTTATCTTATCTCAACTTCATCCCCTAATCCTCGACCTCTATCCCCTTCTGACTTGCAACCTTCCCTCACAAATTGGAGCCCACTGCGAGGGGATAGTCGTCATCGACCTCTATCCGCTCAGCCCTATGATCCTATTCCCACTATGTCTGAAGACACTTGGTCAGAAGATGAACTGTACGTTTTGAAGACTAGAAAAGGAACTTACTTGAGAGAAAAATCGCTAATGTCTTTGCGACTTCCACGGCCAATGAAAGCACCAAAGAAAGATGAAAAGATGCCAAAGGACACCCTGGATGAACACGAGACATTATGAGGACATGCATGAAAGGAACTACTTAGTCAAACAAGCATCAGTACATCAGCATCTATCAATACAACATCTATGACAACACCAGCACCTACCAATACTTCAGGGATTGCAGCCATGCCTGTTCCTGGGTCAAGGCATGCCCCTGATTTTAATTCGAAGGACCCAGAGGAGTTGAAGGAATTCTTGGAAGAATTTGAGGAGTTAGCTAAGAATTGTGGATTAACAGAGAAGGAGAAGGCAAAGGTGGTGGTGAAGTATGTTGATAAAGAAACGAAGGCTTACTGGAAGAGAATGGTGGGGTATGATGAAGATTGGGGAAAACTGAAGGGTGCAATCCTAGATGGATACTCAATGTCATCCCTTGATGGTGGAAAGCCAACAGTTGCACAGCTAGTGAAGATCGTAAAGAGCTATAAGAAGGGAACAATCGAGGATGAAGAAGAGTTGGATACTTATCGTCACAAGTTCTGGATCATCGTGTTGGACCTGGTGGAAGCCAAAGTTATTGATGAGAAACGAAGGGACAAATATTTCTGGAAGGGCTTACCACGAAAACTATGACACTCTATTGTGGATCGATTGGTGTCATGGGATGCAAGTTTTGAAAGTGAAGATGTGCCGAACATGAAGGAAGCTATTAAGGCAGGAGGATTTGTGTTGAGGAGGGCGGCAGCTAGAGGTGGCATGAAGAAGTTGAAGGAGAAGAAGGTGATGGAGTTGAGTGATGAGGAATCTAGTGAGGATGATGTGGAAAGTTCAGGAGAGTCAGAGGATGAGAAGAAGAGAAAGAAGGGGAAAGAAAAAGGGGAGGTTAGGACAAAAGTGGTGCAGTTTGAAGAGGAGGGGAAGGGATTGCAGGAAAAGGTAGACGAACTCACAAGGAAGTTGCTTCGACTAGACATCAAGGATGATGAGTACGCCAAAGCCTATGCCCAACTCTTCCTCATGGATCCCATTGTTACCAGCTGACTTCAACCACCAATGTGTTTTGGATCGCATGTTCAAGTCACAAATGCCTTCGGACATCAGTCGACACCACCAGCCAGGCCACCCATTTCTAATATGCGACAATCCTCCACCCCCTATGACCCATCATGCCACTTTTGCAAGAGACATGACTGCCGCATGAGGACGTGCCCCGAAGCAGCGGAGTACATGAGGCGGGGATGGATTATTCTCCAGCAAAATGGGTACTATGCCCATCCTGATAGAAGCCATATTGGGTGACACCCAGGAGGCCTCAAGGCAGCCATGGACCTCAAACATGCTCAAAATGACACTACGTCTACAGCCACTACATCACACAATTGTTCACCTCACATGCCAGCTGCACCACCTGCACCATCTGCGTTCACATCGTATATTGGAGCTGTTGAAGATGACAAGGAGTTCATATGGGGAGCGATGACAGAGATGGCGGGAGTGTTTGAACAAGAGAAAGTGGATGGGTTTGCTACAACAAGAGCTCAGGGAAGGAAGGGAGAAGCAGAGAAGAAGGCAGTTACCACTCACCAGCCAGTGTATTGACTTGAGCCCAAAATTGCGGACCCAGAAGCACCACAGCATGTTCTTCAATGAATTCTTGATGTTGAAGTCCCAAACCTCAAGGTTCGAGACCTCCTTGCACTCAGTGGAGACCTTCAGAAGGAAATGATTGAGAATACACGAGTGCAAAGGTGTTACGTGCTGGGCAACGATGGACAGGATGGGCGACTATCGGAGTGAGGGAAGTGGACCTTC
>KQ961981.1:195866-237002 GCA_001563735.1 Leucoagaricus sp. SymC.cos | reverse complement strand
GAGACTGGAGGAGATAACTCGAATGGCAAGATTAACTCAATTATCAGACTGAAGAGTACAAGCGCGTAATCTACTGTTAATATACTCGGAGATAGTAATAAAAGGAGAAGGGATTCAGCAGAGATTCAACAAAGAACTACGCGACGCGTACTAACATGTGATGAAGAAAGGTGGAGTAAAAGCATATGGATGAAATAAGAGTGAAAGGAGTTATCGGCGATGATCGGCGACTGCGGTAATGTCGAGCTGTAACAATTGACTCCATGTGCCGCTTTGGGTAAACCCAGCTTTTGAGTTTCACTGCTTCAGGGGCCCAACAGCACAAGACGTGTCTTGGCTAGCTACAATATTCTCAAAGCAATGGCCATTGCTGTCTTTTACGTCCACTCAAGCTCTACCCCCTGCATCATGATCTCTCCAAAGATCCCCTGCAAAACCTCAAACATCCTAACAACCAAAGATGTCTTTGTATTTATCCAAACATCAATGTTGCATCTTTCACGTTGTGTTGAATCCATCGACATGTGTTATATTGGGGTTACCACCAAGCCAGTCCAGGAGGGAATGGACTTTATGGACTATTCGTTTGGCTTCAGTGAGCTTGGTAAAGTGGAGGATGTCAAGAGCCAAAGTTTGGCAATTGCACCTGTTGATCCAGGAGCAGTTGGATATTTGGAATGGACTCATTCCTTTCAATTACCAGAGGACAAAACTCCATATTCCCTGTATTTATATCCCCAGGTATGCTCAGACTTGCTAATCACTAACTATGACTCCCTCTGACAAAAGGAACCAGCATTTTTCTACAATATCACAAATGCCTTTGCGAACCTTTGGAAACACCAACGAGTTGGAGCCCTTCACAGCCAACTACTTTAACACAGCCTTTTCAGGAATTTGCGATGACCTTGCATTCTGAAAGGCAGCACTTCAGGATCTTGGCTTTGGAGATGGATACACTCATGTTCTGAAGTATTATCTTCTCTCCACAATTACCAAAGGCCTCTGCTTTTCTTGGAACTCTAATAAAGAGGTCAAGGTTGAACATGATAGCAGACCATTGACTTTCAAGCCAGCAGAGCTGCTTTGTTTTTTGAATGTTGGGAGCATTCATACCATCAAAATAATCTATAGTCACATAAAGGCTGGCAACACTCACTTGTCACACCTTTGTGCAACAGGTTTTCGGAGGGATACAAGGGCTGCTCAGGAAATGCAAGCTAGACGTTTGGAAGTTATCCAGTCATCAGACGTTCTAGTCACTGCTTCTGGGCATCTCAAAGGTCCTCTATCTAATGCGGAATCGTGGGTGATGAAGATGACTGTAAGCGACCATCTCAGACTCATTGAAAAGCAGCCAGGGAAGGGGAGGAAGGGAAAAGAGAACTGTCAATAGACTATAGAAATCAAATTTTTGCTGTCTCGTGCTATATGGGTTGTTTGTTGTTTACTCTATATGGCAAATTACATATTCCTCCCACTATTGACTCTCGACCTCCATGCACTCTTTCATCCATTTGTGAAGTTCATGTCAGCCTCTGGCAATCTCTGATCACCTGAAGATCTGCACAGGACCTTTGCTGACCTATAAAGGCAGACTACAATTGTCCTTTGGACTCAACGTGGCGATGCATTGCAGCTTTCACAACATCAAGGTGTCCTTGAAAGATGGATAGAACTAGCACAGGGAGTGAGTCCTCTAAGCTTGAGATAAATCATTGAAACATACCGATTTTGTCTCCAGTATTCCTCCATTGTGGCCGATGAAACACTCAGCTCTATGCTTGCCTTTATCCACCAGCTTGTCAATTGTCTTGAGGAAGCCAAGTCAGCCTCGGACAATAGTCCTGACACATCACCTCCTCTTACTGCCTACAAGTCTCATACAGGAAAATGGGGAAGGCCTCAACTAGAAATTGCACCAAACTTTCTTGAGATGCTCTCAACTCGAATGACTCCTACATGGTTGAAAGGCCACCTTGAGAGGACCCACGATCTATCCATCAGCACCAAAACAATCCACCGGAGGCTGCTGGAACAGGGCTTAGCACAGCCTCATGCTCCGGTGTTTCTACAGACAACAGATGAGAATGGAAATACTCAACACATTCGATCTGTGACCCAACATACAGCTTACAATGAAACTCCTATAACAGATGATCAGCTTGATGCCCATATGAGGGATCTTCTGTGACCTTTTGCTGAGCACAATGGCCATGCTATGACAATTGGTCTCTTACACAGCAGGGGCATTAGAGTATCAAGACATCAGATGGAGCAGTCAAGAGCCCGTGTGCAAGGGCTTTCACAGCCATTTGGGAGGGTTCTTATCCAGCAGAGAACATACAATGTGGCAGGTGCTAATAGTCTCTGGCATCACGATGGGCAGCATGGTGAGTTCATTCAGTTCCACAGCCTAGTGGGAGGTACATTCAATATCTTGTCCAGGATTGATTAAATACAAGTTGGTCATTCACATGTTCATCAATGGTAAAACTCACTTTGTGACTGGGCTTTGTGTCTACAACAACAACTGTGCAACCACTGTCTTGGACTTATTCCAGGATGCTGTGCAGACATATGGGCTGCCCAGTAGAGTATGTGGAGATCACAGTACAGAGAATTTACTTGTTGCCCAGTACATGGAGTTAGCAAGGGGAAGTAACTGAGGCTCTTATTTGTGGGGAAGGTATAGCAAGCCCTTAGATCTCCTTACTGAATGCTGAGAGTCATGATCGGACAGGAGTGTACACAACACTAGGATTGAGAGGCTCTGGGTGGATGTCAAGAAGGGGTTTGTCCACAAATGGGTCGATTTCTTTGTCAACTTAAGTCAGAATTATGGGTTTCATCCAGAATGGCCTGACCATATATGGCTTCTTTATCACATCTTTCTTCATCAAATCAACTGCAAGGCTGACGAGTGGCGTGCAATGTGGAATGAACATCCTTTATCTATCCCTGGCATTGGTAACAACAGTCCTGTTCTGATGTATGCCATCAGTCCAGGCCTACATGGAGTGCGTAGTTGGTCTGCAAGCGAAGGTACAGACCCAGAGGTTGTTGACAGAGACTACGGGGTTGAGATTGAACAGGTAGCAAACATTGCAGAGCATTCTGATGACGAGAGGGATAGGCTGGCAGGGGAAAATCATCAAGGCATCCTTCCCCATGTAGGTCCCCACAACCCTCCTACCGAGGTTGCCTGTGAACTGCCAAATTGTCCCCTTCCTCTTCATAAAATACAACTTCTGGACTATTACCTATATGAAGCTGTCAACATGGACTCTCAGGAGGTAGAAGTGCGGGAACAACAGTGGGCAAAGGGATTATATTTGTATGAGTGGTTGAAAAGCTTTCCTGAGGAGGCGTTCATGGATGTGATCCTATCGTGAAAATATAGAGAGAATTTATTTCTAGTCCATCCTTTTAGCTCTACCGCTATCTATGGTGTATGAAAGTTCATCCAAGGTGCTAAAAAGTCGCAGCGCTCAGAGGTACCTTGTAGGCTTCCGATGCTGCAATTCCATAAAACGACTGTGATTATTCTTCCACAACTGCTTTTCCGTCATGAAGCCGTTGTCAATGTACTGGAAGATGCTGGCAGGATTGTAAAAGGTGAGGGATGCGCATTGCTCATTCTCCCTAACTGGGACATTGCAATGATATAGCATAGCTGATGGCAAGAGGACAATAGAATTGGGAGGGAACTCCACAGCGAGATGGAGATCATCAAAGACCAAATGACCCCCTCTAGTATGGTCAAATTGACCAAGAGCCACAATGGCACACCAGCCAAAGGCAAGATTCATGTCATCTCGATGTTGTATGGTATATGCTGTAGGTCCGTCATTAGGAGAAGCACAGATGTAGAAGCTTTTGGGGCTGATCCTGCGAAGATGTTTTCGAAAATGAGGTTTCTTGAACAATTTGCAAACATATCTCTGCACATATGCTTGGAGATTTGGAGCCCACATCCAATGGCAAGCTGGGAGTATGGTGAGCATATAATACAGCCAATACTGCACAGTATGTACATTCTACGTGCCATAGTACTCGTTGCAACAGACACAATCCCATTAGATTCTCAGCTAAAGTCTGGAGCTTGCAGCTGAGATGCCGATTTGTGATGGTCTGGTTTCCTTGGCCGCAAGTTACCCCAACATCAAGTGTTCGGTAGTCTCCTCGCTTGTGATGAAGGTACTTCTCAGGGTAGTTCTTGACCTTGGAAAACTCATCATGAATGACATTATAGAGTTGTTGACAGTCAGTTTCCCAGGACAATTCCCTGGGTTGACCAGCAAAGACTTGAAATACATGCTGCTCGCTATTGACAAAAGGCATGGCAGTTTTCCCTGAGATACAAATAACTGTTAGATGATAAGTTTGAAAAAAAAAGACTATCTCACCATCCCACTCAACCACTTTGTATCCCTTTGCGACATAATGTTCCAAAGGGTACACTTCACAAACGGTTCCAGCTACCCTCATTGTGCTCAATGATAAAAGGTCAGAGGCCATGACATGGGGTTCAGTGGTGTTGATATGAGAGGAGAAAAGGTGAGCAGAGGTGAGGCGAATAATGGGCCGATGGACTGAAGGCTTCAATGGTAAACAGGTGATTTTAAATGGTGAGTTGGTGCCATGGTCATTCTTGACAAAATACCTGCCATTTTGTATGCCAAAGTCTTCACATCTGACTCCTTTCTGAATGGGAACGGTGGAATGGATCACCATTCCTTGAACCTTGGTTGCTGGGCACACTCCTCAATTCCTTTGTTGCTTCTCTCGCCTCCTCTTTTTGTTCCTTTGCTTGCTTGTTGCATTGGTAGGCTCAGGAAGCCAAAAATATGGAGGGGTGGGTATGGAGTCATCACTGTCAGAATCTGAAGTTGAGAGGGGTACGTCCTCAAGAAGGCTCTTGCTCAGACACTCTTCCCACTTTGACTTGTCAGACTTGCCAATCTGTTGGTCTTTCTTCATTTTTTGCTCTTTGTCAAGTGTCAGGCATGTGAAATCCAAATTGTCTTCAGAATCTGAAGGTGTTAAGCGATATACATCTTCAGGGTCAGAAAGATCAGATGAGTCAGAGCAAGGATAGAGACCACTGGACTGCAGGTCATAGTTGGCATGCTTTGTTGCTTCCACTGAGGAACCAGCAAGAGTTGAATAATTGAGCTTTCGAGGAGATTGCTTACAGAATTGCAATCCAAATCTGCTGCTGGCAAGTCCATTTTCCTCCTCACCACAACTCTCCCAGTCATCATCCCCATCATATCCATCATTACTATCATCTTCTCACTCAACAGCATCCTGCATAAAGCCTTCCAAGCACTGCCTATCAACAGCCTGCACTGTGTCTATCTCAAGGGGTTTATTGTCATTGTGAGCCTGAGAGGACGGTAATCAGCATAGATTTTTAGTCATTGAACACTCTATGAACCTCTAGCAGAAGCTGACAATGAACCACGAGACCTCCCACAGACATGAAAAAAGAACTGACCAGCAAGGACAGAGTGTAGGCACGTTCGGGTATGAAGGTCTTCTTATATTGGCATGCTGACATGCATATGTCAGTAAGATGCAGTGACGAAGGCGTAGGGAAACACACCTTTTACATGCTTTGATTGCCCATTACAGGGTTAATGAAATGTGTAATGTTCAATACATGAGATTGGTAATATGCTGAGAAATGAATCGTCTCAGCAGAAGTGAACCTCGACGTTACATTTTGCAAAGTTGTGCCATGTGTCATAGTTCCACAATCCCCACTGCAGCAGATGAAGGGGAACTCAGCATGTATATCACACCACTGCTACTTTTGAAACCTTGAGGGTCTGTGAATCACTCAGTACAGTGGGTTTCTATTCAAAATAGAGCTCAATCATCTAACAAATGATCACACTGTGAAAGGGAATATGTCCCGATCAACCAAAAGGAGTATGATCGAGAATGGAGATGACAATAGTGGATCCATGGGGTACACAGACTACAACTAGGATGGAGAGCAGACACTGAGTCTGCTACTCTACTAAAAGTTTCTTTTTCATGTTCATCTCTGCTAAGTCATTGACGGCACACCTGACCAACTGGTCATTCAAAATTTCTCGTGGTAAAGAATCGAGTGCCAAAGCTTGGCCATTGGACTGCTGTTCAGGACTTGTTGAGTATAAAGGTTGCCTTTGTTATATGTCAGTAGTAATCTCAAGATGTGAACTGGACAGTGGCTTTACCTGCAGATCTTCGTCATCATCTCGTCAAAATGACATTAACACTCTCAGTGAGAAGAACTGAGATGTTGTAGGTATAGCTCCTTCCAACCTTCATTGCTCTAGCCAATCAAGCATCTTAGTCCAAGCCCTCAGCAGTAGCTCCTTGGTAGGACCATGGGAGCTGAACCAGCACATAGGCAAACCTAGAGTACTGGTGCTGTAGGTGAATAGGACAACTCATGACAGTGAGAGAGTGAGTTGTGTTGGAGTAAGCAATGAGGTGTTTGGCTTCCAAATATCAATTTCCTACCCTCAGACCCGTCAGGATGACTCAACAAAATGGGTCTATTTTGGGAGTTGAGTGCTAATTTACTTTCTCTCTTACCACCATATTGTTCAGTGCCTGTAAGTCGACCTCCTCACACTAAAGGCCCTGATTAAGACCCATCTAAATTTTTAGTCATGCCGCTATCAGTATAAGCGTGCTCTTCTCCATCCAAAAGAACACTCTCCCTCTATTGGTAGGTCCCATGGTTCCATCATATTTAGTATGGTGACTGATGCTCTAATAGAACTCTTGCTCCTTTGCTGGCTTTGGAGGTAGCACTGGTTCACCAGGCTACCTGATCTCTTCTCATTACCTCTTGGTTTGTGTGCAGTTCATAGGTATTTCTGGTTCGCCAGCATACCTCATTTCCTTCGTGTATCCATTTGTTTCTTTTGTGTGATTCGTCCATGCAAGATTCTGGTAACGGGCAAGGCACACCAGCGGGGAGGGTGTGGGTGTACAATGGTGATATCTGGTATTTGCCGAACAGTGTCTGGTTTACCCCTCCTCCTCCGTATGATCATAAACCTCCGAGATTTATGCCTGGCCAGTTGACAGCGGCAGATTCCCAGCTGCTGCAGTGGTGGGATATTGAAATGGAATGGGTTGGTTTTGTGCCGACGCAGCCAGTGCTGTATGAAGGCACGTGGTTCAGACCATTGAATTTGTTGCCAAATATGGTGCATGCATTGCCCACTGGTCAATACCAGCTGAACAAAGCTCAGATATCTGTCTGGACCTGCATCAAGGAAACACTTACCATTGTGGTTCACACTCTGAAGAAAAAGAACGCCTTCAGATGTCTTATGCCTTTTGCACCTGAGGAATGGAAGTATGATGCCATCCATCACACAGAGGAGGCTGCTTTAATGCACATTAAGAATGGGAGAGATTGGTTTGCAATGTGGATTGGGTTACTCTATTGGATGACAAGGAAAAGCATCAATCCAGCCTCATTTGTTGAGGGCCTCAGTGCTCCAACATGGTTTATCCAGCTTGTTCAAGAACTGCTGTTGCAACAAGCAATATGGGATTTGGTACAGACTGTGCCTCTTCTCCAGAGGAGTATGAGATGGAATCGGGTGGGCATTTGGCTGCATCATCCAGCCAATGTCAATGGACAACCTTCCACACAATGGTTCGTGGATCAATGCATACCTGTATGGTATAGATGGGGACACAGAGAAGACCAGAGCAACCAAAACCCCTTCTTTGCTTTGATCAGTCCTTCAGCCGAAGAAAGACAAAGCGCTACCACTTTGATCTTCTCTGTGCCGTCAATGTATCTTCCTGTTGATGTAGTTCCTCTGAATATGCCTCATGGTGAATCAGCTGCATTGTTCCTTGACTACAATCACTTTCACGAGTTGTTCCCAACTGGGATGCCCGACTACCATCACTTCGGCAAGACTAGCGAGTCAGCGATTCAAGATTTACCTGGTGAAGAGAATGATTTACATGTTGAGGAGAACTGCCTTTGCAACTCCTGTACATCCGAGATACAGACCCCACCAGACACGAGCCATCTTGATCCTAACTCGAAAGACATTGATGTGTGGAAGACTGCAACAGCCGCGGCCAAGAAAATCTGGGATACATTCTGGGAGAAGCAAAAGGCAACTCATGAGCGAATGCTGAAGGAAGAGACACCCATGAAGAGAGAAGTCAGGCAAAACCGCAAACGAAACAAGCTGCATAAGTCTGCAAAGGTTTATGAGTGGGGGTGGAATACAGAGACACTACCCAAATTTGTCAAGGAGTTAGTGAGGATCGTGGATCGAGAGGAGACATTAGCAGAGCATGAGGACCTAATTGAGGTCTACGACTCTTTTTTTAATGAATGGCATTGCACCGCTAAATTTTAAGACACCTGGGTCGTTGAAGATACGATGGCACCTGTCTGCTCGAGAGCTCCAAGTCCTGATCTACTCTCTTCAGATGTCTCGTCATTGTTGGTGCCTTACAAGCATACAGCATCTTCAACCAAGGAATTTAAGCAAGAGTGCACTCGGCTGGAGGTTGTCTACCTGTTGTCATGTTTCTTTGGCTTTGTTCCACCCATTCCAATGCCCAATAACTCCACTGCAGTCACAACTGATGCTGACAAAAAGTGTCTCATTGCTATTCTGGGATTAGACGCCTCTACTGTTTCCAATGAATTCCTTCTGTTGCCTCTGGGGAAGACATGCCAATCATTTTTGAAGATGTTCTACTCTCAAGATTTGGAGTCTAAACCTGAAGCAGACCTCTGGGATTTGTCTGATGACAATCATCAAATGTTGGCCTTCTCGAAAAGAGTCAGTGCAATAAAGACCATCAAATGCTCCTTGGGTCAGACATGGTATATGTTTGACTTTGGAAACTCGTGCACCGCCCTCTGGAATCTGGCCGTTCAATCAGCAGCTGCCGCCCTCTTCATCTGCCATCTGGATGATACTATGGAAGAAGAAGAAGTGGTACTGGAACTTGCACAGGAGGGTATACGATTTCACACTCTACAGCATTGTGACTCCTTACCAAAAGTCTTGAATGACATGGCCAATCCAGATATTGTGCCTATGCGAACATCGGGACATGTCTTTGGAAAGGAAGACTATGATTTTTACCACCAGCAATGTGAATATTTGCTGAATCTACCGAGGGGCCGTGCCGCACTACTCCGTGGCAGTTTTGTTTGGAGGATAGCTTTGGAGCATGTAGGTGCTTGGGAAGCAAGGTGTGGCCCATGTGGAGTTCATCAGAATATTGAACATATGTTTATTGTGAAAGATTCAAATGACGTGGAGTACGTGGATGATAATTTGACTAATGATGAGTTCAATGCTTTGTGTGGACTTTATATCACATTCACTGGTATGTTTGCAGTTCATAAAACCTTTCATGTTACTAATCTGCAGTAGGCTCTGGGGAGCAAAAGGCAATGCTGTCCTGGTACCCTTGTGTTTCAGTGTTCAAGGGCCAAGGGTTGGACATGGATTGGTGGTCAGACCATGTGGAATTACTTTGGGAAACCACAACCAAGGGTATAGTCAGCTCCAAATTTGTGCTCCCCTTGAATTACATGAAGTGGCGTGATAAGGTCCAGGGACATGGAGATGCGCATTGTGCACTGAGCAAACTTGAAGGTTTGTTAAGAAAGTTCTTGGACGAGCATGTGGGGCAGCTTTGAATTGATGGATTCTAAAGCATTTGCAGTACATACATGCTATTAGACTCCCATTTTTATTTAACATGATCTGCTGCATGACTATTGACTGTCTTGTACTGTGGTAATGTCTTTAGTTGCCCTCCTAGATGCTGATATTTTATTGTAAATGCCTTCTTGTTAATGCATATGCTACTGTTGTATCTAGTCTTGAACGTTATGCATCATAATGTAATTCTTAATTTTTGAGTCTCTATCAACCGTTTCAAAGGGATATAGCATAAGACATAAGCGAGATATACATGATATTCACCGGAAATCAAGATCCATGTAGAAGGGTACAAAGTGGAGAATGGCTGGCTCAAACACTTGTAGGATATTGACAATCTTCCCTCAATCATCCACTTCTAATGGATCTTCGTGACTTCCACAAACAACTCCAAATAGCTGAGTGGTCAGGTCAATGGCATCACTGCTAGCACCGTTACCTTCAGCAATGGTCATCGGTTGAGTTGTGGTACCCAATTCAACAAACATAATGATTGAGTAGCATAGCTTCTCATCTCTAGCCGCCAACATGAGAGAAGGGAACAGTTGGATTTTTGTTCAAAACCACACTGTGACTTCAGTGTATGGATGTACGTTGCCAGTAGAAACACTGCATGAATCAGCCAAGGGGGTGTACAGAGCAGAAGCTGGTCCTTGTGTTCTACTAGGCACATGAAAACCACATGAAATGCACAATGGATCCATTCTACTTCAAACTTTTATGAGAGACTGAGAATTGTTCCTACTCGTGCTGAATCAAGTCTGAAGAGTTTAGTAATCTTGTAAAGGTTTCAATATGGAAGTAAATATTGTAAGCCTCTGGGGGAGAACCAATGATGACATGCAAATGATTCGCGACTGTATTTATTTGGTGCATTAGGCAGGTGAGGTGGCAGGCAGGAAATGAATGAGCATGTGAACACCTCAAACAATCATCAGTGAGTGACCTGACAAATCTCGTGATCCTATGTAGCAGAGTCGAGAAGGCATTGTTGAGAAACCAAAAAGGAAGGAAAACAAACAACGTATGTTAGATGAAATGCTCTTCATCGCTGAAAAGTCTTTGAAAGTGGAGAAAACATTTGTTATGAGGCTTTCTCTGTTCAACACATATTGGACATACCAATAGTCCTGTGTATCACAGAGTCAATCCTTGTCACCAATCCATGTTGCCACAAGGACGGTATTTGCATTAGGGAGAACTCAAGTTTTAATCACACAAAGTGGTCCATTCTTGTACTTCTCTGTCCCACAGTGTGAACATGTTTTGGTGTCTCGAGATATTGGTCATTTTACGGGCAATGCCATCCATCAGCACAGCAACTATCAGCAATGGTTCTTGAAGCTGTCCTTATCAAGTGAGAATACAAATCAGTGCTATGTATCTCACCTAATCATCCAGTGAACAGATTCACGCGAAGTGTTATTGACCCGACTACCCAGCGTATAATACCTGCTTCAATTTTCTTACACTCTGGCTTCCTTATTGCAGACCACATCCTCTTCCAATATAACGACCTCTTATTCAGCATTCTAAGTGTGGTCTATCTTGAAGGCATGACATGCAAGTCCGCCAAGTCGTGCTCAAGGTTCCCCATCCTTCCTGACGAGCTTCCAGGGTAATAAGCTGGCCAGTGGTATTCTCTTCGCGATTTTACTGAACTTCAAACACGTCTACATGTCCCTTGCAGTACGTCTCTTGGCTTCATTTCAAAATCAAGTTACATTTCTAACATTCGTCTCAGCTAGCATGCTCTATCTATCTGTTATGCTCCTTTTGCATGACGCCTGCTGGGCGACCTGAGATCAAGTACTTTGTTCCCCTTGCAAATGCCATCATTGGTGGGATGGCTCACCTCAGCTGATAGACCAGTTTTTTTTGTGTGTGTTTTATCTGCTTGAGCACGGTCTTTGAAGTGGCTGGAACTGGGAGGGAATGTGTCATCAAGATGGTTAAAGCTACTGGCAGTCAAGCATCAGAAAGTGATAAAGATATGTCAGTTCTTAGAACATATTTGTTTTCAGGTGGAAATCACCACCAAAATCTTCTTCAGAACATTGTGCTTTCCAAATCTCCAAGGCGAAAAATCCGTTTGAAACGGTGATGACATTCTACAAGCTCATGAGTCGGGTTGTTCACAGGCTCATAAATGCAATGAATTAGCCTCCATTTTCAAGTTTTGCTTGTAACCAAGGTCATGAGAAATCACATGTAGTATCTTGGCATTGAGTATAGATAATGTACATATCATGATTATTTACCTCTTGATCAGGTTATCAGGTACTTTCAACAATACAAAGATGCTATCCAAGACCATTCTGGAGTTCCGATGTTCATTCAATGATTTGCTGAATGGTTTGACATCTGGGCATGTGATGTTTCAACCACGCCTCCTTGTTTTCAGAACATGATCACCTCTGCACCAGATACCCAGCACAGACTCGCAATAGATCACATTTCTGGGGAGATTGACTGCCTCCTTGCAATCATTGAGCAAGAGAGTGGCGTCGTCCTGAGACTCTGAAAAACCCGGACCTTGTTAACTGTGACTTATACACAACGTGGTCAGACACACACTACCCAGCTTGCACAGACATATGAACCTCCAGGTGAACTTTGCACTAATGGAACATGTCATGATAACGATTTCAAGATGATTGAAAATATGCGCATTGCCCCTATGCACTCAGAGCTATTCTCACCTGTTGCACCATACATGATTTGATGCTCATTATTGAACTTTCAAACACATTGAGCAGTCAGATTGTTCTCTTAGAGACTTTAGCTGGGGACCAGATCAATCGCAGGGTGATTACTAGTGTCTGATACCAATCTGTCAGGACTCTGCTATGATTTGAATGTAAATGACCTCTTTCTCATCCTGGATCATGTATTATGTCTGTATGTAAACTTCTATTGATACACTCGCACTTGGCCAGTGCTGCAAAGTCATGGAATGTATGTCGGTGAGGACTATCATCTCTTCAAAGAACACAATACCACTCTCATGCATGCCCTTCAAGACCTCAAAGCCCAAAGAGAATGACGAGGTGGTGGTGATTGAAGCAGGAGAAGGCCAGAAGTGGCATGAGGTTATTGTTGGATGTATGATGTTTGTTGTTGATGGTGACAGTGAAGGTTGGGTGGTTGGTTGAAAGTGCGCATGTACATACGCATCGATTCGTCTCGAATCATCACATCCCGACTAGTATTCTTGGTTTATGAGTAATTGATCTCCTCTATCACCACTACTGCTACCTTCGCCTCCTCCACGGTGAAGGTCAAACACATCATAGAGAAGGGAGTCTGGAGTGTCCGAAGATTTGCAATGATGCATCGATTCAGATCATGTGTGGATGTATCGATGGATGGGGTCTGTGCTCTGAATATGAATATGCCTTGTGGATTGATTATACACAGACATTCGATCATTGCGATGTATTGGAAGAGGACGAGATTGGTGTCTGTGCTTGGGTGAAGAGGTCATTTATGATTCCTGATGATCCCAAAAAGTAACAGTCAGAGTGAGAAAGCATGAGAGGGAAAGGGAGGAAGACAAACAGTTGAGGGAGAGCTCTGGCAAAAGAGGCATGAAGATCAACATGCTGTAAGCAATCTCGAAGATCTTGCAGTGCACCAGTTGAATCTGGGATCTTGACAATGATGTCCCAGATTCCCAAGCAATGGCTTTGGCATTGAAGGATGCTGTGAGAAAAATTGTGGGAGAAGCTTTTAGTCATCAATATTGATTGAGCTGAGCATAGCCTCCTCTCCTAGAGCTCTAGAAGCATGCACTCTTTACCCAAATGTCCTGTATTTACACCGGCACCTGTCTGTGTCTTTGAAGAACAGGCAACTTTGGTTCTGTACTCTTCGAAAGGACCAGGTGAAGCATGCTGGCTTATGGAAGAAGACTTATCTATTTTGGAGGTTGGTATTTGCAAATTGTGGCCTGGTATCAAGAAGCTGGCAGAGGGTCCAGAGGTTAATAGACAAGCCCCTATATGCGGAATTGTGTCGTGCGTGCTTTTTTCAAATTGATCAACACATGTGAAGAAATTGATATAACATTATTCAAAAGTCAGGGCATGCATGTTTCATGTCATGAAGACAAAAACATTCTGAAACATGTTACGATTCGATTATACGACCGTGAACACAAATCATTCAGCATGCTTCACATTCCACCATGTATTGGAGACCTGAACACTCCATTTCAAACCTTCATCAAGGAGTGGGATGGCCTCATGACGGAGGTTTATGAGACCAAATTGGAGGTCAAACTCACATACATATTACCACTTGTTTTCATTGTTGCTTACTGCTCACATTGGAAGTTACTTAGTGGCACTAAAGACTAATCTTCTGGGAGAGGAGTCTGTCTTAATTTGTGAGCAGGTTTCCTCTCTTTTGAAACTGGTTATTGAGACAGACTCTAGCTTGAACTCAATCTCTTGACAGGGTCACAGCTAGTGGCTCAAGATCACAATGTGAGCATGACAAGCACTGCAAGGTCTCTGAAAACAAACCCATCTCAACACAAGGGTAGAGACCATGGTCAAGCTCATAGTCTCACTTGGATATGTTGGTATTGAGCACGTATAGTCTGAATTGAGTAGTATGATTACTTTTTTTGGTGTGTAAATATAACTTGCGTCTTTTTTTGGTCTTTTTTTGGATCACGTCCTAATGTGCTTATAGAGCTTTTGTGATGTTGGCATCGGTATGTTTTCCCTCTGTGTTGCGTGTTTGGTGCAGTGGCTGTGTCAGATCAAACAGCATTCCACTCGGCTGATTTCAGCATTGCCAAGCCATGCCATCTCTGTAGTGACAAACTCAGTATGAGTCAAATATATCAGATATATTTTGTCTGTGAGGGGCCT
This sequence comes from Leucoagaricus sp. SymC.cos, assembly GCA_001563735.1. NCBI lineage: Eukaryota > Fungi > Basidiomycota > Agaricomycetes > Agaricales > Agaricaceae > Leucoagaricus > Leucoagaricus sp. SymC.cos. Next base: position 222,385 of record KQ961981.1, on the reverse strand, counting down.
TGACCTGAACACAACTTCAAATATATTTGGCCCACAACTGATAGGTTGTATCATTGCAAATTGTATCTTTAGCATGTGAACATGAAATATATGAGATATATTTCATGTTGAATCCACAGAAGGTGGGTCTTTGATTGCGTGCTTGGTCTGACCCCGAATATATCTGGATATATTCGGGGTCAGGTGGAGTTCCGTGATTTTTGTCCATGTTTGTCAGTGATACATTTTATTTAGCTGATTTTGACATTGCTAAGCTATGCCACCTCTATAGTGATAAACTCAGTATAGACCAAATATATCAGATATATTTTGTCTGTAAGGGGCCTTGACCTGAACACAACTTCAGATATATTTCACATTGAGATAGAAGCTCTTTCAACTACTGTATTAAATATCTATTTGGCTAGTTCAAATATATTGGACCTGCCACTAATAGGTCATATCATTGCAAACTGTATCTTTAGCATGTGAACATAAAATATATCTCATATATTTCACATTAAATCCATAGAAGATAGGTCATTGAGCATATGCTTTGTCTGACCCCAAATATATCTTGATATATTTGAGGTCAGGTAGAGTTCAGTGATTTTTGTCTATGTCCATCAGTATGATGGACAGTTGTGGACAATATTCATACAATCTATTTGACTAAATATATTTGATATATTTGGCATGTATGTTCAACTGTCCAAGACCACTAGCTGTACAGTACCTCCAGTCCAAATATATCTGACATCAGTGGTAATGTGATCAAAGTACTCACAGGTCAAATATTCCTTAAAATATTCTGTTCATTAGCTGGCTATGTGAGCCCATAAAATATATTTGATGTCTACTTAGTACAGCAGAAAAATTCCTAATGTAAATAAATGCAATGCCATTACATGGCAACCAAACTTTATCACTCCATTGTAGACACAAACACTTACTATTTCATTGACAGAAAATTTAAACTGAAGTTTTATATTGTTCTCCAACAGTCTAAACTTCTACAAGCAACAATGTCCACTGATCTTCCTGCTTGTGGTGCCTGTAAAAGCTAGTGTACATCTCAATGCTCTCAGTATATTAAGAATAGGACTTTTTCCCTCACACCTGCCAAGGGTAGTCCAGGTCAATGCACTTGTGAACACCCTTATGTTATGCACCAGTTATATCCTAGATATTTCTGTAATGGCCTAATCCCAAAGAGTAGCTACTCAAACACAGGATGTGTTTACTTTTGGGTAGTAAGTAACTCAAATCTTATCACTCTCTTGCCACTTTATTTATCTCTTCCAGACTGATCTATCTGGCCCTGTCCTGGGACTGTGTATTTGTGGTGTTAACTGGCTCGCTCATGCCCTACTTGAGTATATTCTTTGCCCTATCTATGTTTCTATGATTGCTCAACATGGCATTAGGGACTTAGATATGGCTCTAGTAGCTAATGCTAGCCCTCCCATATCTCCACCAACCCCTCAGGTCCTGTCCTCTTATATTCTATCCTCTCAGATCCAACCAAACAGTCATGGCATAATGACTTCAACTTCCATTGAAGGCCATCAGCAGCCAGACAGGTCTTTTATGTCTTTGTGAGCATTTTTGTTAAATCCAGAGCCCAATGCTGTCCTCATAAGATTGTCTTATAGACTGTTTGTCTCTCAGACCACTTTACCAGCCTCTCAGCCATGTCTAGTTCCCTCTTCTAATCTGTTACCACTCATGGTGATTCCACCCAACCCAGTTGAGATGTATACTGTACCCATCATTGGTGGTGTGGCTGCATCTGTCAATGCTCAATGTCAAATCAGTTATGAATGCACAGTGCTTCCTGGTACTCAGTCATCTCATGGATGCAATAGCTACTCATCATCTTCACATACCTCTACTGTTGCACAACACAATGATCTCATTTATCATTTGATCATGCCCCCACAACCAATTCCAGTTCATATCTAATTACACCTCATTCTCTGGGTTTTCTCCAATCTCTACTCCTTACCAGATGATGGCATAGGTGGTGGATTGATGGGGGGATCTTACTCAATCAGCATCCATGCTAGTCATGGCATGACTCTTGGAAGAATGAAGATGGTTGGCCAATATATCAAGGCTGCCAAGGACTCTGGCCTTGTTTTCTATCTCAAAGTTGAGAAGGGGATAAAGAGCAAGCTGCTGGCTGATGCAATTACTACTGCATTAACTACAAATGCCAATGGAAGAGCATATGAGATTGTTGATGAAGCTAGTGAGGATGAGGAGCACCCACTCTATCAGTATCCTTGGGCTTTTCTTACCAGTACCAGAGGAGGTATATTCCTAATCCAACTCTATAAACCCAACAACACCACTTTCAACAACCTCACCATTGCTAAGATCAAGTCTTTCTGGAAGGATGGTTGCCCAAACAATACAGATTCAGATCATCAAACTGTCTTCATCAGTGAGTATTCATTCTTATTGCTGTTTCCAAGCTCATGAGTTGTTGCTTCTTCAGAGCCTACATTTGCTGACACTCACATGCCTGATTATGAAGATAAATGCTTTGGCAGAAAGGTCCTTGCCCAGGCTGACATCTTCACACCAGGCATTAGCAGATTAACATATATGAAATCATGTCCTCTACAGGATTGGGATGGTATAGGTTTTTATCAGGCTTGCTAGGTGATAAGCTGACTTGTGCTTCCAGAAAACCCTTCCATCTGCTAAAAGCCTGATTTCAGCTGCTCCATCTCTTCCTCAACCTGTATTGGATCTGTCTCCAGCAGCACCCACACAGAGACCTCTTTCAACTCTACTTCAGAATGTGGGTCTTTTGCCTTTGACATGTTAGATGCTATCTGCTCACTTGCATTACAGACTCCAGCTCAGGAAGTTATTGAGCTTTTCTTAGATGATGAGGAGCCAACCTCAAGGGCCAGTAATATTAGGAGAAATAGAATAGGAGACCCAAACCTATATCCATGTAACAGGCCTAGGACCTCAGTGTATATCTATCAATCTTATTTTCATCTTAGTTTCTCATTCTCCTAGACCAACTGTGATACCTCCTTACAGTCAGGCTATGAATATCCTTCTCTCAGTCCTCTCCCACTTGAGTGCCTTCTAGAGCCATTTCCAATGTATAAAATTGCACCTGTCAAAGAGATTGATACTTGGCAGAAGTAAGTTGAACTTGTAGCCAAACAACATGTTTTGGTTCTTTCACCTGAAGACCTCTTCAAACAAACTAATTACGATCATGATATTGTGATCATTAAGGCTCCATCAATGGAAGCTGCCTGTCAGACACTGTTTGATCTGGTAGTTCACCTCACATCACCAGTATATGAGGATAGGATCTGGTTATATAGTGCCAATACATCACCTGACCTTTTGGATGGTGTCAATTATAACCCAAAGATCACTTTTAATAGTTTCTTCTGACAAGAAGGAATTTTAATTCAAATGTGAGCTCCATCACTAATTACCAACCCCAATAGTTTATTAACAATCCCTATAGCAATGAGGCTTATGGCAAGGGTGTCACTACTATGGTCTTGAATCAGATCTAGATGCTTTTGACCTTAAAGCAAGGGTATTGGGCTGTACAAGGCTCTGGTCTCCAACAGCCTGTGTTCTCAGCTATTTCAATCAAGGATGATGAGAGGTCTATTGGAGGGCTTGTGGAGCCATCACTGCTATAATCCTTTTCCATTTTGGCAGCCTTCCATTATTGTCCCCTTGGCTTGTCTTTGCTGCTATATCTGGCTCTCATTTTCTCTCAATTCCTTTCTATGTCATTGAGCATCTTGACCCCTCAAATGGTGAGTATCTGCAGTACTGGGCCTCTCTTGAACCTAGCACCAATGTTGAGACACTAGATAGACTTAGTAAGTTATTGGCACTAACTGGTGAAAGCATAAGTACTTCTTCAGTGTGTATTTATATATTAGCTCTCATATTTGACTTATAGTTTGACCATATCAAGGGAACTTGGCATCCTGATCTGCATATGCAGTTCAACAAACACTTCTTCTCATATCTCCTACTTAGTATGCCCAAAGGAATCGACAATATTGCAATTCAAGAGTTTATTGCTGGCTTCAATATTTGTTTTACTTTAAATAGCTTTCTTGTTGATGTGTGTATAATGAATAAGTTAGCATTTGAGACATTCTTCTCATTAGTCCTACTGGGCCCATTTCTTCCCCAATGAACTGGTTGGCTGTAGATGTGGTTACTACTTCAAAACTTGAGAACACATTATTCTCTCCTGTCCTCTTTATTAGTGACCTCCTTATCTGATTGTCACAATACAACATCTTGTTGATTTCCTTGAGCTCAATCCTTCTGCTTTTGCATTCAGCAACCCCAAGCCTCTATCATTAGCATCACCTCCTATTACTCCTCATCAGCATGCTGGGCAGCATTATAACATCTCTATGCTACATACTCCTAGACATGCTGGGTTGTGCTATTGCATCTCCATGTCCCATCCATTCTGACTGCATCAGACTATAGAATAATGTTATCAGTAAGTCTCTTCATGGGACAGACCTTTTCTTTTTCTTTTTCTTTCCTCTTTTTTTCTTTTCTTCTCTTCTTAGTCTTATAGGACAGTCTTCCATATTGATATTCCCATATCCTTCTGGAATACAGTTATTTGGTTTTTCTTTCTTCTATATTTACATTCTAGCTAGTTCTTGTAATTAGTTAGCCATGGACTGCTCTTATGCACTGTGTAATAAATTGTTGAATTAAAAAAAAAAAAAAAAAAAAAAGAGACATCCTTCTCATAAAAAGTTTATAGATGTTCTATACCTGGGCATAAGTTGGTCAGGAGCCAACAATGTATTGCTCCTTGCTAGGCACCATGTTTACACATGGGATTGCAAACCCAGAAGATGTCATCTCCTGCATCTATGTTAAAAAGCATAAGCCAGTGTCCAACACAGTTTATGTCCATATACAGCCAATACAGGAATTGTTGGTGGCTTATCTTAAGGAGAGTGGAGACCCTGAGGGAGTAGAAGCAGAAGTCTTGGCTAGTTTTGAATCTGAGATAGCACTTCAAACAACTCTGAACTTCTGAGCAAGAGCATTGTTGGAAGCCTTCACTGGTACAGTCCTCATGCCAAGCTTTGTGGGCTGGAAACTTACTGTGAGTGATACAATCCTGGAGCTCAATTATGTGACTTACTCTTGCCAGTTTCACCTCACTGATCAAGAGCCTTTACCTGGTCCTAACTATAAAGCACTTGTTAACACATTTCGAGTTGCTGCTTATATGCACTCAGCACATCTCTATCTTACTTCTACTCTTCTGGCAGTGCTGAAAATTGAGGATCATGCAGTTTGACAGGTCAAGTTTAATACATGGATGTACTCTCATTTATTAGCTATATGAGAGGCTTAGTTCCAGGTAAAATAGTGACAATATCATTAGATAGTTAGATCATGAGCTAGCTCTGAAATACAAGATACATTGACTCTATGTCCCACTTTGGGTAAACCTGGCTTTTGAGTTTCATCACTTCAGAGGCCCAACAGCATAAGACACATCTTGGCTATCTATAATATTCTCAAAGCAATACCCATTGCTGTCTTTTACATCTACTCAAGCTCTACTCCCTGCATCATGATCTCTCCAAAGATCCCCTGCAAAACCTCAAACATTCTAACAACTGAAGATGTCTTTGCATTTATCCAAACATCAATATTGCATCTTTCATGTCACATTGAATCCATTGACACATATTATATTAGGGTTACCACCAAGCCAGTCCAGAAGGAAATGGACTTTATGGACTATTTGTTTGGCTTCAGTAAGCTTGGTAAAGTAAAGGATGTCAAGAGCCAAAGTTTGGCAATTGCACCTGTTGATCCAGGAGCAGTTAGATATTTGGAATGGACTTGTTTCTTTCAATTACCAGAGGACAAAACTCCATATTCCCTGTATTTATATCCCCAGGTATGCTCAGACTTGCTAATCACTAACTATGACTCTCTCTGACAAAAGAAACTAGCATTTTTCTATAATATCACAAATGCCTTTGTGAACCTTTGGAAATACCAACAAGTTGGAGCCCCTCACAGCCAACTACTTTAACACAGCCTTTTCAGGAATTTGCAACAACCTTGCATTCCAAAAGGCAGCACTTCTGGATCTTGGCTTTGGAGATGGATATGCTCATGTTCTGAAGTATCATCTTCTCTCCGCAATTACCAAGAGCCTCTGCTTTTCTTGGAACTCTAATAAAGAGGTCAAGGTTGAACATGATGGCAGACTATTGACTTTCAAGCCAGCAGAGCTGTTTTGTTTTTTGAATGTTGGAAGCATTCATACCATCAAAATGATCTATAGTCATATGAAGGCTGGCAACACTCACTTGTCACATCTTTGTGCAACAGGCTTTTGGAGGGATACAAGGGCTGCTCAGGAAATGCAAGCCAGATGTTTGGAAGTTATCCAGTTATCAGACATTCTAGTCACTGCTTCTGGGCATCTCAAAGGTTCTCTATCTAATGTAGAATTGTGGATGATGAAGATAACTGTAAGCAACCATCTCAGACTCATTGAAAAGCAGCCAGAGAAGGGGAGAAAGAGAAAAGAGAACTGTCAATAGACTATAGAAATCAAACTTTTGCTGTCTAGTGCTATATAGGTTATTTGTTGTTTACTCTATATGGCAAATTACATCTCTCACTATTGGCTCTCAATCACTCTTTCATCCATTTGCAAAGTTCATGTCAGCCTCTGGTAATCTCCAATCACCTGAAGATCTGCACAGGACCTTTGCTGACCTACAAAGGCAGACTACAATTATTCTTTAGACTCAATATAGCGATGCATTGTGGCTTTCACAACATCAAGGTGTCCTTGAAAGATGGATAGAACTAGCACAGGGAGTGAGTCCTCTAAGCTTGAGATAAATTATTGAAACATACTGATTTTGTCTCTAGTATTCCTCTATTGTGGCTGATGAAATACTCAGCTCTATGCTTGTCTTTGTCTACCAGCTTGTCAATTGTCTTGAGGAAGCCAAGTCAGCCTCAGACAATAGTCCTGACACATCACCTCCTCTCACTACCTACAAGTCTCATATGGGAAAACAGAGAAGGCCTCAACTAAAAATTGCACCAAACTTTCTTGAGATGCTCTCAAGTCAAATGACTCCTACATGGTTGAAAGGTCACCTTGAGAGGACCCACAACCTATCCATCAGCACCAAAACAATCTGCCAGAGACTGCTGGAACAGGGCTTAGCACAGCCTCATGCTCCAGTGTTTCTACAGATAACAGATGAGAATGGAAATACTCAATATATTCAATCTACAACCCAATATACAGCTTACAATGAAACTCCTATAATAGACAATCAGCTTGATGCCTATATGAGGGATCTTCTGTGACCTTTTGCTGAGCACAATGGCTGTGCTATGACAATTGGTCTCTTACACAGCAGGGGCATTAGAGTATCAAGACATCAGATGGAGCAGTTAAGAGCCTATATGCAAGGGCTTTCACAGCCATTTGGGAGAGTTCTTATCTAGCAGAGAACATATGACATGGCAGGTGCTAATAGTCTCTGGCATCACAACAGACAGCATGGTAAGTTCATTCAGTTCCACAGCCTAGTAGGAGGCACATTCAATATCTTGTCCAGGATTAATTAAATACAAGTTGGTGATTTATACATTCATCAACAGTAAAACTCACTTTGTGACTGGACTTCATGTCCACAACAACAACCATGCAACTACTGTGTTGGACTTATTCCAGAATGCTGTGCAGACATACAGGCTGCCCAGTAGAGTATGTGGAGATCACAGTACAGAGAATTTACTTGTTGCCTAGTACATGGAGTTAGCAAGGAGAAGTAACTAAGGCTCCTATTTGTGGGGAAGGTATGGCAAGCCCTTAGATCTCCTTACTAAATGCTGAGAGTCATGATTGGACAGGAGTGTACACAACACTAGGATTAAGAGGCTCTGGGTGGATGTCAAGAAGGAGTTTGTTCACAAATGGGTCAATTTCTTTGTCAACTTAAGTTAGAATTATGGGTTTTATCCAGAATGGCCTGACTATATATGGCTTCTTCATCACATCTTTCTTCATCAAATCAACCATGAGGCTGATGAGTGGTATGCAATGTAGAATGAACATCCTTTATCTATCCCTAGCATTGGTAACAACAGTTCTGCTCTGATGTATGTTATCAGTCTAGGCCTACATGGAGTGTGTAGTTAGTCTGCAAGCAAAGGTACAGACCCAGAGGTTGTTGACAGAGACTACAGGATTGAGATTGAACAGGTAGCAAATATTGCAGAGCATTCTGATGACAAGAGGGATAAGCTAGCAGGGGAAAATCATTAAGCCATCCTTCCCCATGTAGGTTCTCACAACCCTCCTACCAAGGTTGCCTGTAAACCACTGAATTGTCCCCTTCCTCTTCATAAAATACAACTTTTGGACTATTACCTATATGAAGCTATCAACATGGACTCTCAGGAGGTAAAAGTGTGGGAACAACAGTGGGCAAAGAGATTATATTTGTATGAGTGGTTGAAAAGCTTTCCTGAGGAGGCATTCATGGATGTGATCCTATTATGAAAATATATAGAGGATTTATTTCTAGTCTGTCCTTTTAGCTCTACTGCTATCTATGGTGTATGAAAGTTCATCCAAGGTGCTAAAAGGTCACAGTGCTTGGAGGTACCTTGTAGGTTTCTGATGCTGCAATTCTATAAAATGACTGTAATTATTCTTCCACAACTGCTTTTCTGTCATGAAGCCATTGTCAATATACTAGAAGATGCTGGCAGGATTGTAAAAGGTGGGAGATGTGTGTTGCTTGTTCTCACTAACTGGAACATTGCAATGATATAGCATAGCTGATGGTAAGAGGACAATAGAATTGGGAGGGAACTCCATAGCAAGATAGAGATCATTGAAGACCAAATGACCCCCTCTAGTATAGTCAAATTGACCAAGAGCCACAATGGCACACCAGCCAAAGGCAAGATTCATGTTGTCTCAATGTTGTATAGTATATGCTGTAGGTCCATTGTTAGGAGAAGCACAGATGTAGAAGCTTTTGGGGCTGATCCTGCAAAGACATTTTCAAAAATGAGGTTTCTTGAACAATTTGTAAACATATCTCTGCACATATGCTTGGAGATTTAGAGTCCACATCCAATGGCAAGCTGGGAGTATGGTGAGCATATCATACAGTCAATACTGCACAGTACATACATTCTACATGCCATAGTACTCATTGCAACAGACATGATCCCATTAGATTCTCAGCTAAAGTCTGGAGCTTGCAGCTAAGATGCTGATTTGTGATAGTCTGGTTTCCTCAGCTGCAAGTTACCCCAACATCAAGTGTTCAGTAGTCTCCTCAGTTGTGATGAAGGTATTTCTCAGAGTAGTTCTTGACCTTAGAAAACTCATTGTGAATGACATTATAGAGTTGTTGACAGTCAGTTTCCCAGGACAATTCCCTGGGTTGACCAGCAAAGACTTGAAATACATGCTGCTCACTGTCAACAAAAGGCATGGCAGTTTTCCCTGAGATACAAATAACTGTTAGATAATAAGTTTGAAAAAAAAAAGACTGTCTCACCATCCCACTCAACCACTTTGTATCTCTTCATGACATAATGTTCTAAAGGGTACACTTCATGAATGGTTCCAGCTACCCTCATCATGCTCAATGATGAAAGATCAGAGGCCATAACACAAGAGAAGGAAATGCAAGAAGAGGTGAGGTGAATAATGGGCCAATGAACTGAAGACTTCAATGGTAAACAGGTGATTTTAAATGTTGAGTTGATGCCATAGTCTTTCTTGACAAAATACCTGCCACTTTGTATGCCAAAGTCTTCACATCTGACTTCTGTCTGAACAGGAATGGTGGAATAGATCACTATTCCTTGAATCTTGGTTACTGAGCATACTTCTCAATTCCTTTGTTGCTTCTCTCACCTCCTCTTTTTGTTTCTTTGCTTGCTTGTTGCATTGATAGGCTCAGAAAGCCAAAAATACAGAGAGGTGGGTACAGGATCATCACCATCAAAATCTGCAGTTGAGAGGGGTGTGTCCTTGAGGAGGCTCTTGCTCAGACACTCTTCCCACTTTGACTTGTCAGACTTGCCAATCTGTTGGTCTTTCTTCATTTTTTGCTCTTTGTCAAGTGTCAGGCATGTGAAATCCAAATTGTCTTCAGAATCTGAAGGTGTTAAACAATGTACATCTTTAGGGTCAGAAAGATTGGATGAGTCAGAGCAAGAATAGAGACTGCTGGACTGCAGGTCATAGTTGGTGTGCTTCATTGCTTCTACTGAGGAACTAGCAAGAGTTGAATAATTAAGCTTTTGAGGAGATTGCTTACAGAATTGTAATCCAAATCTACTGCTAGCAAGTCTATTTTTCTTCTCACCACAACTCTCTCAGTCATCATCCCTATTATATCTATCATTACTATTGTCTTCTCACTCAACAGCATCCTGCATAAAGCCTTCCAAGCACTGCCTATCAACAGCCTGCACTACATCTATCTCAAGAGGTTTGTTGTTATTGCAAGCCTGAGAGGACAGTAGTCAGCATGGATTTTTAGTCATTGAATTCTCTACAAACCTCTGGCAGAAGCTGACAATGAACCATGAGACCTTCTGCAGACATGAAAAAAGAACTGACCAGCAAGGACAGAGTATAGGCATATTTGGGTATGAATATCTTCTTATATTGGTGTGCTGACATGCATACATTGGTAAGATGCAGCAATGAAGGCATAGAGAAACACACCTTTTACATGCTTCAATTGCCCATTACAGGGTTAATGAAATGTGTAATGTTTAATACATGAGATTGGTAATATGCTGAGAAATGAATCGTCTCAGCAGAAGTAAACCTTGACATTACATTTTGCAAAGTTATGCCATGCATCATAGTTCTACAATCCCCACTGCAGCAGATGAAGGGGAACTCAGCATGTATATCACACCACTGCTACTTTTGAAACCTCAAGAGTCTGTGAATCACTCAGTATAGTGGGTTTCTATTCAAAATGGAGCTCAATCATCTAATAAATGATTATGCTGTGAAAGGGAATATGTTCCAATCAACCAAAAGAAGTATGATCAAGAATGGAGATAATGATAGTGGGTCCATGGGATATACAGACTACAACTAGGACAGAGAGCAGACACTGAGTCTGCTACTCTACCAAAAGTTTCTTTTTTGTGTTCATCTCTGCTAAGTCATTGATGCTACACCTGACTAACTAGTTATTCAAAATTTCTCACAGTAAAGAATTGAGTGCCAAAGCTTGGCCATTGGACTGCTGTTCAGGACTTGTTGAGTATAAAGATTGTCTTTGTTATATGTTAGTAGTAATCTCAAGATGGGAACTGGACAGTGGCTTTACCTGCAGATCTTTGTCATCATCTCATCAAAATGACATTAATGCTCTCAGTGAGAAGAACTGAGATGTCATAGGTATAGCTCCTTCCAACCTTCATTGCTCTAGCCAATCAAACATCTTAGTCCAAGCCCTCAACAGTAGCTCCTTGGTAAGACTATGGGAGCCAAACTGGCATATAGGTGAACCTAGAGTACTAGTGCTGTAGGTGAATAGGATAACTCATAACAGTAAGAGAGTAAGTTATGTATGTTAGAGTGAGCAATGAGGTGTTTGGCTTCCAAATATCAATTTCCCACCCTTGGACCCACCAGGATGACTCAACAAAATAGGTCTATTTTGGGAGTTGAGTGCTAATTTACTTTCTCTCTTATGACTATATTGTTCAGTGCCTATAAGTTGACCCCCTCACACTGAAGGCCCTGATTAAGACTCATCTAAACTTTTAGTCACACTGCTATCAGTATAAGCATACTCTTCTCTATCCAAAAGAACACTCTCCCTCTATTAGTAGGTTCTGTGGTTCCATCATATTTAGTATGGTGACTGATGCTCTAATAGAACTCTTGCTCCTTTGCTGGCTTTGGAGGTAGTACTGGTTTGCCAGGCTACCTGATCTCTTCTCATTACCTCTCAGTTTGCATGCAGTTCATAGGTATTTCTGGTTCAACAGCATACCTTATTTCCTTCATATATCTGTTTGTTTCTTTCATGTGATTTGTCTATGCAAGATTCTGGTAATGGGCAAGGCACACTAGTGGGGAGGGTGGGGGTGTACAACAGTGACATTTGGTATTTGCTGAACAGCATCTGGTTTACCCCTTCTCCTCCACATGATCATAAACCTCTGAGATTTACACCTGGCCAGTCAACAGCAGCAGATTCCCAGCTGCTGCAGTGGTGGGATATTGAAATGGAATGGATTGGTTTTGTGCTGATGCAGCCAGTGCTGTATGAAGGTGTGTGGTTCAGACTGCTGAATTCATTGCCAGATACAGTGCATGCATTGCCCACTGGTCAATACCAGCTGAACAAAGCTCAGATATCTGTCTGGACCCATATTGAGGAAACACTTACCAGTGTGGTTTGCACTCTGAAGAAAAAGAATGCCTTCAGATGTCTTGTGCCTTTTGCACCCAAGAAATGGAAGTATGATGCCATCCATCACACAGAGAAGGCTGCCTTAATGCACATTAAGAATGGGAGAGATTGGTTTGTGATGTAGATTGGGCTACTCTTTTGGATGACAAGGAAAAGCATCAATCCAGCCTTATTTGTTGAGGGCATCAGTGCTCCAATGTGGTTTATCCAGCTTATTCAAGAACTGCTGTTACAACAAGCAATATGGAATTTGATATGGACTGTGCCTCTTCTCTGGAGAAGTATGAGATGGAATTGGGTGGGCATTTGGCTGCATTATCTGGCTGATGTCAATGGACAACCTTCCACACAATAGTTCATGGATCAACACATACCTGTATGGTATAGATGGGGATACAGAGAAGACCAGAGCAACCAAAACCCCTTCTTTGCTTTGATCAGTCCTTCAGCTGAAGAAAGACAAAGCACTATCACTTTGATCTTCTCCATGCCATCAATATATCTTTCTATTGATGTAGTTCCTCTGAATACACCTCATGGTGAATCAGCTGCATTGTTCCTCAACTACAATCACTTTCATGAGTTGTTCCCAACTGAGATGCCTGACTACTATCACTTCAGCAAGACTAGCAAGTCAGCAATTCAGGATTTACCTAGTGAAGAGAATGATTTGCATATTGAGGAGAACTGCCTTTGCAACTCCTGTATGTCCAAGATACAGACCCCACCAGACATGAGCTATCTTGATTCTAACTTGAAAAACATTGATATGCAAAGGACTGTAACAGCTGTGGCCAAGAAAATCTGGGATATATTCTGGAAGAAGCAAAAGGCAACTCATGAGTGAATGCTGAAGGAAGAGACACCCATGAAGAGAGAAGTCAGGCAAAACTGCAAATAAAACAAGCTATATAAGTCTGCAAAGGTTTATGAGTGGTAGTAGAATACAGAGACACTGCCCAAATTTGTCAAGGAATTAGTGAGGATTGTGGATCGAGAGGAGACACTAGCAGAGCATAAAGACTTAATCAAGGTCTATGACACTTTTTTTAATGAATGGCATTGCACCACTAAATTTTAAGACACCTGGGTCATTGAAGATATAGCAGCACCTGTCTGCTCAAGAGCTCTAAGTCCTGATCTACTCTCTTTGGATGTCTTGTCATCATTGGTGCCTTACAAGCATATAGCATCTTCAACCAAGGAATTCAAGCAAGAGCATACTCAGCTGGAGGTTGTCTGCCTGTTGTTGCATTTCTTCAGCTTTGTTCCACCCATTCCAATGCCCAACAACTCCACTGCAGTCACAACTGATGCTGATAAAAAGTATCTCATCACTATTCTGGGATTAGATGCCTCTACTGTTTCCAATGAATTTCTCCTGTCATTTCTGGGAAAGACATGCCAATCATTTTTGAAGATGTTCTACTCTCAAGATTTGGAGTCTAAACCTAAAGCAGATCTCTGGGATTTGTCTGATGACAATTGTCAAATGTTGGCCTTCTGTTACAACTTGTACATTTCTGGACAAACCCAACTAATACTGACTGTTTCTGAATTATCCCATTTCTATTTCTACTGTTTTATATCTTCCCACTTCTTTGTATATTATTTGTTTCCAAATATTCCTGCATGCTTCCACTTATCTCCCTTTCAATTCTGTTCACCTTTTATTTCTGTTGATTATTAGTTCTTGTTCCTTTCTATACCTTTCCACTCAATACCAATGGTTTCTGTTCTGTCTTTGCATTTCCTTTTATATTATGCCCACCTTTTATGACTTTATTCATACTTCATATGTCACTGCCCATTTCCCTCTATATGCTTGCATTTCATACTATGTCATACCTCTTCAGTATCTCTCTGTTTTCTCCATCACATGCCTGTTGCATCACATAGTTTTCTGTTTACTCTACCTTCTTGTTTATCACTTTCCAATGTTTTCCATAGGTATATAAGTAGCAGATTACAGTTATGTATTCTCCAGTCTGATAATCAACTTAGTTTGACATTCTTGATTATTCTGACTTTAAACTATCTTGTCTTCTAAGTCCTCTAAGTCCTTTCTCTCTTGTTCCTAAATTGGACCATCAGCAGTAGAACAGTGCAGCACATAAGCTGAAGCCAAGGTCTATTCCCAACTCCTTCTGACTTCTCCAATCTTATACCTTGGCCTCTGTCTCTGTCTCTGTGTAGATCATCTCCAACCCTTTCTGACTCTTCCACATCTATTCCCTCCATATCCTGTCTGAAACTTAACACCTTCTCAAAAAGAGTCAGCACAATAAGAACTGTCAAATGCTCCTTGGATCAGACATGGTATATGTTTGACTTTGGAAACTCATACACCACCCCCTGGAATCTGGCCATTCAATCAGCAGCTGCTACCCTCGTTATTTGCCATCTAGATAATACTATAGAAGAAGAAGAAGTGGCACTGAAACTTGTACAGGAGAATATATGATTTCACACTCTACAGCATTGTAACTCCTTACCAAAAGTCTTGAATGATGTGGCCAATCCAGATATCATGCCTATGCAAATGTCAGAACATATCTTTGAAAAGGAAGACTATGATTTTTACTGTTAGCAATGTGAATATTTGCTAAATCTACTGAGAGGCCATGCCACACTACTCTATGGCAGTTTTGTTTGGAGAATAGCTTTGGAGCATGTAGGTGCTTGGGAAGCGAGGTGTGGCCCATGTGGAGTTTATCAGAATATTGAACATATGTTTATTATGAAAGATTCAAATGATGTGGAGTATGTGGATGATAATTTGACTAATAATAAGTTCAATGCTTTATATGGACTTTATGTCACATTCACTGGTATGTTTGCAGTTCATAAAACCTTTTATGTTACTAATCTGCAGTAGGCTCTATATTATGATTGATGGGACTTTGTTCCTATATTTGGATAGTGACATCACTCTTGATCTGGACTCATCTATTTTCTCTTCCAATAACCCTATGTTTGACCCTTACTTCTATTTCTGACCCATTTCATATTTAGCACAGATCACTTCCTGATATGTAGCATATTTCCACATTTTACCTTCTGCAGCACTTGATCTTGCCCAGTGTCTAACCTTAACTATGCTCTGCATTCTGTAGTTCTATTCTGTACCCTAGCAAAGTACTTACCCACACCTTAGACTAAGTCATTATCTATAGATGGTAGTACCACACTTGTATATAAGCTGATGTAATAGTTAGTATAACTCCAAGTTATATACTAGTTTATATTGTGCATAAACCTCTTGCTCAAATATTCTAGTTGAGCTTTTATCAGTTGCTCTCTTAAACTCTGCTTGTGTTTGCTTGTATATTAGTGTTTACAGTGTATATAACCTTTGCATGTTACACTTTGCTCTAGGCTAGACCTTTGTCACTAGAGTGTGTGATAAGGCCTATTGAGTCTTCCAGATAGGCCAGATAGCAATAACATAAGTATATGACTTCTTTTGCAAACCTCCACATGCATTGTACTCTTGGATTCCATAGGGCTCTATACTTTATCACTAGATAACCCTATACTGCAGGCTCTATGCTCTTATTGCTAGGCTCTCTGCATTGATTGGCTCTATGCTCTATTGCTAGGATCCTGATCACAAGTGGACTCTATGCCACAGTTGCTAGACTCTCCACACTATCCTTGTCACCCATACAAGAGGGTCTATCCAATCTTTAACAATAACTGTCTAGTTCAGGATGTTAATAAGAGTTTAATTTGATACACCTCTGCTAAGTCCCTGTCATTCTACACACTATGTGCATCACTGTAGAAGAAGTCAAACTGAGGTCACTGACTTACCCAACCTGAATCCATTACTCTGAATCCTGCTATTCTTCCATTATCCCCTTTTATACCCACTCCAACTCCTCCTCATCTTCTTGGACAACTACTTCAACCTCCACCTCTAATAATAATTTCATTGAATACTACGATACTGTGCATCTTGCTTCACAATACTATCTTGACTCTCACCCCTATCACTTACATGCTCCACCTCCTTAGAAGCTCCATACCCCTTCACTTCTGAACAAAGGAAAGAAGCCAGAGAATGTAGAAAGAACTCTCCACCACCCAGTTCATTATTAGGAGAAACAGCTACTACCTCAACCACCCACACCACTTCACCTTTCCCAGAAACCTCACCTAAACTCCCAGGCACCCTACCCTCCTCCAGCCTGCCCACAATTGCTTCCTCTAGTAAAGAAAAAAGAAGACAAACTTCAGAACCAACTAAATCAACCTTATCCCAAATACAACTTACACAACTCACCCCTGCCAAAGAAGAAAGACTCAAACAAGCTAAAGCAAAAACACAACAACAAGATATTACACAACTCAACAATACTATCTCCTTCTACAACAATAAATCAGTCAACAATCCCCTCAACAATCTTGAGTCAACCCTTTACAAATTTCTTATACAACAACAATCTTTTATTGCAGATGAACTCTTCAATGTCACAAAACTTGACCTTGAAACAGTATGACAAAGACTCTACAATCTTAGATTCCAGTTCCACAAAAAACCACTCAATCTCTTCAAACTCTCTGTATATGAAGCCCTCAAAACCAGAGAACTTACCCTTGACCCCACCTCTAGATTATAGCCAGATGCTGGACAATATTCCCTTCCCTCATTTCCACCACAACCTACAGGTTGCACTCCAACTCTGTCAAGAACACCCTAAACCTCATCTCTGCCACCTATTAGAAATACACCTAGAACCCCATGTCAACCATCTCCAAGCCTGCAATCTCAGACACCTCCAACCCTAATACCCAACATAGCAACAACAACTCCAAAATGACCTAAATTCAACACTCCACCAGCATTCCTTGGTAACCCAAAGGATTATAGACAATAGAAAGAGGCCATCAGACTCTATATCTCAGCAAATGCCACACTATTTAATAATACTGCCAGCAATATCGACAATACCATTGCTGTACCATGGATCCTATTCTATATGGATGGACCAGCAGCATCATGGAAATCTACTTATATTGAGACCAATTCAACTACAGCCACAGACTTCATGCCTACAACCTATGCCATCTTCTGGACAGAAATAGACATCTCATACCAACTGGCTAGCACTCAAGCTGATGCCCTTGACCATGTTATGGTGATGCTGGATTGTTTGTAATCAAGTGTGTTCAGTCATCCTCTACAGGAAGCCTCACAAAGGAGACTCTTTGTGTTAGCATGTTCTAAGTTACGAATAACTTATAGATACTTGATCTATTAATAGACAAGATCTATCAATGGATCAAGGGTCCACTAACTCCTCAAGAGGTTCTTCACCATGAGTATTAAGATCAGTGATATAGAACTCAGATCAAAGTTCTATATCAAGAGCAACTTAATCAATAAGCTTGAGAGTAACACTTTATGACTTAAATCACTTTCACACTAAGTTGAGTTAAGAGACTCTATTCTTGAGGCTCCACCTAACCAAGTAGAAACAATGGTTTCTCTTTGTTAGTTGAGCTTGCTTATATACTACTCATACATGTTTGTTTCTACTATATAGATGAAAACATAAGTACATAAGTAGAATGTTCTGGCAACTTTGGGAATGTTCAGAAAGGTTGTGGAACCTTCTGGAACATTGTAGAACATTCTAAGAATATCATGGAACAACATAAACAACTCATGGAACATTGTAAACAAAGAACTAAGAATAACATAGAACAATGTAAACATATCATAAAACATTGTAAACAAGTTCTATAAATATTGTTCATGTTTGTCTTAGTAGATATAGCCTATATATACTAACTAAGACAAATAGAAACAAATAAAGGAAAATTGTATCATTCATAATATTATCCCTTTTGTATATAGATGTCCTCATCTATCTACATACTAATCTATGTGTCCTTCTCCAACCATATTGTATGTGGCTACATCATCATATTCAAATGGTTCAGGAGTGTACTCACCATCATTCTCCACAATTGGGGATCTTGCACCTGTGCAAGAAGGTGATCAGTGATGGGAAGTGTGTCCTGAATTGGCTGTGTTCTGATGAGGTAAGGAGGTCTGGAGTTTTCCAAGACCCCAGGGGTCATGATGACATCCTCGCTGTTTTGGCTGCTTTCACTGCTTAACAGGAGGGTTGGGACAGTATGTCAGTCTGAGATCTGTAGTGTTGACAGATCTCATGGGAAGATGTTGTTCTGATCTAGATCTGACATTGGCGATACTGGGGATGTGATTGCCAGTTGATATACTGGACTGAGTGGACTGTATTAGAGCATCTCAGGCTCCAGACTGGGTGATGGTATTGGGAGAAGTAGTTGTATTGGCATTGGGCTGGTTATAGTGTACTGCTAGCACTATGGGATCTGTGAGTAGTTGCCATCCAGCAAGTCCTTGATAAGGATTTTGGGGACAATACTTGGTGAAATGTCCAGGGGTGAAAGTGTCACAGTACCCACAGTAGTACTTGCAACATTTCATCTTGCAATGACCTATTCTGTTATATAGATCACAGGGATAGTATCCACATTGAGGTTTATGAGGAGAGGGATAGGAAGCTTGAGGAGCTTGTTGAGGAGGTGTCAGAGGATGTTGAGCATGTATAGTGGAGTAGATCATATCCACTCAAGGAGATTCTGCTGGTCTACCAGCAGATAGGGGAGTGAGTGTAGCATCAGGGAATTGGGGGCACACAGGAGTTGGTGCATGTTGGTTTGAAGTTTGTTGGTTTGGCTTCTCAGCTGAGTAATTTCCATGGGGGTCAACTCTGAGGAGATGATGGGCAATGTTCTCAGTATAGGGACCCCATGGGAGAATGCTCACCAGAGCATTAAGATTTGCAGCAATCTCTTGTTGGATGGCCTGGTAATTTGCTTGTGCAATAGCAAGTGAATCAACAAGATTCCTGATCTTGTGGACTGATGAAGTGAATTGAGGATGGCTGCTGTAAGCAGCCAGAAAGTCATTGGCTGTTTGTTGAGATGAAAAAGCTTGTCTAAGGATAGCATGCAGATCAGGGGATGGCATAACTTCACTTGGTTGATTTCTAAGTGTAGTTGTCAAGGAAGCACTATGGGAGTGAGAGGATGTCATCAACTCATCACTCAAGGAGTTAGGGCTGGTGTTCTGGTTCTCATTCTTAGAGTTTTTAGTAGAGGGCAAGTTGGAGCTAGTAGGAGTTTTTGCTCCTTTAGGTTCTTCAATAAGCTGTGTCATTGAGGATGGGGAAAGTTTAGGAGAGTCCATAAAGTCTTTTATACTGGAGAAGAATTTCATTTGAATTTTCAAGATGATCTTCAGGTTCCTATGAATCTTTAGTTGCTCCATAGCCTGACCAGTGAATAAGATACTCTAGATGTCCCCTAGAATGTGTTCCTTCATGTCTATAATTTAGAATTGCTTTGATTTCATATTCTTCTTCTCCTGACATGAGTGTAGGAGATGGTTCCACATGGTGTTTTCCATAAATATTGTTCTCAATTGCTGGCATGAGGAGAGAGGCATGGAACTTGTTATGGATTTTCCATTTTGGTGGTAGTTTTAATTCATAAGTCATAGGAGAAGTCTTTCAGATGATTGTGAAAGGTCCTCTCTTCATTGGCTGAGTTTCTTCAATACATATGGTACTAGAGATTTCTGTTATCTAGCCATACTTTATCTCCAACTTTGAATGGTGTCCATGCTTTATTCTTTCTATTTGCCATTAATAGGTGTGTTCATTCATGTACTTCAAGTGCTGCTTCTCTGGCTTTCTGTAGGAATAAAGATTTTTTGTCTACAGAGGGTATTTTTGTTTCCTCTTTTGATATGAAGGTTTTGGGGTTGAAGCCATAAAGGAGTTCTGCAGGTATATGTTGTCTTCTAGCATGTACTTTGGTATTGTGTACAAATTTGATGATAGGAAGGGCTCATTTCCATGTATTGGGGTGCTTTGAAGTATACACTGCAAGGTAGAATTCAATTTCTTGGTTATACCATTCCATTGTTCTGTCAGTTTGAGGGTGGTATGCAGTAGATAATGCTGGTGTAATATTGAGTTTCTTGTATAATTGTTGTATGGATCTAGCTGCAAATCATGGATCTCAATCTGAAATGATCTTTTTGGGAGTTTCATATTTTGAAAACACTTTTTCGATCAAGATGTTGGCTATGTCATCAGCTGTTGCTGTCTTCTTTGTAGGGGTTAGGATTATCCCTTTTGTAAGTCCATGGTCCACTATGGACAAATACTATTAAATCTATCATTAGGTGGTAAGTCAGTAATAAGATCCATAGATATTTGTGAAAAAGTTCATATGGATTTGGGTGCTTTAATTGGTTGCATTGGTAGTTTTACTGGATGTTGGTTAATTTTGTATTGTTGACATGTGGTGCATCCTTTAATATAGTTCCTAACATATGTATACATGCTGGGCCAGTAAACTTCTTCATTTAATTTCTGAAGAGTTTCCATGATTCCAGGATGTTCTGAGGTCATATGATCATGTACACATTGTAATAACATGTGTTTCATGTCTGAATTGTCAGGAATAACTAGTCTTCCTTGGTATTTATAGAGACCATCTTTGATTTCAGAGTGATCAGATGTTGGCATATGATCCTGAACTTCTTTTGATAGAAGTTGAGAAGTATCAGCTTCCATCATAAAATTAATGATATCCTCATAGACTTGATTTGTTTTTAGTTTGGTTGTTATGTTTGGGGTGATGAATTTTTCAGGTGGTATGGCTACCATGTTTTTGTTGTCTTTTCTATCAGGTTTAAAATCTGGTCTTCTGCTTAATACATCAGCTAACAGATTCTTTTTCCCAGGTAGATGTCTAATTTCATAGTTGTAATATGTCATTTCTAGTATTCATCATGATTGTCTCTGATTTAGATATTGAGGTTCTCTAAATCGAGTAATATTTTCATGATCAGACCATATGATTACTGAATATGGTGATCTATCAAGGTAGTGTCACCACATCTTCAAGGCTTTAATAATGGCTAAGAATTCTTGATCGGAACAGTGATAATTTCGTTCCATGGGTGTTAAGACTTGAGAAAAGTATGCAACTGGATGTTTGTCTCCATTTAAATCTCTTTGTAGTAGTACTGCTCCTGTTACATATTGTGAAGCATCACATTCTAGTTTAAACTGTTTAGTTTGATCTATCATATGCAATATAAGTTGTTTGTTAAATCATTGTTTGAGTGTTTTAAACACTTGTCTCACTTTGTCAGTGAATTGGAAGGTTGTTTTCTTTTGGAGTAATTGATTTAATGGATGTGTGATTTCAGAATAATTTTTGATAAATTTTCAATAGAAATTGCAAAATCCAATAAATTGTCAAACATGTCATTGGGTTTGTGGTTCCAGCCAATCATCAATTCCTTTGAGTTTGATTGGATCCATTTCAATTTTGTCTAGTGTAACTATGATTCCTAAATATTCAAGTCATTGGACTTTGAATTCACATTTTTCCATTTTGAGATATAATTTGTTTTCTTCTAAAACTTGAAGTACTGGTTTTGTTAAGGAATTGAGTTGTTCTTTTGTAGTGGCATGAATTAAGATGTTATCTAGATAGATGATTACTCCTCCTTTGATAATAAGATTGCCAAATAGTGTATCTATCATTGTCTGAAATGTTGCAGGAGAATTAGTCATTCTGAAGAACATGACTAATAGTTTGTATAGTCCATTAGTTATCCTAAAGGCTTCTTTCCATTCATCTCCTTCAGATATTTGTATATTATTATATCTAAGTCTAATATTGAGTTTTGTAAACTATTTTGATCCTTTTAATTTGTCAAGAATGTCTGCAATGTTTGGAATTAGATGGGCATTTTTAATGGTATGTTGGTTTAAATATCGATAATCTTGACATGGTCATAAGTCTCCTCCTTTTTTTTCTACAAAGAAAAAGGATGATGTTATTGGTGATTTCAATTCTTGAATATATCCCTTTTATAGGTTTTCATTGATAAATTTGTCTATTTCTTGTTTTTCTTTAGGTATAAGATGATAAATAAGCATTTATTTTGCTATGAATTCAGGGCTTGTTTTGATTTTGTAATCCTAGAGTCATCTAGGTGGCATCTTTTCTGATTCTTCTTTATTGAAGACAGAAAGATATTTGTGGAATTCTTTTGGCATGGCTTTAAGTGGGTCTTATTCTTATTTGATTGCCGATTTATTATGGAGGGTAGTAGAAGTGTTGGTTTTGTTGATTATATCAATTTGATTAATGATGTCAATATGATCATCAATATCAATATGAAATAACATCATAGGTTCAGTTTGTTTATTTCTCCATCTTAGAAAAGGTTTCTGCCAATCAATATTGGGGTTATATTTGTTTAACCAAGTCATTCCAATAAATAATTGGTATTTGCCTAGTTAGATAATCTTTGGATGAATTGTCATTCTTTTTCCATTGATTTCCATTTTTAGTTTGGTATAATGTGTACATTGTCTGGCTTTATTTCTTGATCCATTGGCATTGTACATTTTTGAAGGCTTTATTAAAGGAAATTTTGGAAGATTATATTTTTGAACCAATTGAGGATCAATGAAATTTCCTGATGCTCCTGAATTGAGTAAGGCTTTGATAGAATGTTGATTTCTACCAGTATATAGGATGGTTGTGATGGTTAATGCTTTCCCTCAGTTAAGAAGTTTGACAATGTTGATTTGATCTTCTGATCAAATCAAAAATTTTCATTTTCTTTGTCTTCTTGGTTGTCTTCATCAATTGAATAGACTATTGCATTAGGATCTATTTTTCTCTTTCTTTTCCCTTGTGGCTGACTTGTCTTTTTAGTGTTTTGGGAAGAATGAGGGGTTGTCTTGGACTGTAAGGTGTTAGGGTTCTGGGAGTTAGTTTTTCTTAGATGTAGATAGGCTCTTCTTTCTGGGCAATTCCTGTAAAAGTGACCTTTCTTCTTACAGAAGAAATATTGTCCATTTTGAAGAGCCATTCTTTGTTCATCTGTAAGGACATTGTTTATGAGGTGGTTGAGGGTGTTAACATGCTCAGTGGAGTTGTCTTCTCCTTTGTCTTCACTATAATCTGTTTCATCTTCTGATTCATTGTTATAGATATCATCTTCATCTTCATCTTCAATTAATAGTCGATTAATGGAATGATAAATCCTATTGACATCCATATCCCATTTGTTTCTTTTAAATTTAGGGAGTATGGGATCTTGTGTAATATCTCTATATCTTGGGCCATTACCTCGGTATGTTCTTCTATGTCAGTTTGATTTTGAAGATTTGGAAGATTTTCTATAGCTTGAAGTAGATGGTCAAAGACTGAATTTACATTGCTCTTGAACAATTCAGTAAGCATTTCTTGCCACAGTTTTCCATGCATCCAATGTGGTTGGATTTGATCTAATTTCTTTGACAGCAATATCTCAATTCAATCCTTCACTGAAAGTGGCTTGTAAGGAAGTGTTATCTTGTAGTCTGGCTTTTGATGCAAGGACTGAGAAGTCACTAATGTATTCTTCGATATATCTGCCTCATTGTTTACAGGCTTGTAGTCTTTGTTCTACTTCATAAGCTTGTTAGATGGGTGCAAAGGCTTGTTCCATTGCTGTTTCAAATGTTGCCCATGTTGGGAGATTGGCATAGGTAGCAATGTAGTCTTGCTTCCAGTTTGCTGCTGCATATATGCATAATCCGAGAGCATATCTAATTTTCTGTTCATCTGTTGGGGCTCCAATTGAGTCAAAATATAATTGTAAGGAGATGAGCCAGTCCCTAAAGGTATCTGGATCTCCATTGAAGTTCTCTGGTTTTGGGAACTTAATGGTATTGGGTGCAGGAGCTGCTGCTATTGCTGGTGGGTTTCCTCCTGGTGGATTTCCTCCTGGTGGACTTCCTCCTGGTGAGTTTCCTCTTTTTGGTGTGGATTGTTTTGGCAGTAAGTGTGACAGAGTATTTCCAGTATGTTTTATTCCACTTGGACCTGCTCTGGTATTGACAGTAAGTTTTGGTTGTTCTTTAGCTTTTTCTTTTCCCTTAGATACTGGACAGAGTCTTGGGAGTTGAATAGTTTTGTTTCCTGAATTGGCATCTGTGTTGAAAGATAGGTAGTTTGATGTTCCAATGGGTGGGAATAATTCATAATTTTCTTTGAATTGTTGTTTGTCGAAGTTAATGGTATTACTTGTCTCCTTACTGGGTCATAGTAATGGATTACTTTGTGTAGGGGATTGTCCACAACTATTAGGTTTGGATGTTGTAGGTTTGAATTCTCTGGGAAAACTGGGGAAGGTCTTTTCCATAGTGAAGATTGAGGGCTTTTGTTTCTCAGGTGTGATTAATAGTCTGCTAAATTGTTTGACAAGAGGTTCTGTTGTAATTCCAGGACTTGATCAATCAAAAGCTTGTTGTATTTTGGTTGAAAAACCTGTTTGTATTCTTTTGGTGGGTTTGTTAAATTCTGTAGAATTTGGACTGTTAGGTTCTGTTGTTGATTGGGAGTCTGGGTTCTTGTAATTATTGGGATTTTTGAAAGCTTCTTGGTATTCAATATCAAGATCTGGGATATATTAGTCTGGGAATATATGGGATTTGTCGAGTTCATCTTTTTCTCAATATCTCCAGGTATTTTCAGGTTCAGTTTTCCAAACTCTTCTTCTCCAAGTTTTACTGTAGAAGGTAACAGTTATATTTGATGGGATTGAGTACCATGTATTGAATTTATTTCAGGGGATATTGAATAGAATGGATATCCAAGTCAATCACAAAGATTACACTTGCACTTTTGAGCTGTCATTTTTGAAAGTTAGTAATTTACTAGTATACTTCTAGCACTCAGTCTGCCTGAACTGGGTAGTGGGGAATATTTTGGATTTCAAACCTTGGCCTAATAACCAGTAGGGGGGATCAAGCCTGAATTTGTCTAGGTCAACAATAGTCTCCACTGACTAACAAGCCTGAGTTAGACTCTCAATAGAGTGGTCACTAAATGATTTTGGCCTATAGCCAGGTACACTTGAACTCTTTGCATTATGAACCAACTCAGGGACCCTGTACCTTTACAGATATATCCTTGAACCCAAATCTTATCAACTCTTTCTTTCCCACATACCACCACCTTTGCTCTGGGGTGTCTCCTTCCTCATGGTCTTGCTGCCCTCCTAGGATCACTCGCAGTCTGCTATCCTCACCATTTTAGGGTTCATGGTGTCTGCTCTTTGCTTCCATGGCTGGGTTGCTCATGATGACCACCTGCTCTTTTAGTGTTGAGTTGAGCGTACTTTGGCTGTACTCCTCCACCTCCTTCCACATCTTCTCAGGTCTTGCCTGGGTTGGCGTCCCCTCTCTTTTGGCCCTCTTCTGCTTTGGTGGTTGGGTTGGGCCTCTTCACTGGCCTGGGCACATCTATATTGTGCTTGGGCCATATACATCCCCCAGTCACCCTTGTGGCCCCCCATTTCCAAACCTGCAGTTTTGCTGAGTAAGTGGCTACTATTTTGGTCAAGCGCTCTTTTGTGCTTGACTCATCTTCCTTCTCTCAGGCTAGTCTCCCACTGGTCCCTCTTGGCCCTGGTGCCACACTACTGCTGGGGTCCTCTTTTCTTTGGAATGTTGAGTTAAGTCCACTTCTCTATCCCTCTCTTCTTCCTGGTATGCTGGTCCTTGTGGATGGCTGCCAACATCCCAGGTCCTTGCAGGGGTAACCCCTCTGTGCTGCCTTCCCAGGGCCTGATCCCCACAGGAGCCCTATGCCTGCATGTGGCATACTGTGCAAGTATATGATATTGCCACTTATTATCCCCTCTGGGTGCCACTGTCAAGGTGGTTGGCATTTCAGATATCCCTTAGAAGATATCAGTGGTTGAGCATATGGGTGGGCACTCACTTGGCTGTTCCCAATGAAACCAAAATATCAACAAGGCCCCTGTTTTGAGGAAGGCATTAGACAGTTGCTGGTCTCAGTGAACGATTTGGACTCTTTCTGTTGTGTTCCTTATTTAGTCATTTCCAGCCCTCCCCCTGTAACAGTAGCCTGGGCTTA
>KQ961981.1:175914-195779 GCA_001563735.1 Leucoagaricus sp. SymC.cos | reverse complement strand
TAATTCTAACAAGTGTGCACTCTACCCAGTTACACTTTTCTGTTCTACCAACTTTTCCAGAGGTAACCAAACTGGATTTATCCTCTTGATATTGTGGGAATCTAGGTCCACAATATTTGCTGAAGGTCTTAGAGAGTGGTAACAAGCTATTCCAATTTTCACAGTCATCTGTGTGAGCTTGAATGGCTCAGACTTGAACAAACCTGCAAGTCCTCAATGACTTCACTAGTTGGCAGTGTCTCTGTACCTCCAACTCTTATCAAGGGTGTTAATCCTTCAGTGAAAGATAGTCAGTCTTTCATTTTGAGGGTATATCCTCTTGATTATAGAGTGCCTCAATATAGCAGATTAGCCTAGGGGGCACCTCTCTTTCCAGAAAGATCTCTTATGAGACTGATGGGTAGATATTCACCTCTGCTGCTAAACAGAAGAGGATCATTTCTACTTAATGTTATGGTGACACTGGATTATTTGTAATCAAGTGCATTAGGTCATCCTCTACAGAAAGCCTAACAAAGAAGACTCTTCATGTTAGTGTGTTCTAAGTTACAAATAACTTGTAGGTACTTGATCTATTAATAGACAAGGTCTATCAATGGATCAAGAGTCCACTAACTCCTCAAGAGGTTCTTCACCACAAGTATTAAGATCAGTGATATAGAACTCAGATCAAAGTTCTATATCAAGAGCAACTTAATCAATAAGCTTGAGAGTAACACTTTATGACTTAAATCACTTTCACACTAAGTTGAGTTAAGAAACTCTATTCTTGAGGCTCCACCTAACCAAGTAGAAATGATGGTTTCTTCTTGTTAGTTGAGCTTGCTTATATACTACTCATATATGTTTGTTTCTACCACATAGACAAAAACATAAGTACATAAGTAGAATGTTCTGGCAACTTCAGAAATGTTCAGGAAGGTTGTAGAACCTTCTGAAACATTGTAGAACATCATAGAATATTCTAAGAATATCATGGAACAATATAAACAACTCATAGAACATTGTAAACAAAGAACTAAGAATAATATAGAACAATGTAAACATATCATAGAACATTGTAAACAAGTTTTATGAATATTGTTCATGTTTGTCTTAGTAGATATAGTCTATATATACTAACTAAGACAAATAGAAACAAATAAAGGGAAATTGTATCGTTTATAACAGACTATCTCTCATCATTTTTGCAAGGAAACTGAGACATCAAAGTCTATATCACAGAATTCTGCTCTCTGGTCACACAGACTGGAATCATAGGAGATATGGAAAAAGTCTACCATTTCAAGAATGGGCTCTACCCAAAGATTGTGTACAAAACAATCTCACAGAACCCTGCAAACACCCTCAATGCTTGGATTACCACTGCCAGAGCACAGGCTCAAGTTGCTAAGATAGAAGAAAGCTATCTTGTGAGAAATGCCAGACATTCTAGAGGACATCAAACAGGCCAACATCAAAAACATAAATCATCAAATTTCCAGACTCCAATTTATAGACCAAGCCTTCCTCCTCACTCCTTGCTGCCACAGAAAGACTCTATGGTGATAGATATCAATGCCATTTCAGAAAAGATCAACAACATCCATCTGGAGGCAAATAAAACATTTCTTGACCAAAATGTCAACTCTGAATTAGAAGACAACAAATTGACCTTCCAAGAACAAGTCAAAGCTGCCACAGAACAGCTGGTACAAGAATACCTCAATGCAATATTCACTGATGAACAGAAATGTGACTGAAACTCAGGCAGTTGCTTCTGTTGCCACAAACCAGGTCACTGAGCTGCAAAATGCCCCCTCAGAGAAGTCCCATGACTATCTTTATCCTCCAGGATTGGCCCACAAATTTCTTTGTTATCCAATATATCTCTATGACCCAAATTTTCCCATAATATCCCCAGAAACACCACCTCATGCAACCAACAAGGGAAATGTCACCTCAGCAAAAAGAAAATGCTAGGAATATGAGAGCTTGTAGATAACACTGAAGAAAGTGAAATAGAAGAGATTTATGAAGAAATTGACACTATTGACTCAATTTCCCATCAAGACATTCAAAACATAAAAGATTTTGCTTAAAGAGACTTGCCCAGTCCACATCAAGCTCTCCCCTTTCCCCACCTTCCAGATCTTATCTACTTAGAAATCTAGGACATTCTATAAATAATGTACAACTCTGTCAGTCACCCAGTTGAGTAATATATCTTCCTTGTCACCTTAACATGGATTTGAACTCTAAGGGAAATGTGGAAATCCTTGCCCTCCTTGACTCTGGTGCTTCAGAAAATTTCATTGACCCTTCATTTATTCATATTCACAACCTCAAACCTCTCCTTTGCCCTCTCAAAAGTCCCATCACTATTGGAAACACCAATAGTACAACTAACCAACAAGGAACAGCTACACACTACTGCCCCCTCACTATTACTGTTGATGAAATCAATATGGATATTAAACCAAAAGTCATCAGCTTAGGATGTCCCCACATGATCCTAGGTCTTCTATGGCTACAACAACATAATCTAGATATCAATTGGGAAAATGGCACTCTACAATGGAGACAACACTCTTGGAAACAAAAGCAATTTCAAGAACTCATTAATTTAATGCATAAGGATAACTACTCCATTGAAATCATTAACTTATTCTATCTTGAACCTACAGGTCAAGATTTCGAAGAAATCAATTTTAAGACCTCTGTCTCTATTTTCCTCAACCAACAATTCAAAGCCAAATGACAAGACAACCCAAAGAAAGCTGTACCTCGAGAATACCATGACTTTCTCAAAGTATTTAACAAGAAAGCATCAAAGAGGTATCTCCCACCTTGTTCTTGGGATTATAAAATCAAGACCAAACCCTTCTTCCACCCTATTTCAATGAAATTGTATCAACTCTCACTCAAAGAAGAACAAGAACTCAAAGCTTTCCTAAAGGAAAATCTCAACAAAGGCTACATTAAACCATCTAAATCCCCTATAGCATCCCCTTTCTTTTTTGTAGCAAAGAAAGATGGAAAGCTATGACCCTGCCAAGATTACCACTACCTCAACAAACATACCATCAAGAATGCCTATCCCATCCTCCTTATATCCCAAATTCTCAATAAGCTCAAAGGCATGAGATACTTCACCAAACTTGACATACATCTTGGATAAAACAATATCAGGATTTGCTCTCAAGACATGTGGAAAGCCACTTTCAAAACTCATAAAGGTTTATTTTAGAATGTGCAACTCTCCTGCCATGTTCCAATCAATGATGGATTCCTTCTTCTGACCACTCATTAATCAAGGTGTCATAATAGTCTATTTAGATGATATATTGATCTATGCCAAGACTAAAGAAGAACTTTGATGGATCACTTGTAAAGTTCTAAAAATACTTCAAGATAATGATCTCTACCTAAAAACAGAAAAATGCAAGTTTGAACAACAAACTCTCAAATATCTTGGTGTTATCATTAAACCTAACTCTGTCTCAATGGACCCCACCAAACTAAAAGGGATCAAAGATTGGCCTACATCCAAATACATCTAAGATGTCTGAAAATTCATCAGATTCTGTAACTTATACTGATGATTCATTTATTGATATGCCAACCATACATGATCTCTTAATACACTCATGAGCAAGAACAAACCTTTTATTTGGACACCAGAATATGACATGGCATTCATTCATCCAATTAAAAGAAAAATTCCTCAAAGAACCCATCCTGCTCATGCCTAACTATGCCAAACCCTTCAAAATCGAATACAATGCATCACAATTTGCTTCAGGAGCCATCCTTCTGCAAAAAGATGATAATGGTGCTAAACACCCCATTGCTTATCTTTCCAAATCATTCTGCTGCAGAATGCAACTACCACTACTCTGAACAAGAATTCTTTACTATCATTCATGCCCTCAAAGAATGGAGACATTATATCAAAGAATCCCCTCACAAAACTATTATCTGGTCAGACCATGAAAATCTGAAAAGATGGAGAAAACCTCAGGATCTCAGCTAACACCAAGCATGCTGGACCCAATACTTTTCCAGATTTGACCTAGAAATCAAACACATTGCTGGACAAAAGAACAGACCTGCTGATGCTTTATCTTGTCACCCTAACCATGAACCAACAGATAAAGATAATCACAATGTCACCACACTCCCCAACAAATTCTTTGACAAAGAAGAATTAAACATCATCAACAATGCTACCACTACCCTCATTTAAAAATCCCCTGGATCTGAAGGATTGCCTCATACAAATGGCAAATTATCTATTCCTAATAACCTCATCATTAAACACTAACTTGTACAATGCTGCCATGATATTCCTACTACTGGACATCCAGGAATAGCTGAAACACTTCAAAAACTCCAATCATTTGTCTACTAGCCTGGAATGAAATCCTTTGTCATTAACTATGTCAATAGATGTGGTAAATGCCAACAATTCAAAATTAACTGTCATCCCACCAAGCCACTCCCAATGCCCATCACAGCCCCCAAATCCACTGCCCCATTCACCCAAATTTCCATAGATTTGATCACCAACCTACCCTCTGTTGATGGCTACAATAGCATATTGTCTGTGGTGGACCACAGTCTTATGAAAGGGATAATACTTGTCCCAACATAAAACAGCCAACTCAGAGAAAATCACAGATTTACTCAATGAAAGAGTATTTTTATGCTATAAAATTCCCAAAAAGATCATTAGCAATTGTGACCCCTGTTTTTCATCTCACTTCATGAAAGACCTCACCAAAGCTATCAGTATTGAGCAAGCTCTCTCTACTGCCTTTCACCCTCAAACAGATGGAACCACAGAATGCTTCAATCAGGAAATCCAAAAATATCTCACCATCTACTGCAATGGAGACCTCTGAAAATGGAAAAAGATGTTACCAACTGTGAAATTTGTTCACAACTCACAGTGCCATGCTGGATGAAAACACACTCCTTTCAAATTGCTCTATGGCTATAATCCCCAAACTTATCCTACCACAGAACCCACCACAGTACCTACCATAGACAAACATCTTAAGCAACTAGAGAAATCTCACCAACTTGCTCTAGAAGCCCACAAAAAAGCTAGACAAGTAATGCTTGGATGCCACAATAACCCAAATTGGGAACTCTTCAAAGTTGGTCAGAAAGTCTGGCTTAACAACTGAAACCTTGCCACTGCTGCTAATAAAGACACTTTATGGAAATATATCCAAAAAGTTGAAGAACCCTTCCAAATATGTTGAAGACTCTCACCAGTCACTTATGAACTCAACTTACCAACCAAATGGTTCCACACTTCACTCCTCACTTCATATAAGAAAACCTCACAATATAGTCCTAACTTCTTCAATCTACCACCTGACCTTGTGGACAGTTTCAAAGAATATGAAGTTGAGAAGATTATCAAGCACAAGAGACCCCCACAGGGTATGAAGTACCTAATTAGGTGGAAAGGTTATTCCCCATCTAACAATACTTGGGAATGGGAGGATGATCTCAAATACTTAGGAGAACTACTTAGGGAGTATAAAACTGCAAATAAATTACCCCAGTACAATGCAGAAACCCGCTTCAAGCCAACCAAGTAAAAGTACTACACATGAGATTCATAAAAACTTCCTTACACCTTGCTTCTTCTTCCAGTCCTATTAAATATCCCACTCCCATCATTACTTTTTACAAATTCCACATACCACACCCTTGTACTTCCCCATGTCTGATGAAATCCAATCTTGGACCCACCTTGACATGCTCTCATTCTTCCACCCTGACATCAAATGGTGCTCTGACAATGAACAAGAATATGCCTGACAGCATCTTAAATGAATAGATCACCAGCCCTTCTCTAACACTGCTGCTGACAGCCAGTCAGATATCTCTTCCCATACCAGGTCCTATGCTACCACTCCCCAGTCTCCAGACTCTTCATCAACAGAACACCCAACTGATGCCACCAGTTCTGACCAATATACCACAACCTCCTCCCCTCATTACAGTCATCAATCTCAAAGTCCCTACCACTTCTCACTGCCCTCCCCCACCACCACAGCTGAGATACAGGCCAGGCTCTTTTCAAGTGTTGATTGCACTAGAGAAACCCACTCTGCCATGTTCATCTATTATAATGATAATCTGCAAATGGCTACCCTGGTCAACACCTTCTGGTTGAACATCCTTACTGCACTTTGTCCACAATGTCATGCCACACTTGCCTACCATGATGTTCTCCAGAGCTATAAGGACTTGGACAATAGTGAATTCTCCTATCACTATCTCAGGATATGTCAAAGGTTCCTCCTACTTAATCACACCACAAAGTGGACAGGAACTTCACAATGAAATATTCAACATAGAGAGACATGTCAAGAGAATATTTCTCTCCCTGACTACACCAATCAATCAACTCAAACCAAGGACCTGAACTCCCTGGTACATAACAAAAATAGGAAGTTGGCTAATGACAATGACAATAACAGAAATCAACAACCTCAAGAAATTTCTTTCTGACAATCCTCCTCCTCCCCACCAGGCTACAGAAGAAGAAGTTTCCACTGCCATTGACTGGGCCATGTCAAATCAGAATGTTTGTGCTATCACTGCTCTGGTTGCTGCTGATATGGTCTTAGGCATACTGTGTGCCAGTATCTGGAAAATCCTCAACTGAGGAATTGATCACAAGTTCTTCCTTCCTCTCTTCACTCCCAATCACAATCCACCAGATCACAATCCAGCCCACCTAGAATTTGATGACCTCATATACCCACTCTAGTTAATCATGATGGAAGCCAAGAAGAAGAACCTTGACAATGCAATCACCCTCCTCCCCAAACTAGCTATTCCAGTGAACATATCCTTACCTGACCCAATACCCCTATTCCTGTTCTGGCCTATCCCTCTGACTATCCCAACAATATCTCCACTCAACAGCAAACTATTCTCAATGATGAGCAACTCTCCCCAAGAGCCATCTTCATTGAAGCCCTCAACTAATAAGATTAATGTCACAGTCAACCCACCTGATAATGCCCAATCTGAGTTGCTCTTGTTCCCCTCTCTCATGCTGGAATCTCTACCACTGTATTTAATGATCTTAGCATCCAACTACATCTTTTACAAAACCAATCCCCAGACAGGATATTACCAAGTTCACTTTCTACTCTTCCTCATCACTATTGAACAACCCAATCTCACTCTTACCATTGCACTAGGGAATCAATGCAAAATAGAGCAATTGAACCAAATTTTTGTCAATCAACCTCAAGAGATTGGTATCTCAACTATGCCCCTGACTCCCTTGATGTTGATCCCTACACTAACTTTGATCCAGTGGCCAACTACAACATTGATGGAGAAGGATGCTTCAATTGTTAATGAGATTGATACAGAGATCAATCCTTACAAAAGGGATAATGTTATGACTGACAGGACTTTGTTCCCATATTTGGATGGTGACATCACTCTTGATCCAGACTCATCTATTTTCTTTTCCAATGACTCTATGTTCAACCCTTACTTCTATTTCTGACCTATTTTATATTTAGCACAGATTGCTTTCCAATATGTAGCATGTTTCCACATTTTACCTTCTACAGTGCTCAACCTTGCCTAGTATCCAACCTTGACCATGCTCTGCATTCTGTAGTTCTATTCTGCACCCTAGCAAAGTACTTACCCATACCTTAGACCAAGTCATTGTCTATAGATGGTAGTACTACACTTGTATATAAGCTGATGTAATAGTTAGTATAACTCCAAGTTATATACTAGTTTATATCATGCATAAACCTCTTGCTCAAATATCCTAGTTGAGCTCTTATCAGTTGCTCTCTTAAACTCTGCTTGTGTTCACTCATATATTAGTGTTTACAGTGCATGTAACCTTTGCATGTTATACCCTGCTCTAGGCTAGACCTTTGTCACTAGAGTGTGTGGTAAGGCCCATTGAGTCTTCCAGATAGGCCAGGTAGCAATAACACTCTGGGAAGCAAAAGGTGATGCTATTCTGGTACCCTTGTGTTTCAGTGTTTGAGGGCCAAGGGTTAGACATGGGTTGGTGGACAGACCACACAGAATTACTTTGGGAAACCACAACCAAGGGTATAGTCAGCTCTGAATTTATGCTTCTCTTGAATTACATAAAGTGGTGTGATAAGGTCTGGGGACATGGAGATGTGCATCATGTACTGAGCAAGCTTGAAGGTTTGTCAAGAAAGTTCTTGGACAAGCATGTGGAGCAGCTTTGAATTGATGGGTTCTAAAGCATTTGCAGTATATATATACTATTAGATTTCCATTTTTATTTAACACAATCTGCTGCATGACTATCGACTGTCTCATACTGTGGTAATATCTTTAGTTGCCCTCCTAGATGCTGATATCTTATTGTAAATGCCTTCTTGTTAATGTGTATGCTACTGTTGTATCTGGTCTTGAACATTATATATTATAATATAATTCTTAATTTTTGAGTCTCTATTAACCATTTCAAAGGAATACAGCATAAGATGTAAGCAAGATATACATGACATTCACTGGAAATCAAGATCTATGTAGAAGGGTATAAAGTGGAGAATGGCTGGCTCAAACACTTGTAGAATATTGACAAGCTTTCCTCAATTATCTACTTTTAATAAATCTTTGCAACTTCCACAAACAACTCCAAATGGCTGAGTGGTCAGGTCAATGGGGTCACTGCTAGCACTGTTACCTTCAGCAATGGTCATCAGTTGAGTTGTGGTACCCAATTCAACAAACATAATGATTGAGTAGCATAGCTTCTCATCTCTAGCTGCCAATATGAGAGAAGGGAACAGTTGGATTTTTGTTCAAAACCATACTGTGACTTTAGTGTATAGACATACATTGCCAGTAGAAATGCTGCATGAATTGGCCAAGGGGGTGTACAGAGTGGAAGCTGGTCCTTGTGTTCTACTAGGCACATGAAAACCACATAAAATACATAATGGACCCATTCTACTTCAAACTTTTGTGAGAGACTGACAATTGTTCCTACTCATGCTGAATCAAGTCTGAAGAATTTAGTAATCTTGTAAAGGTTTCAATATGGAAGTAAATATTGTAGGCTTCTGGGGTAGAACTAATAATGATATGCAAATAATTCATGACTATATTTATTTGGCACATTAGATAGATGAGGTGACAGGCAGGAGATGAATGAGCATGTGAACACCTCAAATGATTGTCAGTGAGTGACCTGACAAATCTCATGATCCTATGTAGCAGAGTTAACAAGGCATTGTTGAAAAACCAAAAAGAAAGGAAAACAAATAACATATATTAGATAAAATGCTCTTTATTGCTGAAAAGTCTTTAAAAGTGGAGAAAATATTTATTATGAGGCTTTCTCTGTTCAATACCTATTAGACATACCAATAGTCCTGTATATTACAGAGTCAATCCTTGTTGCCAATCCATGTCACCACAAGGATAGTATTTGCATTAGGAAGAAGTTGAGTTTTAATCACACAAAGCAGTCTATTCTTGTACTTCTCTGTCCCATAGTGTGAATGTGTTTTGGCATCTCAAGATATTAGTCATTTTATGGGCAACGCCATCTATCAGCACAGCAACTATCAGTAATAGTTCTTGGAGCTATTCTTATCAAGTGAGAATATAAATCAGAGTTATGTATCTCACCTAATTATCTAGTGAACAGATTCATGTGAAGTGTTATTGACCTGACTACCCAGCATATAATACCTGCTTCAATTTTCTTACATCCTGGCTTTCTTATTGTAGACCACATCCTCTTCTAATATAATGACCTCTTATTCAGCATTCTATGTGTGGTCCATCTTGAAGACATGATATGCAAGTCTGCTGAGTTGTGCTCAAGGTTCCCCATCCTTCCTGATAAGCTTCCAGGGTAATAAGCTGGCCAGTGGTATTCTCTTCACAATTTTACTGAACTTTAAACATATCTACATGTCTCTTGTGGTATGTCTCTTGGCTTTATTTCAAAATCAAGTTATGTTTCTAATATTCATCTCAGCTAGCATATTCTATCTATCTGTTATGCTCCTTTTGCATGATGCCTGCTGGACAACCTGAGATCAAGAACTTTGTTTCCTTTGTAAATGCCATCATTGGTGAGATAGCTCTTTTTTTTTTAAAAAAAAAAAAAATCAAAAATTTATAACGTGGTGCTCAGATGCAGTCTGCAACTCCAGTAACTACAATTACAAAGTACCCTGTTATGGTATACTAAACCTAATACGCAGGAAGTAGAAATGGAGATTTAAGACACAGAAAAGTATATATAAAAATCAGAGAAGTCAGACAACCAAAGAATCAGTCCCGACATCATAACACCAAATGGTGAGCCCCGTATAATAGACACCTACTTCTCAGCACGTTGTCTTGAAAACCAGTCAGCGTCAAATTGATAACACCAAAACTTGCACTTGTGGTCATATGCTGCATGTTTTCTATGACAATTCAAACAAATAAGTACGTGCGGACAGTCAACATCTGCAATTGTGGGAGGAATGGGTGGGGTAGCTTTAGGATTGCCCTTGCAGCAGCTAGCATATTCCTGATGGTGCTGTTCTGAGTGAGGCCCAGAGCAGTGAGGGCAGCATATTGCCTCCGACTTGCAGGCATTAGTTGAGTGTCCCCAGCACCAACAACATTGACAGAGGGGGATTCTGGGTTGGGCTTTTGCGGGCTGGATGATGCATCAGCTGGAGCCAATAGTGACATATTGACTATTGAGCTTCTTGACATTAGCTCCAGATTGAGAATCCCAGACATTGAACCATATGGTAGTGGTGTCTAAGTGTTTAGAGTTGCACATAATGTGCAGTTGAGCAGCAAGCCCAATAGGTGGCTCCGAAGCTGCAGTTAGGGCCTGTGTGACAATGTCTTTAGTCACAGGATAAGGAACATCAAGCATCTTCAAGAAGGAACAGGAACGTGGAACAATGGCATTGGTGGAGCCATCAATGCTTGGAGTGATGAACTTCGTGACCAAGTCAAGGTCACATTGATCTGGTACAGTGAAAGTGGACAGAGTGAGTCCATTGTAAGCGTGGCGTGGCATGGTTACCCAAATGGTACACTTGTTGTCGATGAAAAGCTGATTGGTGAGATAGCTCACCTCAGCTGATAGACCAGTTTTTTTGGTACATGTTTTATCCACTCAAGCATAGTCTTTGAAGTGGCTGGAACTGGGAGGGAATGAGTCATCAAGATGGTTAAAGCCACTGGCAGTTGAGCATCAGAAAGTGATAAAGATATGTCAGTTCTTAGAACATATTTATTTTTGGGTAGAAATCACAACCAAAATCTTCTTCAGAACATTGTGCTTTCCAAATCTCTAAGGCAAAAAGTCCATTTGAAACAGTGATGACATTCTACAAGCTCATGAGTTGGGTTGTTCACAGGCTCATAAATACAATAAATTAGCCTCTGTTTTCAAGTTTTGCTTGTAACCAAGGTTGTAAGAAATCACATGTAGTATCTTGGCATTGAGTATAGATAATGTACATATCATGATTATTTACCTCTTGATCAGGTTAACAGGTACTTTCAAAGATACAAAGATGCTATCTGAGACCATTCTGGAGTTCTGACATTCATTCAACAATTTGCTGAATAGTTTGACATCTGGGCATGCAATATTTCAACTATGCCTCCTCATTTTCAGGACATGATCACCTCTGCACCAGATACCCAGCACAGACTCACAATAGATCACATTTCTGGGGAGATTGACTGCCTCCTCACAATCATTGATCAAGAGGGTAGCATTGTCCTGGGACTCTGAAAAATCCGGACCTTGTTAACTGTGACTTATACACAATATGGTCAGACATGCACTACCCAGCTTGCACAGATATATGAACCTCCAGATGAACTTTGCACTAATAGAACATGTCATGATAATGACTTTAAGATAATTGAAAATATGTGCATTGCCCCTATGCACTCAGAGCTATTCTCACCTGTTGCACTATTCATGATTTGATGCTCATTGTTGAACTTTCAAACACATTGAGTGGACAGATCATTCCCTTAGAGACTTTAGCTAGGGACTAGATCAATTGCAGGGTGATTACTAGTGTCTGATACCAATCTGTCAGGACTCTGCTATGATTTGAATGTAAATAACCTCTTTCTTGTCCTGGATTGTGTATTATGTCTGTATGTAAGCTTCTATTGATACATTCATACTTGGCCAGTACTGCAAAGTCATGGAATGTATGTCATTAAGGACTATCATCTCTTCAAAAAACACAATACTGCTCTCATACATGCCCTTCAAGACCTCAAAGCCTGAAGAGAATAACAAGGTGGTGATGATTGAAGTAAGAGAAGGCCAGAAGTGGTGTGAGGTTATTGTTGGATATACAATGTTTATTGTTGATTGTGACAGTGAAGGTTGGGTAGTTGGTCAAAAGTGTACATGTACATGCATGTTGATTCATCTCAAATCATCACACTCTGACTAGTATTCTTGGTTTACAAGTAATCAATTTCCTCTATCACCACTACCACTACCTTTGCCTTCTCCACAGTGAAGGTCAAATGCATCATAGAGAAGGGAGTCTGGAGTGTCTGAAGATTTGTGACAATGCATCAATTCAGATTGTGTGTGGATGTATTGATAGATGGGGTCTGCACTTTGAATATGAATATGCCTTGTGGATTGATTATATGCAAACATTCAATCATTGCAATGTATTGGGAGAGGACGAGATTGGTGTCTGAACTTGGGTGAAGAGGTTATTTATGATTCCTGATGATTCCAAAAAGTAATAGTCAGAGTGAGAAAGTGCAAGAGGGAAAAGGAGGAAGACAAACAATTGATAGAGAGCTCTGGCAAAAGAGACATGAAGATCAACATGCTGTAAGCAATCTTGAAGATCTTGCAGTATACCAGTTGAATCTGGGATATCAACAATGATGTCCCAAATTCCCAAGAGATGGCTTTGGCATTGAAGGATGCTGTGAGAAAAATCATGGGAGAAGCTTTTAGTTGTCAATATTGATTGAGCTGAGTGCAGCCTCCTTTCCTAGAGCTCTAGAAGCATGCACTCTTTACCCAAACATCCTGTATTTACACCAGCACCCATCTGTATCTTTGAAGAACAGGCAACTTTAGTTCTGTACTCTTTGAAAGGATCAGGTGAAGTGTGCTGGCTTATGAAAGAAGACTTATCTATTGTGGAGGTTAGTATTCACAAATTGTGGCCTGGTATCAAGAAGCTGTCAGAGAATTCTGAGATTAATAGACAAGCCTCTATATGTGGAATTGTGTCATGCATGCTTTTTTTCAAAATGATCAACTTATGTGAAGAAACTGATATGATGTTATTTGAAAGTTGGGGCATGCATGTTTCACATCATGAAGATAAAAACATTCCAAAACATGTTACAATTCAATTATATGACCATGAACATAAATCATTCAGCACACTTCACATTCTACCATGTATCAGAGACCTGAACACTCTATTTCAAACCTTTATCAAGGAGTAGGATAGCTTCATGATAGAGATTTATGAGACTGAATTAGAGGTCAAACTCACATATATATTACTATTTGTTTTCATTGTTGTCTACTGCTTACATTGGAAATTACTTAGTAGCACTAAAGACTAATCTTCTAGAAGAGGAGTCCATCTTAATTTATAAGTAGGTTTTCTCTCTTTTGAAACTGGTTATTGAGACAGACTCTAGCTTGAACTCAATCTCTTAACAGGGTCATAGCTAGTGGCTCAAGATCATGATGTGAGCATGATAAGCACCACAAGGTCTCTGAAAACAAACCTATCTTAACACAAGAGTAGAGACCATAGTCAAGCTCATAATCTCACTTAGATATATTGGTATTGAGTACATATAGTCTGAATCAAGTAGTATGATTACTTCTTTTAGTGTGTAAATATAACTCACATCTTTTTTTGGTCTTTTTTTGGATCATATCCTAATGTGCTTATGAAACTTTTGTAATATTTGCATTAGTATATTTTTTCTGTGTTGCATGTTTGGTATAGTGGCTATGTCAGATCAAATAGCATTTCACTTAGCTGATTTTAGCATTGCCAAGCTGTGCCACCTCTATAGTGACAAACTCAGTATGAGCCAAATATATTAGATATATTTTGTCTGTGAAGGGCTTTGACCTGAACACAACTTCAAATATATTTCACATTGAGGTAGGAGCTCTTTCAGCCACTGTATTAGATGTCTGTTCAGCTAGTTTAAATATATTTAGCCCACAACTGATAGATCATATCATTGCAAATTGTATCTTTAGTGTATGAATGTGAAATATATCTCATATATTTCACATTAAATCTATAGAAGATAGATCTTTGATTATGTGCTTGGTCTGACTCTGAATATATCTGGATATATTTGGGGTCAGGTGGAGTTCAGTGATTTTTGTCCATGTCTTATCACTGACAGACATGGACAAAAATCACCAAACTCCACTAACCCCAAATATATCTCAATATATTTGGGGTCAGACCAAGCATGCATTCAACATGTGAAATATATGAGATATATTTCACGCTCACATGCTAAAGATACAATTTACAATGATATGACTTATCAGTGGCAGGTCAGATATATTTGAACTAGCTGAACAGACATCTAATACAGTAGTTGTAAGAGCCTTCACCTCAATGTGAAATATATCTGAAGTTGTATTCAGGTCAAGGCCCCTCACAGACAAGATATATCAGATATATTCAGCTCATACAGGGTTTATCACTATAGAGGTGGCACAGCTTAGCAACACTGATATCAGCCAAGTGGAATGCCATTTGATCTGGCACAGCCACTTGTATCAAACATACAACATAGAGTGAAAACATACTGATGCAAACATCACAAAAGCTTCATAAGCACATTAGGACATAATACAAAAAAAGACCAAAAAAAAGACGTGAGTTATATTTACAGACCAAAAGAAGTAATTATACTACTTGATTCAGACTCTACATGCTCAATACCAACACATCCAAGTGAGACTATGAGCTTGACTGCAGTCTCTACCCTCACATTAAGATAGGTTTGTTCTCAGAGATCTCACAGTGCTTGTTGTGCCCACATCATGATCTTGAGCTATTAGCTGTGACCCTGTCTTTTTTTTTTTTTTTAACTCAAAAATTTATATACTGGTGCATGGTAGCAGTCTGGTTTCAGGCTCGTAAGCCCAGCTACTGTTATAGGGAAGGGCTGGAATTGACTAAATAAGGTACAGTACAGTGAAAGTCCAAATCATCCACTGAGACCAGCGACCATCTAATGCCCCCCTCAAAACAGGGGCCTTGTCGATATTTTGGTTTCATCAGGAATGGCCAAGTGAGCACCCGCCCATGTGCTCAACTGCTGATGTCTTCTAAGAGATATCTGAAGTGCCAACCACCTTGGCAGCAACACCCAGGGGGAATAATAAGTGGCGATGCCATGAACTTGTACAGCATGCCACATGCAGGCATGGGGCTCCTACAGGGATCAGGCCCTGGGAAGGCAGTGCAGAGGGGTTACCCCTACAAGGACCTGGGATGTTGGCAGCCAGCCACAAGGACCAGCATACCAGGAAAGAGAAAAGGACAGAGGAGCAAACTCAACTTAATGCCCAGGAAAGAAGAAGACCCCAGCAGCTGTGGACGCTGGAGCTGAGAGGGACCAGTGGGAGACCGGCCTGAGAGAAGAAAGATGAGTCAAGTGCAAAAGAGCACTTGACCAAACTAGTGGCTGCTTATTCAGCAGAAAGCTGTGACCCTGTCAAGAGATCGAGTTCAAGCTGGAGTCTGTCTCAATGTCCAGTTTCAAAAGAGAGGAAGCTCACTCACAAATCAAGATAGACTCCTCTCCCAGAATATTAGTCTTTAGAGCAGCTAAGTAACTTCTAATGTGAGCAGTAGGCAACTATGAAAATAAACAGCAATATGTATGTGAGTTTGACCTCCAGCTTGGTCTCATAAACCTCCATTATGAAGCCATCCCACTTCTTGACGAAGGTTTGAAATAGAGTGTTCAGGTCTTCAATACATGGCAGAATGTGAAGCATGCCAAACAATTTATGTTCATGGTTGTATAATCAAATCGTAATGTGTTTTGGAACACTTTTGTCTTCATGACATGAAACATGCATGCCCCGACTTTTGAATAACATCATATCAGTTTCTTCACATGAGTTGATTAATTTCAAAAAAAGCATGCATGTTACAATTCTGTATATAGGGGCTTGTCTATTAATCTCAGGATCCTCTGCTAGCTTCTTGATACCAGGCCACAATTTGCAAATACTGACCTCCACAATAGACAAGTCTTCTTTCATAAGCTAGTGTGCTTCACCTGGTCCTTTTGAAGAGTACAGAACTAGAGTTGCCTGTTCTTCAAAGACACAGGCAGGTGCTGGAATGAATATGGGATGTTTGGGTAAAGAGTGCATGCTTCTAGAGCTCGAGACTGCACTCAGCTCAATCAATATTGACAACAAAAAGCTTCTTCCATGATTTTTTCTCACAGCATCCTTCAACATGAAAGCCATCGCCTGGGTATCATTCTACAAAGGCTTTCTATGACTAGAGGTAAATAATAATAATACTCACATTATCTACACTCAATGCAAAGATACTACATGTAGTTTATTGCAACCTTGGCATCAAACAAAACTTTAAAACTTGAGTTCTCCTTGATGTGAGTATCATCCTTGTGGCAACATGGATCTACTCTTTCTTGCATCCTTTGATTCCCATAAGTAGAAGGACACCATCATTGAGAATCCAATGGATGTGGGTCAGCATGTTGTTCAAAGCAAATGCAGGACAAGAGAGCACTTGACCAATGAGGTTAGATGTGAAAGGCATGACTTTGTTCATTTTGTAAGACTTCTGTGTAAAAGAATTAAGGGCTGAACTAGAACTTTGAGGGTTGAGAATGTACCAGATCACCTGGAATCCAGTCTGTTGGGAGGGGACCACATTTAATAAAGCTTGTAAAGATCATGACAATGTAGACTGTTTCATTTCTCAGTATAAGTGTGTCTGAACAAGAGAGGAGAAACTCACTGGATGATATCACAGTATTATGGGTAGCATCAATGTAAATTGGTTGATTGAGCAGAAATTGTGTTTCACTGCTGATGATCCTCTGATTGATGCTGCAGCTGAAATCTGAAATCCATGTCTTGGTCAATCAAGACACCAGCTCTTGAACATAGCCTTTGCCGATAGAAGCACTCATGGGGCACTCTAGTCCCCAACTATATGACAGCTGCAGTGCTTTACAAAAGTACTGTTAACATTCTTTGCTCAGTAATCATGCTCAGCTATTTCTAATGTCTCCTGTGCATCCACTATGCTTGATTGATGCTGAAGGAGAAAATTTTACACCAACACCTAGAGACACACAAGCCAGATACAAGAAATACTTCCCCAATTGTGATATTCACCATCTCACTGAACCAGCTACACCTTTCATTGGTATTGCTACAACTAATATTTACAAACTTGGAGATGGGACATATTACTGTGTCCACAGTATGTCTTACATCTCCTGTTTCTTTCTAATGGTCATCACCCCCTAATTTGTAAAATCTGATGACTCTATTTCATTCAGGAAGTATGGATACCAGTCCCTCCCAAAAAGCTCTCAAGATCAACAGAACTCAACAATTCACTATATCCCCCTTCAAGAAAGCATGTGACATTATAGAAGCCTCGATGCTCCAGTACACTGCCAACAAACTTGATGAA
Source organism: Leucoagaricus sp. SymC.cos (assembly GCA_001563735.1). Classification (NCBI taxonomy): domain Eukaryota; kingdom Fungi; phylum Basidiomycota; class Agaricomycetes; order Agaricales; family Agaricaceae; genus Leucoagaricus; species Leucoagaricus sp. SymC.cos. The sequence goes on along the minus strand of KQ961981.1, from coordinate 178,029 downwards.
CTAATGAATGAAACATATCATCAAACAGGCACCATCTGTCATTCCATCACTGAATATTGCGAAACACTACATGGGACAGCAAATACCACACAGGACAGCAAACACTCACATTGGGCTCTAAGAAATCCATAAAGATCCCTCCTCCACTCAGCATCCCTCATGGTGGCCTTCAATCCAGAATCATACCTCTCCAACTTGTCCATTGTTTGGTCTCAAAGTTGTTAACCTTATACATATAATTGCTTCCTCAACAATCACTTGTGAATTAGCCAAACTAGAAGCCAGTGTTCTCAGAATTGCATTGCCCCACATCACTGAATGTCACAACTTCAACTCAACCTAGGTTGGGGAAAATGGAATGCACATTTGGATTTACAAAAAGAGGAAGATAAGATAAAGCTGAAAGAGCTAATTATGGAGGCCAATGTTGTTGTTGATGGATATAGACCTGGTGTTCTGCAGAAATGGGGATTTGGTAAGGAGGATATATTGGAGATGGTGAATGATATCTGATTGTTAGGGATGAAATAGACCTTCTGTCCCAGAGGATTTTCTTCATTTCATCTTTAACTGAGTAGGAATTGAGGAGAGAGGAAGACATGGTGGATGGGTCTGAGGTGGAGCTGCAGAAGTAAGGAAATGAGAGCTGTTCTGGGGGATATATATGTTATAGAGATGGGGGTTAAGACAGAACTCCAAGTCATGTGGATCTGATACAAGACCAGTGGCAAGTTGGACATTTGCATAACTGAAGCAGGTGGGGAAAGGGATGTTTGGGGAGCCTTTAATGGGACAAGTTGGTCATAAGTTATATGTTCATGTGTGTAGAAACTTCAGGTTACCATTCACTTCAAACCCTTTCTCTGAGTTAGCTGCCTCATGTATCTTGGCTGCAAACCTACCTAGGCTGGATGAAGAAACAGGATAACAAGCACTGTGATGATGAAGTAGATGGAATTGAACAATCTTGCAGTCATCCAGAACAATTGGGGATGTCTCTGGTAGGTTATAATTACTTGACAGAATAGATTGCCATAGTGATAGATTGCTAGAATACCTGATGATGTTGAAGGACTTCACATCTTTCACATCTGCAGTGACTGGTTTCACAAGAGGGGATTGGTTGTGATTGTGCAAAAAGCTGGGTGTTGTGACCATTACAGCTACTTCATTGCCAGCTAAACAATTATAAAAGTCGAAGCTGAGGTGGAAGAAGCAACAAACAGGCTCACTTGGCATAGGACCCACAAAACTGACCTGCTTTAGATGTGGGTCAGCATGTTGTTTGAAGTGTATGCATTGTGCCAACTATGAGCTGATGGTGAACAACAGGTGTGATTTGAAAGAAGAGAAGTTCTTACAGTAAGTTAAATGCCATGTCATGATGAAGCCATTCTCAACTGAATGCTAGCACATCGAGGATACCTGCAATGGATAATGCATTGTCAGATCTAACTGAAAGATTGTATGGATGAGACAACTCAATGAAAATATGATTCTGAAATTCAAGAGCCTGAATCTTGAGAGGCTAGAACAGCTTGGATATCAGTTTACTGCTTGGCTCAGGGTTCAAAGCAGTTCTAGTGACAGGATCTTGAGTGGAAAGGCATAGAAAGGAATAAGAACTAATAATTGACAGGAATAAAAGGTGAACGGAATCGAACAGGAGATAAGTAGAAGTGTGTGGGAGTATTTGGAAACAAATGATATACAAAGAAATGGTAAGATAAAAAAATGGTAGGAAAAGAAATGGAGTAATGTAGAAACAGTTGGTATTAGTTGGGTTTGTCCAGAACATACGAGTTGTAACAGTATTCCCCCCTTAAGGCTGAGCCTTCAAGGCCAATGGAATCAATCACATGGGAAAATCATGCACTCCCAGATATATAAGGTGAACTTTGAATTTTTTTGTTCTTAATCTCTTACCAACATGTCAAGCCCCCCACCTTCACAAACCCAATGATCCCAAACCCCCACTGCCAGTACAGCAGAATATTGGTGACAACTCACCGAGATGAGACAACTGCAGGAAGAGGCAAGAAAAAAGGTGGAGGACAAAAGGCTGAGGGCAGAAGAGGATGAGTGGTGAGAGGAGGAAGAGTTGGCAAGGATAGA
>KQ961981.1:146145-158931 GCA_001563735.1 Leucoagaricus sp. SymC.cos | reverse complement strand
GTTGTCAGGGCTACCGTACTCCCAAAAGTTATGAAGCTTTGTAAGGTTGAACATATCAAAGGTGACATTGTAAGGCTCATAAAGTCAAAGAGGAGTTTTATTTCCACAGGCACTTGCCAAAACTGTCTAAGAGTAGTGATAGAGAAGTCAATCCTTGGAATCTCCTGTTTAGTCTACCAGCTCATACTGATGTTCACCAGCACTGGCCATCAAGGAACTAGTGATAGCATTAGCCAACATCTTTCCCCATATGCCTTCCTTGACCTCAATGTGATAAACAAGCCCAAACCCATTAGCAGCTTGGATATACTTGCTGATGGTAGCCATGTCATAGAGAGTTGTTCCTGTTCATGCATCTGTCTTGATTAAATACTCTCCATCATGTGTTTCAGGTAAAGCACCAATATTATGGAAAACCTATAAGACAACCCTCAGCTTGACTTTGAGCAGAGTCTGTGAAGGTGCCAAGCAATGGTGAGCTAGACTAGCCCCTAGGAGAGGTCTGGTCAAATGATTAACTGAATTTGCTCACTGTAAACTGGATGGTTGGGAAGAGAATTGCTGGCTGTGAGAAGAATAGCTATTGTGGCCACCAGAGCAAAGATGACAACTGGTAGGAGTAGTGCAGATGATACTGTCTTGTCTCTGAGAATTGACTGATGCCTGAATGCTGGTGGATGTAGGAGCAATGTAGGCAATGACTGGATTGGGTGGCAGGGAGAGTGCTGGCAAAGAAAGGGGTGGTAGCAAGGTTTGCATGGGGGAAAAAGGATTTCTGGTGGTAAATTAAATAATGATTAAGGATCATATATTGGCAAATAAGCATACAATTGAAAAGGTGAGCTTTCAGAGGACTGCTAAGTGCTGCTAGTGATGGGCATAGCAGCAACACCAGCTACAGGTCTGGTAGATGATTAAAAGACTATTCATTCTTAGGACATATGCCTTATACAGGTGAACTGGTAGAAAACTGAGAAGTCAGGAGGTGAGATATTTGTAGAACATGTGGCTCCAGCAGGCCCATGGTATGAGGGGTGGAAGGCAATTCCCTTAGCAAGATTGAGTTTCTTTCAACCACCCAAAAAAAATAAAAATCTTACTTGAGACATTCATAGACCAGCTATCCAACACTACAGATATAAATGTTTTCATGAGTCACTGGAGTTAGTGTCTGGAAAAGAAGAAAGTAAGCAGTTGACTCCATTTGAGCCTAAAAGGTGCTGACCATCCAGAATCAAACACATCCCATGTTACTGTATCTCCCTTTAGGCCTTGGCCTATCATGAAACTAGTTGGCATCCATGGCATGAGCAATATATGTATGGCTACAAGCATATGGTCCAGGATTCCCAGTAGGTCTGTTAACATAGGTACCAGCTTTGAGATATTCAGAACATTGCAACAGGCATGGGCTCTTGCATGCATGATATGCAGAAAGCTCCATTCCTCAGTGTACAGGTTTGTTGAGCTAGTGAAAGTTCTTTAACATGTGAATAATATTGGGGAGAGATTATAATGCATCCAGCATACTCTTCCTGCTGCAAAGGGGAGTTTGTTTGTCTTGTAATTTTGATAAGGTTTGCTGACAGCATGCTGGGTAGAGTTTTGTACTATAATAAGTAATTCTAATAGCAATACAATAGTCTAAATATATTTTATAATGCTTACATGGTTGTATATCACCAGCATACTAGATATATCTATGTGCATGAGATATATCCCACCCTGTGAGTTACCTGTCACAGCATGTGACAGTGAGATATATTCAGTGGTAAATATAAACATGTAAGCAAAAGTTAACTTAGTCAGATATATTTCACATATGACATGGCAGACTTTTTTGTCTACAACTGTCCATCATAATGTCTATCAGTGATACATCAGTGATAGTATTAGATATCTGTTTAGCTGGTTCAAATATATTGAACCTATTACTGATAGGTTGTATCATTATAAACTGTATCTTTAGCATATGAACATGAAATATATCTCATATATTTCACATTAAATCTATAGAAGATAGGTCTTTGAGTACATGCTTGGTCTGACTCTAAATATATCAAGATATATTTGGGGTCAGATAGAGTTCTGTGATTTTTGTCTATATCTGTCAGTGATAGTAAATAAACACAATGCTGTTATATGGCAATCACACTTTATCACTCAATTATAGACACAAACACTTACTGTTTTATTAACAGAAACTTCCAACTGAAGTTTTAGATTGATCTCCAATACTGTCTAAACTTCTGCAAGCAACAATGTCTATCAATCTTCCTGTTTGTAGTACTTGTAAAAGCTAGTATACATCTTAATACTCTTAGTATATTGAGAATAAAACTTTTCTCTCCACACCTGCTAGGGGTAGTCTAGATCAATGTGCTTGTGGACACTCTTATGCCATGTGCCAACTACATTCTAGACATTTCTGTAATGGCTCATCCCAAAGGGTAGATACTTAAACACAAGATATGTTTATTTTTAGATAGTAAGTGATTTAAATCTTATTACCTTTCTTGCTACTTTGCTTACCTCTTTCAGACTGACCTATCTGACCCTATTTCAGGACTGTGCATTTGTGGTATTGATTAGCTTACTCATACTCCACTTTGCCCTATTTATGTTTTTATAATTGCTCAATATAATATTAGAGACTTAGACACAGCTCCAGCAGCTAATGCTAGCTCTCCATATCTCCACCAACTTCTCAGATTCTGTCCTCTCAGGTCTAACCAAATAGTTATAGCATAATAACTTCAGCTTTCATTAAAGGCCATCAGCAACTAGATAGGTCTTTTATGTCTTTGTAAGTATTTTTTTCAAACTCAGAGCTGAATACTGTTCTCATAAGATTTCCTTATAGACTATTTGCCTCTCAGACCACTTTATCAGCCCCTCAGCCATGTCCAGTTTTCTCTTTTAATTTGTTAAAGTAGACACAGTTTAGATTTATTGACTTTGAGCATATGTAATGGCCCAGGAACTCATCGATAACTCGATGCCTTACACAAATTTCTATCATTGGAATATCCAAGGAATGACAGGAGAAGATGATGATGTAATAAGCATCCTGACCCTCTTGCCAGAGGAGTTACCAGAGAAGCCTTACCTCAATCCTATCCTCTTAGATGCTTACAACAATCCTCCCTTCAGATGATATACCTTGAACAGGAAGATTATCTGTACGCTCAAGAATTGATCACCTGACGTAGTCACGAACAGTTGGAAAATTATTGACGACACTCCAACCTTATGGCATCATCCCTATATGGACTTCCAAGGATGCATGCTCATGCAAGTCCTTGTACAACAGCTCATCACAGGAAGCTACCAGAGTGGACTTATGACTCCAAGGATCCAAATTGCTCTAGATGTGATGAAAAATGATTTAGCCACTCCACCACTTTTGCTGACCCTATCATACGCAGACACCTCATCGTCCCTGCCTCGACCTATCCCTCCTCCTCTCCCTACCAAGGATTCCATGGACTACTCTACTGACACTAGCAAATCAGCATATAGCATCACATGTAGCCGAAGCATCTCCCCAAAGACCGATACTACGGGATATGACCAATCCCGCTACACCACCTCTCCAGAGCCTATGTAGGAATTATGACTGATGCGTATGCTTCTACTCTCCCACCCCTATGCCGTCTTCCATTTGATTACCCTGATGATCAACCTTCTTAATTCCTGAGTCATCATCAGCGAATGTATTATTAGTTACGACTTCTTGTGATTGACTTTTATAGTTTTATGATCCATTACCCTAGTAGACGTAAACTTTGGACTTCTCAACTTCAACGTCTAATTAGTGAATGTATTATTAGACTTTGATCCCATATGTACTTCTCTCTTGTCATTCCTTTCCCTTTCCTCGAACATTTCCCCTCTCTCTTCTCGATTATTGGATTATGAACTTGTAGTATAGTTTATGCGCTGACTTCATCTATGCCTCATGTATGAGGAACTTCACTATGTAGACTTCTATCGCCCCATATAGTTAGAAAAAGAATCTGTATGTATCTAGATAGAATGTATATATAGCAAAGAGGTGCTCTCATGGAAGCTTAGCTTCCATCCTCTTCGGTTACTTGTCTACATAACTTCTAAGACACTTTACCTTAGTGAGACGTCTCTCATGCCTTCACTGATTGACTTACTGTCAGAAGAAGAACCCCTGTATTACGGAACTACCCACAAGTTAACCTCGCGTGTAACGTTCTTGGCAAGATGTTACTCTCTCCCGTGAGTAGAAATTCTTATTCCTGCCTCATGACTCATAGTAGGCCAAAACAATGGTTGCTCCTGTTTCGGATCCAAACTGGATGAGTGTCAAGGCGATATCAGGCATATCGACTTGTGAGGGTATAGAGAAGGTGGAGAGTGTCTCCCCTCAGTCCCTTCGGAATAGGACTTGTGTAGTCAGCTTCTCTTTGGGAAAACGTAAGTATCGTTCATGACGAAGAACTGCTGACCCATAGAGATAGGCGCTCATTGCCCTCTGGGAATGAGGTCCTGCCGACAAGCACCCATAACATTAGGATGGAAGCTCCCTTCCTGAACCGGCTGAGGAGCAGAAAGGTAAGCAAATGGTAATAATTGGTTGTGACTGACCAATTAGCCTAAGTGCTGCACGAGTTGATCACTCTATGGTAAGAATGGGCATCTTGGAAAAACAGGTCCAAAGACACTGAATTGTCCCCTACTCCTGGAGTGGTTAGGCAAGTATTTGATATATTTGACTAATCCAAGGAATAGGCCGTCTGATTGAACAGATTGACGTATACTGATCAAAATCAATCCTTGAAATTAAGTCCTTTACTCGAGCACCCTTAGAAGACTTCATCATCTCCAGTGGACGTACAACTACTGAGAAGATAAGTAAAACAAGGCATTACTTATTGGACCTTGAAATATAGGATTCAAGAAGGAAAACTCGAATTAAAATAAATATACCTGAGCTGAGGAAGACCACTAGTCCAGATCGATTAAACAAATAGCAAAAACAACCACCTTCATTACCCTTATGAACGATACGACCGATAACGACCACACAACGAAATATATGACAATTAATGATAACTAACAACGAATAAAATAGATAAAATGCAATTTCTGAATGACAAACTGGACAACGAGAAAGACAGAGAAGAAGAAGAGACAGAGATAGAGCAGACGATGCTGCAGAAGAAAATCGAAATCAACTCTGAAATACTGAACAACCTCATATGCGAATTGAAACAGAAGAAACAAGATCAGTCCACGTTGAAAACAAAAACCTCGAATTCTGGAACCAACTTGACCCCAACACCTGACTCCTCTTACTGGAACAACAACGACAACAAAACTCAAGAAACAGTGAAACCTGACCAGAGCCTTTTACACTCCCTATCGACTTCGCCCCAACACGAGGAAATACTCCATGACAATCACCTCGAACCCTCTCCTTTGACAAGCACAGAAGCCCTCAACAGATATCCTCATCTCCTGACCCTATACTCCCTGAGCTTCACGATGACCCCGCATCTTTACGAAACACCTCTTCCACTAATGCCACCCAAGGACAACAAATGGCGACCCAACAAACGACTCGAGACCCAAAAGTCTCCAAGCCAAGACCCTTCACTGGCATTACTGATGATTACAAATGATGGAAATCTGACCTCGACCTCTTCTTTATTGCTCAACCAAACACCTATGACACTGATGCAAAGAAAATCTACTACACCCTACTTACTATGGAAGGACCTGCGACCAAGTGGAAACAAGCCTTTATCAAGGGTAAGACGACAAACAACGTCCTCAACCCAGGATCCATTACTGATTTCAATGCTTCGCTCGATACATCATTCAAACACATCAGCAATAATCTCCGAGGAATTCATAAACTCCAAACAATGTGACAGAATGGAAGACCCATTGAGGAATACATCAATCAATTTAAGAATGAACTCGCAATTTCTGGACTTACCGACGTTAACACATGAATTGTCTTCTTCCTCCAAGGACTGGACCCACATTACTATACAAGAGTCCAAAACCAGAACCCCAATCAATCCTCTATCGACAACTTCTATGCTGCTGCCAGACAAGTGGCAGGAATGGAGTACCTTCAACCATATGTTTGCTCTTCAAGAGATCATCGACCACGAAGAGAACGTATTTATCACACGCGGAAAAGTTCTACAAAGCACCATTCAAAAACAAACTACCGACCTTATACATTGACTCGAAAGATCACTGAAGCCCCAGGATATGGTCCCATGGACGTCGACCTTCTTGAACAACTCAATTACGCTTGACACGAAGAAGAAGAGTCCAGCAAATATGACGAAAGTGAAACAGAAAGCAAAAGCGACGACAGTGACATTGAGCGATACATCGCCAAAAGAGTCAAAGAAGAACTCAATTCCCTTCTTACTGAAGATTACATGAAACTCAGAGCTGAAGGAAAATGCTTCCTTTGCAAAGAAGGACAACATTTCGCTGCCGATTGCCCTTTCAACAAGAAATTTTGAAAACGAAACCCTAAAGGAACGAAATGACGAACCTTTAAACCAAGGAAAGATAAAGGGAAAGGAAAGAGACCCCAACACCTAGGGAAGCATTGGATCTTCAACGCTGAAGAAACAAGTGACGAGGAGATAGAGGAGACACGAAACGAGAAATTGAATTTTGCGAAACGGAATTAGGAAGTGAGAACCCGAAAATTCCAGAAGAAGTGAACCAAGTGAATCTCGCAAACGAAAAACAATTATTCCACCTCCCTATCACTATTCATCCTCCCTCCGACCCCAGCACCACCTTCACTGCCTTAATAGACTCAGGAGCAAACAACAATTTCATCGACCCCGAATTGGTGCAACAATGGAGATTACCCCTCAAATCATTATCAAAAACTATAAAAATCTGAAATGCTGATGGATCAATAAATCACGCCGACAAATATATCAACGTCAACTTTACCACTGACGGACAAGACCAAACTATTAAAGCCACAGTAACGAGACTAGGACAACCCCGACTTATACTAGGAACCCCATGGCTACAACAAACCAACCCTACCATCAACTGGAAGAACAAAACCATTTCCCTAGATCGACAATCGATTTATGAAGAAATATGCGATCAAATCTCTGATGGATATGAATATGTAAACCACATCCAGATAAATGACAATGAGGATGAATTAAACATCAAGACCAACACTTCACAATTACTAGCCCAGAAATATGGTGACAAGAAGTCTGATGACCCTCGAAAAATCGTACCAATTGACTATCACCAATACCTTGATGTATTTTCCGAGAAGAAAGCAAGCTGATTTCCTCCAGATTGAAAATGGAACCACAAGATTGAGTTACTACCCACATTTGAAGCAAAACCATTCCTGAATTACAAACTCGCTCTGAAGGAACTCGAAGAACTCGACAAATTCCTTGACAAAAACCTTTTGAAAGGATATATATGACCATCAAAATCACCCATGGCCTCACCATTTTTCTTTGTATTGAAGAAAGACAGAAAACTCTGACCTTGTCAAGATTATTGATATCTTAACAAACATACGAAGAAAAATGCCTACCCCCTTCCAAATATCGCCACTCTCTTCAACCAACTCGAAGGATCAAACTATTTTACAAAAATGGATATTCGAAGTGGATACAACAATATTCACATCCACCCTCCAGATATATGGAAAGCTGCTTTCAGAACACCTAGAGGATTATACAAACCCATGGTAATGTTCTTCGGCATGTGTAATTCACCAGCCACCTTTCAGATGATGATGGATGAAATATTCAAACCTCTCATCCACGCAAAAGGAGTCCTCATATACATGGACGACATCCTCATCCACACTGCTATGAAAGAAGAACTCAAACGACTCACACTAGAAGTGTTAGAAGTCCTCCGGAAACACGACCTCTATCTGAAGCCATTGAAATGCAAATTCAAAAAGCAACGAATTGAATACCTTGGTGCCATGATCACTCCTTCAACAATTGAAATGGACCATGTGAAATTGAAAGGAATAATGGAATGGCCAACACCCATGACGACATGAGAAGTACGCAAATTTATGGGTTTTTGCAACTTCTATCGACGACTCATATGCAATTACTCTAAAATTGCTGCCCCTCTTAACTGCCTCATGTCTACTAACGTGACATTTGAATGGACAGCAGAGCACAATAAAGCCTTTCAAGAAATGAAAGCAATGTTTAACAAGAAACCCGTCCTAGCAAAAGCGAATCCGGACCTTCCTTATGAAGTAGAAACTGACACATCAGCTTATGCCTCAGGAGCAGTTCTTTACCAAAAGAACGCTGCAGGATGACGACAACCCATAGCCTTTCACTCTCAATCCTTCATGCCTAGTGATCTGCTGAACAGAATTATCATTGCTCAGAGGAAGAATTACTCGTGATTATTCATGCTGTGAAAATCTGGCGACATCATCTCTTAGGAGCATGACATCCGGTTATAGTCTGGACCAACCACGAGAATTTAACTCGATGGAGAAAACCCCAGGACTTAAATCCTAGACAATGACGATGGCATGCAACCCTGGAAGAATACAAACCAATGCTGAAATTACGACACATCCCAGGAAAGAAAAACGTTGCAGCTGACGCCCTCTCTAGACGACCCAACCTAGCACCTACCGATCAAGACAAATGCAAGATAACACTCCTAGACGACGACTTTATCAATATCCTAGATGACGATTTACTACAACAAATCAAGGATAAAAGCGACTTGATCGAAGTAAAGGAATGGGATACCCCTATGGTGGATATACCCCACAGGAATGGCATACCCATTATACCTAACAATACAGATATACAACAATGCCTATTACAGGCATGTCATGATCATCCAACTGCAGGACATCCAGGACAAGCTGAAACGCTTAGAAAACTACAACTTCACACATACTGGCCACACATGTGCGACTACGTAAATGAATATGTCTGAGGTTGCAGAGATTGCCAAGTGCACAAGATTATACGATGACTGGAACATCTGCCGTTACAACCTATCGAAGGACCCACAAAGACATGACTGTTCTCTCAGATCTCGATGGATCTGATCACCGATCTCCCGAAATCCCATGGATATGATAGTATTTTAGCCATTGTGGACCATGGCTTAATGAAGGGGATAATATTAGTCCCTACAATAAAAATGGCTACATCATCTCAGATCACTCAACTATTAATTGACCATCTCTTCAGAAGATTTGGATTACCCGATAAGGTCATCAGTGATCGCGACCCCAGATTCACATCTAAATCTATGTGCGCCCTCTACAAAGCCCTCCATATCCAACCTGCCTTCTCTACTGCCTATCATCTGCAGACAGACGGAACGACGGAACGATTCAATCAAGAAATTGAAACCTACTTAGCCATATTCACAGCTAATGACCCAAGCAAGTGGAGCAAATACCTTGCCATTTATGAATATGTTCATAACAATTGACCACACTCCAGAAGAAAGGAAATGCCCTTCGAACTCTATCAAGGCAAACAACCTAAATCACTTCCATGGAAAGAAGGCCGAACCAACAACCCCGATGCCGATTCCTGAGCCAAAACTTTAATAGCTGCCAGGAACCGAGCCCTCTTGGCACATAACCAAATGCGACAACAGATGATGAAGAAAACTAGTCATCTGTGCCTTCTGACCTTCAAAATAGGACAGAAAGTCTGGTTGAACAACAAAAACCTACCCCTATATCGAAAATACCGGAAACTCATGCCGAAACAAGAAGGACCTTTTGAGATCATCGACAAGAAGTCCCTGGTAGTATTCAAATTACGACTTCCTCCTCAATAGAAGATACACGACACTTTCCATGCCTCTCTTCTGATCCCACATACAGAAAATTTTCTGTATGGACGACATCATGAGAGACTGCCACCGGACTTAGACAAAGGAGAAGAGACCTATGAGGTAGAAGCGATTGTTAATCACAAACTAATCAGGAATAGGTTCCACTATTTTGTGAAATGGGAAGGCTATCCGACATCGGAAAACACATGGGAACCTCCAGAAAACCTGGAAAAGGCAACTGACATCTTACAATGATATAAATGCCTACACCGACTTCCCTAGACATGCCCCCAACTCCCGAACCAGCTGATAACATCACTCGAACCACTGCCGACACTGAACGACTCAATCACCTACTTGAAACTATCACTCATCGCCCTCATAATACTCCTCCTCTTGAAGTACTGAATCAACAAAGTCAAGATGGCGAGAATGTACATGACTCTGGTACACCGGCCCTACTGACGCCAACGACTCCTACCACATCACCTTCTGTGCCAATGCCTCAACTTTCTACTCTCTGACCCCTACCCAACTTTTTCATCAATCGAAATGGAGAATACACCTCCTTCACAGTCGACGGAAACCCAGTCCAGGCTCCCTCCCTTGCAGGCAACGCTGCAATTCTGGATCGATCCCTCGACTATTCCTTATCACAACTTAAATGGGATAACTTGCCCCTTGAGGACGACGACCTACAAAACACTCCTGCAACACTTGCAAGCGTCAACTACTACAGGACGACAGTTGCTTCTAGCATACATTATGCGAGAATGCTACTCCGCTACTCATACCAAGCTGACCAAGCTAGACAAAGTCTTACTAGCCTTCACCTCACTGAGAACCTACAAAAGGTGATATGGTTTACTCACATCAGATTATCTATGGGTCAACTGTCAAACAGCACTCACCTCAGCTCACAAGATGGAAATCACTTTACAGCAACTTTTGCAATTCCCCGCCCTCCAAGAGCTCCCATGCTCTCTACAGGAACTATATGAGAAACTTGACCACCACTTCTCGATGGCAGAAGAAACCCACAGAGAAGCACAGTCGAATCTCAAAACATGGATCTCCCTCCTAACTATTCAAGAAACCCTCCACATCATCAAACTATTGATTCCAGATGGCGACAGATGACTCACCGCACTCGACAAAGACAACGAGATGACCAGCGAGTCAATGACCCATCACATGCGCATCACCTTCGCCCAATGCACGTGAACACTCAAAGATCGATGCACCGAGAACGACATGATACTATGGATCAACCATCATCCACCTCTGCTCTTCCTCAAAACAACACCCAATGAAATACTCGAGAAAACCACCCAAGAAGCTCTCAAGTACCCGACATGGCCTCCAGGACCTCTATACACTCTGTTGATGGCCAGGAAAATCACTGAGAAGCTCAACATCGAATATCCAAGGTACAATGCCCTACTCCATGGGGAATTAGAGCCTGATCACCTCCAGCTGCCTATCGACACGCTAACCATGCTTGAAGAGAATTGGACACAAGCCAACATAGGAATCACAGGCATGGCTGCTGATGCCCCTGCAATGATGAAGAAGGACTTCCAACTCCTGATCATGACAAAGAAGGAACCATACGATCCCGTCCTTTCAGCCATCTATCATGATATCCTTCACCCTACTATGACAGTTACAACACCAACTATGACAACTACCCCTATGAGAATATTGGAAGTGTCTGATGCAGAAGAACTGGAGAATATATTGACAGGAATACGATACAACACGAAAACCATGATCATAGGACCAATACCATATGGAACTGGAGAAAACACGAACATATATGCCGTACTGCCACCACTACCCTGCGCTGTCCCCGACCATTACCAACTCACACAGAAATGACTTCATCACCCTGAAACTGACATAGCTGCTGCTCTCCTAAATGATGCAAAGGCTCTACATTTAGAAGGTATCTTAGAAAGAACCTTAAATGAAGGGGATAATGTAATGGCCCAGGAACTCATTGATAACTCAATGCCTTACACGAATTTCTATTGTTGGAATATCCAAGGAACGACAGGAGAAGATGACGATGTAATAAGCATCCCGACCCTCTTGCCAGAGGAGTTACCAGAGAAGCCTTACCTCGATCCTATCCTCTTAGATGCTTACAACAATCCTCCCTTCAGACAATATACCTTGAATGGGAAGATTATCTGTATGCTCAAGAATCGATCACCTGACGTAGTCGCAAATGGTTGGAAAATTATTGACGACACTCCAACCTTATGGCATCATCCCTATATGGACTTCCAAGGACGCGTGCTCATGCAAGTCCTTGTATGACAGCTCATCACGGGAAGCTACCAGAGTGGACTTATGACTCCAAGGATCCAAATCGCTCTAGACACGATGAAAAACGATTTAGCCACTCCGCCACTTTTGCTGACCCTATCATACACAGACACCTCATCATCCCCACCTCGACCTATCCCTCCTTCTCTCCCTACCGAGGATTCCATGGACTACTCTACCGACACTAGCGAATCAGCACATAGCATCACATGTAGCCAAAGCATCTCCCTGAAGACCGATACTACGGGATATGACCAATCCCGCTACACCACCTCTCCAGAGCCTATGTAGGAATTATGACTGACATGTATGCTTCTACTCTCCCACCCCTATGCTGTCTTCCATTTGATTACCCTGATGATCAACCTTCTTAATTCCTGAGTCATCATCAGCAAATGTATTATTAGTTACGACTTCTTGTGATTGACTTTTATAGTTTTATGATCCATTACCCTAGTAGACGTAAACTTTGGACTTCTCAACTTTGACGTCTAATTAGTGAATGTATTATTAGACTTTGATCCTGTATGTACTTCCCTCTCGTCATCCCTTTCCCTCCCCTCGAACGTTTCCCCTCTCTCTTCTCGATTATTGGATTATGAA
>KQ961981.1:122850-145959 GCA_001563735.1 Leucoagaricus sp. SymC.cos | reverse complement strand
CTTTACCTTAGTGAGACGTCTCTCATGCCTTCACTGATTGACTTACTGTCAGAAGAAGAACCCCTGTATTACGGAACTACCCACAAGTTAACCTCACGCGTAATGTTCTCGGCAAGACGTTACTCTCTCCCATGAGTAGAAATTCTTATTCCTGCCTCATGACTCGTAGTAGGCCAAAACAATGGTTGCTCCTGTTTCGGATCCAAACCGGATGAGTGTCAAGGCAATATCAGGCATATCGACTTGTGAGGGTACAGAGAAGGTGGAGAGCATCTCCCTTCAGTCCCTTCGGAATAGGACTTGTGTAGTCAGCTTCTCTTTGGGAAAACGTAAGTATCGTTCACGACGAAGAACTGCTGACCCATAGAGATAGGCACTCATTGCCCTCTGGGAATGAGGTCCTGCCGACAAGCACCCATAACAGCATAGGTAATAAGCCATAATATTGAGTCTTTCACATGCAGAGCACATCCACATTGCTGGTATCTCTTCAGCTATCACAACCACTCAAAAAGCATTATAAATGTTTGAGGCATATTTTTGCAAATTTTACTTCCAAGAAAATCTAGAAAATACATTTTCCAATATTTCTTAGAAAATAATTTCTTTACTTTTGTTATTTTTGAGTTTATAATAAATTTTGAGTGTGTTTGTTATACAAATCATGCTTAAGGGCATCTAAGGTCAATGAACCTGAACTGTGTCTACCTTACTACTTATGACAATTCCACCCAACATAGTTGAGGCATATACTATACCTATTATTGCTGGTGTGGCTATATCTGTCAATACTCAACATTGAATCAGTTATGAATATACAGTGCTTTCTTATACTTAGTCATCTCATGGACAGAACAGCTACTCATCATGTTTACATACCTCTACTGTTGCATAACACAATGATCCTATTTGTTATTTGATTATATCCCACAACCAGTTCAAGTTTATATCAAGTTAAACCTTATTCTCTGGGCTTTCTAACTTCTACTCTTTATTAGATAATAGCATAGGTGGTGGATTTATAGGAGAATCTTACTCAATCAGTATCCATACTAGAAGTGGCATGACTCTTAGCAGAATGAAGACAGTTTGCTGATATATCAGGGCTGTCAAAAACTCTGGCCTGATTTTCTATCTCAAAGTTAAGGAAGAAAATGAGAGACAAGCCACTGGCTAATGCAATTACTACTGCATTAACTACAAATGCTAGTAGAAGAGTGTATGAGATTGTTGATGAAGTTAGTGAGGATGGAGAATGCCTACTCTATCAATGCCCTTAGGCTTTCTTTACTAGTACTAGAGGAGATATATTCTCAATCTGACTCTACAAACCCAACAACATCACTTTTGACAACCTCACCATTCATCCCTTCTTTCCCACACACCACCATCATCACTTGTGGTCTTGGTCGTGTTTGTAGTCGCTATGTCTGACAATGCACAGTATATACGCAATCTGAAGAATCGTCCTTGGGATGAGGACGTCGAGTTTGAGTCAGAGGCTGAGATGTCAAGCCCGACTCCGTCGCAGGGGGGTGACGCTGAGATGGCGGGCCCCTCTACTCCTCGTGCATTGGTCCTCCCAGCTGGGCCACCTGATCCCGTTATGCCTGTCCCTCATAAGGGCAAAGGCAAGAAGAAGCGTAGCTCGGTTGTTGCTGAGCTCACGCCCCCTCCCGCCCGCCTGGTGCCTTCTGCGTCACGCCCGTCTACTCCTGCTCCCCCAGTCTCTCCTTCCCCAGCTACTGGTGGCCTTTCTCCAGGGGCGAGTACCTTTGCTCCTCGTGTCCATCCTCTCTCTGCTGCCTCTTGGCTCTCTGCTGCCCCGTCCTCTGCATTAGTGGATAGGGTCACCTCCCTCAACGACTCGCTTGCAGCCTTGGCTGGTAAGCCCTGGTCTGATCCGCGGGACCTCATGCGCTTTGTGCGTGCCCTGTCTGTTACGGCCGGGCACATATTTGCTGCTCAAGGGCATGTTTTGCCCTTTGACGACTCTCCTACCACGCCCACCTTGGCTTCGGCCCTGCGTGACATGCTTCCCCATGACGCCCCGCAGCGTCCTCCTCTGATCCATGGAACGGCTGACTCAGCTGCTCCTTCTTCCTCTGTTCCAGCACGTGGTCCTCTTTCTGAGGCCACTGCCCATCCCCTCCCAGCTACCAAGCCTGCTCCCCCTCCCCGGCCCGCTTGGTCTGCCAAGCGCCCCCCTCCCCCCTCCAGTGTTAAGTGTAGTTATGCTGACACTGTTCACGATGTGACGTCTTTGGTCAATTTGGCCAAGACGGTCCCTGACCTTCCCTCTGATCGCATCATTGCGATGCATCAGGCTTCTGTTCCACTTGCTGCTCCTAAGCGGAAGATTAAGTTGACCGTTCCTGGTCCCTCCCGGTGGCAGGTCCTTGTTAAGATTGACCCCCTCCCATCTTCGTCTCAGTTCCCTGCTCTTGTGGGGGCTGTGAATCGCTCTCTCGGTAAGAGCGACCTTCAGGTCAACTCCTGCCACTTTGCTTATGGGGGGATATCCCTCCTCACCTCTCGCATCGCCTCCCAGGCTGAGATTGACCTGGTGAGTTCTTCTGTCCAGCGCCTCCTCTCCCTCGCTGAGGGCAGAGTTGAGGCTTCCCTTCCTAGGTCCCAGTCTTATCTTAAGATCGTGGACGTTCCTTTCTTCAAGGCAGATGGTGACCAGATTACCTCTGCTGACGTCAGGGCAGTCATGGGGAAGTCCCACCTGGCCCCCTCCTTCACCCTTGCGAACAGCCCTCGGGTCATGCACAACTCACGCCATGCCGACACCGCCACTGTGTGGTTCGACGTTTTAGACTCGCAGTCGGGCGCTACTGCTAAGCGCCTGATCAATACTTCATTCCAATTCGGCCCCTCCTCGTGCTTCATCTGGGCAGCCCGCTCCCATTCCGGCGTCCCCTTGTGTCAGCGTTGCTGGCGCTGGGGACACTCCACTCGTGCTTGTCGTTCTCAGGCCCCCCGATGCCCCCGATGTGCCGGTCCTCATACTGAGGCCGGTCATCGTCAACACGCGTCCTGCTGCAGGGGTAACCCCTCAGCGAAGCCACCCCAGGACCCGACCCCCGAGGGAGCTCCATGCCCTCATGCCGCCTGCTGTGTGAACTGTAAAGGGGATCACAGTGCCAGCAACCGACGATGCCCCTTCTGGCATCACCGCTTTGACCAGGCATGGCTGGCTGAAAAGTCGGCTCTGTCTAGTCTTCGCGAGGGATTCCAGGAAATTTCTCAGAAGACAGTGCAGGAGGAGCGCAAGGGTAGGCACGCGCTCAACCGTAGGTGCTGAAACCGAAATATCGACAAGGCCGTGATCCGAATATAGTAGGTAGCGTGCATTTGTGGGACGCTGATCATGATGGACTCTTATGTAGTTTGGACCTGTTATGCATTTGAGTAGTCGTTTTTGGTTTTACACTTGTAACAGTATCCCAGGCTACTAACCTGGGCGTGGACTGCTATCGCGCACCGCATAATAAATTTTTGAGTTTAAAAAAAAAAAAAAAAGACAACCTCACCATTGCTAAGATCAAGTCCTTCTGGAAGGATGGTTGCCCAAATAATACAGATTCAGATCATTAAACTATCTTCATCAATGACTATTTATTTTTATCACTGTTTCTGAGCTCATAAGTTGTTGCTTCTTCAGAGCCTACATTTGCTGACACTCATATACCTAGTCATGAAGATGAATGTTTCAGTAGAAAGGTCCTTGCTCAGGCTGACATCTTTATACTAGACATTAGCAGATCAATATATAGGAAATCATGTCCTCTATAGGATTGAGATAGCATAGGTTTTTATCAGACTTGCTAGGTGATAAGCTAACTTGTGTTTCCAGAAAACTCCTCTATTTGCTAAAAGCTCCACTTCAGCTGCTCTATCTCTTCCTCAGTCTGCATTGGATCTCTCTTCAGCAACACCAACACAGGGACCCATTTTAACTCACATCTTTTGTCTTTGACATGTTGGATACTATCTGCTTACTTGCATCACAGACTCCAGCTTAGAAAGTTATTGAGCTTTCCTTAGACAATGAAGAGCTAATTTCAAGAGCTGGTAATATTAGAGAAAACAGGCCAGAAGACCCAAACCTACATCCATATATGTAACAGGCCTAGGATCTCAGTGTATATCTATCAATCTTAATTTCATCTTGGTTTCTCATTTTCTTAGACTGACAGCAATACCTCTTTATAGTCAGGCTATGAATATCCTCTTCTCAGTCTCCTTCTACTTGAACATCTTCTAGAGCTATTTTCAATATATAAAACTACACTTGGCAGAAGCCAGTTGAACTTGTAGCCAAATAATGTATTTTAGTTCTTTTACCCAAAAACCTCTTTAAACAAACTGATTATAACTATAATAATATGATTGTCAAGGCTCCATTGATGGAAGCTGCCTGTCAGACATTGTTTGACCTGGTAGTTTGCCTCACATCACCAGTATATGAGGATAGAATCTGGTTATTTAGTGTCAGTACATTATCTGAGCTTTTTTTAAACAAAGAAAATTGAACAATTTATAATGCAATGTGTAATAGTAGTGCATAACACCTGATACTCCCACAAAACAGGGCTAATTATCCTGTGATATAATGCTCACATCACAGACTAACTAGCCCCATTTTACAACTTTTGCATATAAGAGCATTAAAGAGCTATATAAATATGAAGTTCTTAAGCTGAAATATGTGAGCAACATTCCAAATGACTCCCATACCCATGCCTGACTCAACAAGGCCATCACATCAACATGCTGAAGCACTTTCCCACCCCTCCTGCCCCTCCCATCTCTTTTATACATACTATTAGATATATTTATATACTTATGACATACTTTTGTATATTATTAGTAATGAATCAGAAATGAGAAAGGAAAATATGTCCCAAAGAGCTATCCAACACATGATTCTAATCTGGAAATATGTGTTATCAGGTGTTAAGTTCTGGATAGGATATAGAGAGATTAGGCACAAAAGAGTTGGAAATAGTCAATGCAGAGGCAGAGGCAGAGACAGAATCATGAGATTGGAGAGGTCAGAAGGAGTTGGGAATAGACCTTGGCTTCAGCTTATATACTGTGCTGTTCTACTGCTAATAGTCCAATTTAGAAATATAGACAAGAAGAAACTTAGAGAAAATTGAGAGAACAGATAGTTTAAAGTTAGAATAATCAAGAACATCAAACTAAGTTAATTATCAGACTGGAGAATACATGGCCATAATCTGCTACTTATATACCTATGAAAAATATCAGAAAGTGATAAACAAGAAAGTAAAATAAACAGAAAAAACTACATGATGCAACAGGCATGTGATAGAGACAACAGAGAGATAATGAAGTTATATGACATAGAATAAAATGCAAGCATATAGAGAGAAATGGACAGTGACATATGAAATAAGAATAAAATCATAAAAGGCAGGTGTAGTATAAAAGGAAATATAAAGGTGAAGTGAAAACTATTGATACTAAGTGGAAACATATAAAAAGAAATAATAACTAATAATTGACAGAAGTAAAAAGTAAGCAGAATTGAAAGGGATATAATTGGGAATATGCAGGGATATTCAGAAACAAATAATATACAAAGAAATGGTAAGGTAATAAACAGTAGGAATAGAAACAGATTAATATGGAAATAGTTGGTAATAGTTGGGGTTTATCCAGAAAGTACAAGTTATAACATCAGGGTCTTGAGCTTAATTTTCATATGCTCTCCTCATTACTTCAGACAACAATTCTGACAGCTCCCTGCACTTGGTAGACTCAGAAATTCTTAGATGTCTTTTGTACATATATGGCTTTCAAATAGAAAGTCTGCAGTGAGATCTAGCCAATCTAGTTCTTGAAAAGAGAACTATTTCCTTGACTAAGCTAGATAAAAGAGGATGGTTTAGCTACTTCATAGATGACTTATAGAGTGGTATTAGTATGTATATCATTGTGCAAGTATTTATTCAATTGGTTTAGTAGCTCCTGTCTATGAGTTTGGCAGCATATTTGGAAGATCTACAGGAGAATGGAAAAAGACATACTATGGGCATTAACAGCAATCCAGTGATGCAGACATCAGCTTTGAGCAAGGTAAAATAGGATCAATTTGTTCTTTACCATTGTCAAAACTATATGAAAAAGACTACTTAGATAATGGAGATAATCACAGATAGATATAAGCAAAAGGTTGTCAGAAAGCTATATTGTTTATAGCTGAGTAAA
The DNA here is from genome assembly GCA_001563735.1 of Leucoagaricus sp. SymC.cos. Classification (NCBI taxonomy): domain Eukaryota; kingdom Fungi; phylum Basidiomycota; class Agaricomycetes; order Agaricales; family Agaricaceae; genus Leucoagaricus; species Leucoagaricus sp. SymC.cos. The sequence goes on along the minus strand of KQ961981.1, from coordinate 139,713 downwards.
ACAACTCAGCCCATTATATGGCACTTTTACATACTTAGCATATATCTTGGGAAATTCTCCATCTTTCTTTAAGTGGCCTTTGCATTGGAAAGTGCTTATCCATTTCTATGAGTTGGTATAGATAGTAAAGCATGAAAATACACTGAACATGCCAGGTTGCACAATTAATATATAAATTAATCTATCTAGAGTAGGAATAATATCTCTATGAACTTGTTACCTGGACCTTCATAGGTAAGAAACTATAAGAGGACATAGCTTGTAGATAGGCACATTGGTAGTTACAACTGTGGCCATGTCTAGCAACTAGGTATGCTGCCCTCTTTGTTGTCAATCTTTAAAAAATAAAACACTCTGAGATATGTTAGATCAGGTAAATCTCACACATATCCTACATCTAGTAGAGTATCTATATATATAGAGAGCAGTCTGACATTGATCCTGAGTCTACCAAGAACAGGTAGCTATTAAAATTATTATCTGAAGTAATGAAGAGGATATAGGAAAATTGAGCTCAAGACCTTGATAACATATATTTCTAGATTAGGATCATGCATCAGGTGGCTTTTCAGGACATATTTTCCTTTTTCATGCCTGATTCACTACTAATAACATACAAAAATATGTCATAAGTATATAAATACATCTAATAGCATGTATAAGAGAGACAGGAGGGACAGAAGAGACAGAAGATGCTTTGGCATGTTGATATAATAGCCTTGTTGAGATTAGGCATAGAGTCAGAAACCTCTCTTCTCCTGATTGTATCAAGACTGCTACTACTGTGGTGGCTGAGATCTTTTTCTCAGCATGAAACATGCATGCTAAGAAGGTTGTTATCACTGAGCAGTCTAAGTTGTAGTGGGACAATGACTGCTATTATGCTATCACTAGGTACTGGGCATCTAGAGACCCTACTGACTAGAAGTTGTTCTATAAGACAGTGCACCAAGCCAAATAGCAGTTCTTTAATACTTACATTGAAGAGGTTGCTACTGAGAACCATAGGCCATGAAATCTCATGGTCTGGGTTAAGCCCTGCCAGCTCCCACTATGTAAAGCTATTTTATATCAGAAGATGCTCTGCTATGATATGGACACTCTGTAGAGAGTGTTTGATCAGACTTATAATGCTGCTGCTAGGTAGCCTTGTGATATCTTTGTATTGAAGAAGCTAGTTCCATTGCCAGAACAGGACTGGGTTTCCTTTTCTGCTCTGAAAGCAAAGGAGGTGCTTGCTATGTATTCTTCAGTTTCCTCTCCTAGTCTGGACCATATTACATGGGTCCATTTGAAGAAAGTTCTTACAGATGACATTGTTCTTAGAAACTTCCTTGTACTGGCCAACATCTGCCTTTTGGTCAGGTGCTAGCCTTCTCATTTTAAGAAGTCAGTTTCTATAGTGATTTTTAACCTAGTAAACTCTTTTATTTGACACCTAAGTCATTTAGGCTAATTGTTCTGCTTAATATACTTGAAAAGTTAGTTGAGAAGATGCTGTCTGTGCATCTTCAATTTGACAGCATCAAATTTGGCATCTTTCATTCCAATCAGCTAGGTGGTATTTGGCAGAGGTTAACTGAGGATGCTAGTTTATTTCTTACTTACTTGGTGAAGGCTGGGTGAGCTAAGAGTCTCAAGATAAGTGTTGTCACTTTTGATATCACTCAGTTCTTCCTGTCTTTGAACTATGAGATGTTTATGGCCATCTTGTTGAGGCAGGGCTTTCCAGTAAATGTATGTCAATTCTTTGCTTCTTATCTGGTCAGACAGAGAATAAAGTATCTTTGAATCTTGTTCTTCTCTGGCTTTTATTCTGTCAATGTGGGTGTGAGACAGGGCTCAGCCCTTTCTCCCATCCCCTCTGCATTGTATCTTGCTCCTGTGATCAAGATTTTTGACTTGCAGATATCTCATCCTGAGTGCAACATCCTCTCTTATGTTAATTATAGTATCCTCATCACCCAGGCTAAGGACTTGGCTGACAACATTGTGTACTTGCATGGGGCATACAGATTTATGTTTGAGTTGTTTGTAGTATTTGGACTTATACTTCAACACAATAAGTCTGAGCTCTTCTATTTTTCATGTCAAAAGGGGGATGATAACCCTCTTATTAACCTGGAGTATGCCCCATATACTGGTAACACTTCTCTCTACTCCAAGATCTTTTAGAGGTATTTGGATTTTTATTTTGACCAGCAGCTCAATTTCTATGAGCATGTTTGGTATTATTCTACTAAGGCTATCTCTATGGTTTATGCTATGGAGATGCTTGGGAACTCACTTAGAGGTCTTTCTTATAAGCAAAAGAAACTTCTTTACAGGTTGTGTATGATCTCTATTGCCATATACAGCTTTTATCTTTAGTGTCATAGGCTTCATTCTTATAAAGCCTATCTCATCTCTTGTAATAAGATACAGCAGCAGGCTGCTATCTAGATCACAGATGCTTTTCACACCTCCCCTTCTGGTAGAGTTAAGGTATTGGCAGACTTTATCTCTATTTATTTACATCTTAAGAAGTTGAGAGCCTGGACAGCATACCAAGTGCTCACTCTTTCTTCTATGCTTGACATATCTAAGACATCAGTGACTGATCTTTTTTTTAAAAAAAAAAAATTCAAAAATTTAAATAGCAGTACTCAATCACAGTCTGTTCCTAACTAAGTACATGACATACTAACTAGGAAAAAGAAAAAAAAAAGTCAAATATCAAAAGAATACAAGTAGCTAATGATAGGTATATATACTAGATGTACTTCTCTTCTAAACATTAGCCATATCTGCAGAAAATCTAGACACTTCTAGAGTATGCATGAATAAACCAGTCAGCATTAAAATAATGACATCAGAACTTGCATTTGCAGTCATTAGCCATATGTTTACCACAGCAGTTGATATATATAGAAGAATGAGGACAGAGAGCACCTACTTTAGTTAGAGGAATGGGGAGAGTGGCTTTGAGGTTGCTCTTGCAGCAGCCAGAATATTCATGATAGTGTGCTTCAGAGTGAGGTTTAGAGCACCAAGGGCATTTGATCACCCATGCCTTATAAGTGTTGGTTAGATGTCCCCAATATCAACAATATTAGTATTGAGAAATACTGGGACAAGTTTTTACAAGCTGAATGAGATAGTGGGCATTATTGATAACAATACATTAGTTCCTGAGCTTCTTAACAGAAGTGCCAGATTGAGAATTCCAAACATCAAACTATATAGTAGTAGTGTTTGAGTGTTGCAAATTATATATAATGTGTAGTTTGGCTGTGAGATTGATAGAAAGCCCACTGTTAGCAAGCAATGACATAGTAATGTTGAACATGACAGAGAATGGATCATCAATTATCTTGAGGAAAGATTGAGATTGGAGGAGAGATACTGTGACTGTGACTTTGGTACCAGTAGAAATGAAGTCAGAAATGATTTTGAGGTTGTCTCCAGAAGAAACATTGTTGGTAGAGAGCAAGAGTCCACCATAAGCCATGTGAGCAGTAAGAATCCTAAAAAAGGACTTCTTGTATTTGAGATTGTCATTTGATTGAGAAATAATTTTAAATAAGTTAATATCTTCAGAATTAGAGAAAGAGACAAGAATTTGTCAGTGGGAGAGGCTAGCAGTAGTAGAAGATGGCTTGCACTTGTTAGCTGTAGGCACATTTTGAGTGACATAATACATAGTGGCAATGTGATCAGTAGAGAGAGCAGGAAAGGCCTTAGCTAGCTTAACTAAGCTAATATTATCTTTGATGGAAGAAAGAGCCCAGACTATAGGTCTAGGATTAGGCCTAGATTTAGCAACATCAGCAAATGAAGCACAAGGCTTATCAGCTGCTAGTACAGTCACCTTGGGCTTAGGATTGACTAGCTTAGAAGGAGCTGGCTGAGGGATTTTAGATACAGGAGGCATGGAGACATTCTGAGGCATAGGAGGAGGGGATGTAGTAGAAGTGCTAGGAATGTGAACAATTGCATGTTGAAGAATATCAGCAGCAGACATTTCACCAGTGCTGTCAATAATGAGTTTGGTGTTAAGAAAGACTTGAGGAGAGAAAGGAAGGCTGTCAATCAGTAAGGTGACCAATCTAGCAAATTATTGGGCATATGAGATCTCATAAGAGCTATTTTCAAAAGTAGTAAAACTATCAGGAGTGTCCTTTATATAGAAAATATTCTAGACTTTAATAAGGGTATAAAGAAGGTTGTTGACTCTATTATGATCCAGTTTGAAGACCAACATCTTGTTCTTGTATTCAGAGGAACAGCCAGTAATAGATAGTACTGAAAACTAATTGGATGATGGAGTAAAATGGGTAGGAATATTCTTATAAATATCAAACCTTTTAAAGATAGAACTGTCCTTTGGATCAACCAAAGAAGCAGTTGAAGGAGCAGGGGGTAGAACAAAAGATCCCAGTCTATCAGAAATAATAGGTTTTGGAGGAGATGTTGCCTTCCTCTTTTTCTATTTCTTATTAGTTGGCATTTTTATAACAGCTAATTCAACTTGAGTATTATAAGCCTCAGCATCAAAGCTTTCATTATCAGTAGTTATAGCAGAGTCCTCAATATGAGCACCCAAAGCAGCAAATAGTGACATATTATATATGATATAGACTAAACTCTCACAACTAAAGATTTTTTAAAAGAGAAGGTAGTAGTAAGAGTCTAAGAAGAGATATCTGGTACTGATCCTCATTAGTACTACTTTACCAGACTAGGCTGCTCAGTTGAGAAGGTCTAGTCTGCTATTATAGATATGTTATCATATCTTAACTTACTTATTATCTTAGAATTCTTTGAGGTAGATACTTTAGAGGCTTATTTAGAGTAGCATCTTATAGACCAGTTTGTGGACTACATACAGTTTGTTAAGTTTGATTCTAAGAAAAATAACATTAATATGCTTTATTTATTAAATACAAAGCTCGATAAAGCTATTACACTTGATAACTGCATTGTTGTAGCTGCTGATATATTGATAGGCTATAATAGAGCTTTTCAGACTATTTTAGTGACTTGGGTTTAGTCTGGTAGAGTGCTGGTTAGGTAATCTCACTAGACTACTAGCAGAGTTACTGCTCTAGATGCAGAACTTTATGCTATTTGAATAGACATCTTTGCTATATATGTGCAGGAGTATACTCATTATGTTGTTTTGTTCACTAATCATCCAGCTTTGGCTTGGCAGATAGTAGATCCTTCTGTCAGCAGTAGACAGGCCCAAACCTTACTTGTTTTCCATTATCTTGCAGGATGGCTTAAGAGAGAGATCTCTTACATCTTTATATTTGTATAGATTTATTCTTCTTTGAAGTAGCTGTTACATTATACAGTCTATTGCTATGTTGTAGACCTATATGCTCAGGAGTGTGTAGAGGTTAGGCCTTTTATAACTCTTAATTATCTTTGTATAACCAAGGCACAGACCTGTCATAACAAGTAGACTAGACAGTTCACTTTTACAAGCTCCTCTGAAAGAGCTTTCTTGCACCTCACTGATCTGGAGAGCAAATGCATAATATCTACATATCTTTCTAGATATATGTAGCTTAAATATTTACATAATTCTCTATTTTGCTCTAGGGTATACAAAGCAGTTCTCAATCATGCACCTATTGAGCAGTTTAGATACCAGTTTAAGCTGTCTACTGATCACTCTTGCCTTTACAGATTCGCATGCTTGCAAACTCATAAGTATATCTTGACCAAGTATACTAACTTTGGTGATCTCTGGCACTTTCTAAAGTATTGGAAGGAGCTGGTTGATTTCTACAAAGAAAACTCTAGGGCATTCTCCTTTGCACACCTTTCTAAAGGATAACAACAGTGTATGATGCGGGTCACCTAGACACTATTACTTTTGTGCAAACAAAATATAAATTTCCATTTTAATCCAATCTCTTATTTCTCTATAGAAATGACTCCTTTCTATGATCTGAACTGATTGTAAAGACAACTTTTTTTTTCAACCAAAATTGAAGGAGTTATCTCATCAAATCTCATGGCAATTGGTACTGTGATATCATACCTTCTATATTAAGATAGTATTTCCAAAAGTGGTATATTACTAATTATCTAATCTAATCTAATACATTTGCAACTACATCAGAAATACGATGATGTGATTTATACCTTCTTGAACTGAATGCCCGAACATGAAGTTGAGCTTCCTGAGCATCAAGGCCACTATAATAAGCATCTACCCAACAAAACATCTGATTTTGCCATTTTCGGATGAAGGTGACACTGACAGAGGCCAATGCATCAGGCATGTTCTCCTTCAACATTGTGAATATATAATCACAATGTTCTCGGAGATACCGTTTAATACAGACCCAGAAATACTCAATAGTATTGAGTTCACAGTGGAATTTTGGAAGCACAAGACAAATGTGACCAGCTACCTCAATGACTTCCTGTACCAAGGATTTCTGTGCTTTGAAATCGGGCTGAGATACCATGAGTTGCTGTGCACAGCACTCAGTTGCTTCCTTGGCACATTTTGTGGCACACTCAAACCTGAGGGTGTTCTTTCACAGGCCATGCTCTACAAGGACTTGCTTAACACCTTTTTGCTAATCCAGAAATGTTGGATGATCAGATGGGAATACCATTGGCTGATCAATTTTCTCACCCTGGGCATTAAGGTACCACCTATTTCATATGAATGCCTGCTTGCCACCTGGCTGTAAATTCATTTGGGATGCAACTAAGATATCTTCAGCATAAGTACAGTACCCTTGGGAGTTGTCCACTATAATTAGAGCCTGATATCCAGGACCATGAATCTGCTCAAAGGTTGGGATTATCTTTTCATGGAGCTGAATATAATAAATAAATTAGTTGTTATGCATAATAAATAAAATAATGACTCACCTGTTTCATAAAGAGCTTACCATTCCAATATCCTTCATGAGCTTTTCCATACTCGAGAGTTTCACTTACATCCTTCATCCACCCCACAGTGGCACAGATTACATCTGATTGATGAATTCCACACCCCACATCTTTTTTCTTCAGCGATTGCTTCCCATTCTCATACTAACCATACTTCATTCCATCATTGGCTTGAGCTGTCATTTCATCCTATGCCATAAGAACCAATCAATGCTCCACAAAATTTCCAATTGACACATCCTTATTAATCTCCTTTATCAGATCAGCAGGATCAAACTCCATTAATCGATGTTGAAGTTCATTGATTGCTGAAATGAACTCTTTTTGACATTTCTCCATAACATCGGGTCACTCGTGACCATTATAATATAAAGCCTTCTTATATTCAGTATAATGGAAGCCTTCTTTATGGAGAAAACAGTGGGCAGTGTGAAGGCTAATTTTTCCAACAACCTTCTGTTGAGTCCAAGAAATAACTTCTGACTCAAAGTAATCAATGAGCCCTTTTGGAATTTCATAGTTGAGAATGTTATCAAGATATTTTTTGGCTGCTGTTGGTATTATATTCTCCTGTGAGAAATTGGCGAGTTTTTCAGGATTAATGGCCCATTTATTTGATTGGATATATGATCAAAGTTTCACTCAGACAACAGGATCTTCAAGTAATGAGAATGATTTAATATGACGATCATATTGAGATTCTGGAAGAGAGCACTCTTTAAGCCAGTGATGCACCCACTGCCTAATAAGGCAAGAACCCCATTTGGCTAAGAAGCATTGTGCTTCTACAGCCCTTGCTGAAGCATCCATTCCTGACTGGCTATTATTCACCACCATATAGAGGTATGCATAGATTACACATGCACAATGAGCTTGTAAACCTTCTCTCCCAGCATGAAACTCTGTCCATTTAGATCCAATCAACTTCTCCACATCAAAAAGAGCTTGCTGAAGAAGCTTTCAGCATTCCTCTTTCTTTTTCTGGCAGGCCTCATGATATAGAACTTCAAGTTGTCATCATTTGAGAGGAGGTAGTGGTTCAGGAGATCAGAAGTAAGAAGTGGTTGTGCTCTCATTATCTGAGTCACTCTGGATATCTTCAGGCTGGGATTCAGCTTTAAAGATGTCAGAGATATATCCTGTAAAAATATTGTTAGAATTATTGTCTTTTAATTTGTTGCCAGCTTTAGATGTCCTTGATGACCATGGCACCAAAAACTCTCACATAACTTTTGCAGCTCTGCTAAAGCTTTTTATTAATATTTGATCATTAAAGAAGCTGGAGTCACACCTTTTCCTTGTCTTCACATTAATTTCGGCCTTCTCCTGTGCTTCCTTTGCCTTCCTGAACTGAGTCCTTCTTGATTTGCCTATATAACTGCTCCAAATATGGCTCTCAGCTTTAGTCCACTCATTTTGGGCCCACAGTTTTATTATCTTGTTGAAAATTATAGGTTTCCTGGCCTTTGCCTCGAATTCTGAGGGCTCCTCAGGGAATTCTTGCATACTATCCATCCAATATTCGAGAATTTCAACTTCATGTTCCATGCTCCTCTGCAACCTGTCCACCATCTCTGTATCCTCCTCCTCTTTATTTGAATTTGCTTTGTTATCCAGCTCAGAAGCAAAAATATCAGAGCTAACGTCATCATCATCCAATGATATCATCTCCTCTGGCCAATCACTGCTCTTGGCATAATGAGAAACACTATGTTTGGGTGTCCACAAGGTTTCTTCATAGGCTGGTATGGGTTGAATTGGATTGTCGTTGCTGAGAATTTCAACTTCAGAGTCAGAATCAGATGTTACAGTCACAGCAGCAAGTTTTTGGACATGACAGAATTTTTGAGCATTAGCAGCATTGCTCTTGCGAAAGTTCTTTTGTCAGCCCATTATAAGAGGATACAAATAGTCAGACAGCAAAGCTTAAGAGAACATAGCTATGTGGTACCAAAACATGTATTATAGTGGTCTGTAATGGCCAGTGCTGATGAACATGAATGCTCAATTCCTGTCTTGATACTGAAGCGCCAATGATGAATTTTTATTTTTATTTTATTTTATTTTATTTATTTATGGTCCAGGTTGCAGTCCAATTGGCACTTGCACAAAACTAGCGGTGTCTAGGTGACCTGCACCATAGTCACTTTTTAGTAGTCACTGAGTTTCTTGGAGGTCTTTGGGCTTCTGAGAAGTCTAGCATTAGCCACTGATGGGAACTGTGCTAGCTTCACTTTAGCACTTATTATTTATCTATAGTAATATTAGAGACAAGAGCCTCTATCTGCTCTTCATCTGCCACTCAGCATAAAGAGAGCTTATTGTGCAGTGAAGGCTGCTATATCTAGCTAAGCTATAGGAGACTTGGGTTTCTCATAGAGTAACTGTAGATATATTTTTGTATTTGTGACCAGACTACTACTATGCACTAGTATACAAATTTATAATTATAAAAAAAAAAAAAAAAAAAAGAGGTCAGGCATAGGCATAGAAGTTATTCAGGATGTTGCTCACACATTTCAGCCTGAGAACTTCATATTTTATTTACTAAGACCAGAAGTTAATGGCTATTTAATGCTCTTGTATGCAAAAGTTGTAAAATAGAGCTAATTAGTCTATAATGTGAGCATTACATAACAGACTAATTAGCCCAGTTTTATAGCAGTATCAGATAATAAGTGAGCAACACCATTAAGAGAAACTCCATCATTTCTACTTGGTTAGATAGAGGCTTAAGTATAGAGCCTTCTTCTAAATATTGTGAAACCTTAGACTATCCAAAGACACCTTATTACTACTTCATCTATACAATCACTCTTAGTGATTCTGACCCTTCATGGAATCACTACTTATATGCACTAAGATACTCAAGAAGGGGAAATCCTTGACTTTTTGACTTGTAACTAAGTAACCTCTTGGACATAATTTGATATATCACAATTGATCACATAATGCAATTACAACTAAGTTATTCTGTTAAGAGATCAAGAACAAAGAGCCTCTTAAAGTCAAGCTTCACCTATAGAGGAGGAGTCTTGGTACCTCTGCCAAGAAACAAAAACCAGGGGTCATCATAACACTTCTATTAATTCAATGTACAATGAAGTCATACTGAAGTGACTCAGGAGGAGAATGTGGAAACAAGTTATATCAAATACTGCAGAAAACAGATAAATGTCATTAGTGATGAATGAAGGTAGACCATTTGGCATTAAGATAAGCCTCAGGAGGAATAAACTGAAGGTTCCAAAAAGTCAGAATGAGGAGAGCCAACCGACACAATACATAGAGTACAAGTCCACAACGGACAATTTTCCTCACAATTGGTTTCTTCAGCCTTTGCTGCCAAAAAAGTCGCTCCGACATTGCAGACATCACCGGTGTGACAATTAGACAAATTGTACAAGCCAGCCACAGGTATTTTGTCCAGTTGGGTTGAAACTGAGAGTTGGAATACCAAAGAGGTAGGAGATGTAGTCCCCCGAACAATATGGCGACGCTGCAAGTAACCAGCAACATCCAGTTGTCTACTGTCCCATCTTGATCGGATGACCAAAATCTGACCTCAACTTCAGGAAAATCTCCCCATTTGGCATTCCCCAACATCACCTCAAAAGGTAATATGCAGTTCCGCAATCCATCGTAGACATCCTTGATGAGGCTCCTTTTGTCGTAGTCTGGGTCAACGGAAGGGGAATCACCCGGAACAGGAATGGCCACTCCCATATTTTGAGGCTTGTGTCTCCAGAACCAATAGGTGATGAAGTTCATAACAACAAATGCGAAGGTGACGAACTCGAGCTCCGTTACGGAATGACGGCATTTGATGAACCGAAAAATGCATTGAATGGCAAACCAGATCGTTTGGATAAGAGCGAAGGCCTTGGTAAAAGCGTCGCCTTTGCTCTTGTCCTTAATTCGTTCTTCGGTTATGTCAAAATCATTGGGAAGCTGACAGGGATCGTTGATGACCTCCGTTCGGCCTACACATGGGAACATTGTACTCTGCTCGGCAGCTTCTGCCGTAATCAAACGATGTCCCCGGCTGTAAGTTTCAAACCCCTGCATTTCGAATAGGAATCCATGAGCAAGGGTCCAGCGCTTGCGGCGTCTTCCATCAGTGCTCTCAAAATGGGTCGCTAAAACGGTGTTGAAACTTGAGGAGGAACAGTTGTCACCGGGAACTCAACGGCTTACTCGTGTTGTTTCCAGGGTTTGCTGAACTTGAAGCAGAGCTCAGAGATGTACCTGGCGGGATGCTGAGGACGTCACTGAAACAGTCAATCGCGCATACACTCACTCGAATTCTCCTTGCCAATACCGGTGTTCTTGCATGTCTTAAGAAAATCTTTGGCTCGCTTGCGCTGCCTGTATGCCCAGATGACGACAAATTCGGGTCCAATGATGGCGTAGAACATGAGAATACACCGTTCTTTGAACCTCCGAATTTTTCCAAAGCGAAAGTTGGGCACATTAGGGTGCATTGAGGTCCAGGTACAAGCAATGACTGTGGCGATGCAGCTCCAAATGATGCTCTGAAAAGAACGACAGCGACCAGGTCTAACACACTCTGGAAGCTCTGGGTTGATGTCGCGACTGAAGACGCCAAAAGCATCACGAATAAACGAGAAGATTGCGAGATCAGGAGAATCAGCCGCTGTGGACTGAGCGGGTATGCTGAGCATAATCATACTACAGAGGGTGGCGAAGAGAGCTAAGGCAAGTATGGGAATGGGAGAGGGCAAGTCCACAATGATGAAGCAGAGGATAAAAACATCGTGACAAGCGCCTGTAGCAGACGGGTGTGAAAGCCAAAAATTAAATCACTAGTTTACAGTTCTAACGAATTATAACTAATTTTCGGAGTTCGAACGCGTTGTAACGCCCGGGTTTCAACCTGATTAGTCATTAGAAATAACATCTTTCAAATATCTTTTTTGGGGGCCCCTGGGCGTCATAATGCTGTCACTAACGTATTTTAGTGCCCTAAGGTAACTCAGGGTCGACTGCAGCATTATAATACGTTATAATACATCATTCTGGTTTTTGGCTTTTTCCGACCAATATTTATTTATTATTTCTGAACCTAGCCTTGAGTGAGCCACAAGATCGATTGAACCTTCGAGGCCTTGAGGAATCGGCCGAGCTTCCACCAGGCCGAGCTATTTGGCATGATAGACATGATTCTGATGGAAGGCCCATGGGCATTGTCTTCCTATTTCTGTTGTTTCACAGCTTCACCATGAGCAATGAGGCCATGCAGCAGCTCTTCTCTCATCTCGCTATTCTTGAAGCGTGATGAATCTTGCTGCAATGATGTCATCGCCAAAATCGCTCACAGGCAGTCAACAACACTGTCAAGACAAAGCAGTGTCACCAATTGCAGTTCTTGTTTCGGTACACAGCCAGAATACGTCACCCCCTGTCAATAGGATGGCATGTTACACAAAGTAGGAAGTTGACAGACGGTCTATCATCGCGGTATTTTCGCCCCGAGTTATCGTTCTAACTCGCGATCATCAATTATTACACACCTTTCTCCTGGGTCATTTAGCCAGCAACAGACGCACGCCGTCATGCTCGCAACACATTGCTCGTCACTTTCCCTTTACGATGCGGAATAAATCCAGTTCATAGGCTTGATAGGATAAGATAAGATAAGACCTTCACGCTCCCAAGGTGATCAATGAATCGATGGTTTCAACATCCCTTAGCTGTGTCGAGTACTCTAGTACTATGAGCCACAAGCGGACCTCAATATATCCACTACCCAAAAATTGCACATCCTCGTTCACCGACAGTAACAAGTTTAGGAACCCAGGTAAATGGAGATGATTGTGAATCAATCCGAGTAGCACACAATCTGAGAACTGAATCAAAGGAATGTTTTGGCATTAGAATGAAATCAGCGTCGACTTTCTAACAAAAGCACCCGGCTAAGAAAAACAACACCAGCCGAGCCGCTTTGCAGTGTATTTTTGTATAAGACCCGAAACCTTATCCTACAGCCTCACTTTAAATCTGATATCAAGAAGCTGGATGCTTGGAGCATTGTCAATCATGATTGTACAGGGGTAATGGAACATGGTAGCCATTCGTGTAATAGAAGCCAGCCCAGTTGCCAAGCAAATCTCCAGCAATTCCTAAAGCTGATAATGATTCCATGAACAAATGGCAGAGCGGTTGAATTATTGGCTCGAGTGACTCTAAGACTGACATCACATAAAATCCTTACTGTCTCTCTCTGTAATGGAACACAGTAGCCTGACATCCATGTGATAGAAGCCAGCCCAGTTGCCAAGAAAATCTCCAGTGATTCCTAAAGCTGATAATAACAAATGGCAGAGTGTTGAGTGATTGGCTTGAGTGACTCTGACACTGACATCACTTAAAAACCTTCCTGTCTCTCTTGGCTGCCTTGGTCTCCTTGAGTTATCTGATTGATTTTATGTCACAATAAAACCTTTGCCTAAGGACACAGACAAAAATGTCTTTGGGAGTTTTGTATTCATATACTATCATTGATCAATGTACAATAATTGATATTTACTCGAACTTGAAATCTCATGCTGGAGCTCAAAACGTGGCAGCCACTCGAGAGAAAGATTTTTTTTTCAGTTCAAATCATCTTTTTTTTTAAAAAAAAAAAAATCAACAATTTATTACGCGGTATTTCAAATCATCTAGATAGCGAACTATCTTCAAATTGTTAGTGGCTTATTGCCTATTTCCTATTGGCCAATGTTCATGAATTTCGGCCATCGCGGCGCAAAAATAGAAGCGCGATGCGTGACGCGAATCGCGGGATCGCGTGTGACCCGCGATTATTTTTGTACAGAATTCACGTCCTACTGGTGGTCTGGAGCGCTTGGCCTGCGCACCTCTCTCCACGCAGCACCGCCATGTCTGACATGCTGCTGTAGTCAGACCTTGCTTTCCATCCTCGACGATTCTTGCCACTGCGAGATTTATATTTTGCGCTTACCCTCCCTCCCTCATAATTAATGGTAGCCAGTACACAGTTGCAGTGAATTAGTTCCCAGCGCGTATTCCATCTATGATCGGGAAAGGGCAACAGCCATTCCTCCCTGCTATTAATCTCTCTCCACGCGACCTGAACCATTAGTTACTTGATACAGAGCACTGTAGATATGTTTATCCTATCACCAGTAAAAGGACGACTCCTAAAAGGACTCGTCATAATCCCTTCTTCCGGATTTGCAGTTCGTAAGGCTTCAGCAATTCATTGATCTCCCGCCATAGACGGCGAGATACATTAGTTCAATCATTCTCATCAGGAAATCCTTTCGACACAGAATGTAATGAATATGTGTATGAACTTTGCTACTCAATTAGATGGGCATTTTATTTTTACTGTGGCGCATATCACTAATACCAGAAGCAGTAGCCAATAGAGAATAGGGGGATGCAGAACGTTATTAGTTGACATCAGCTTCTCTGGCCTGCTTTATTCTTGTTCACCAATGGTGGTTTGGTTCAAAATTCAATGCCATCCGTCTGTCCATCTGTCATATCAGCGCCCCAAAGCCAGTCTCTCACGGAAATCACAATGCCATCAAGACAAGATGTGGCACCGATGAGTGCATGAGCTTTGGCTCCCTGATTAGCAATTATGATTAGTCTGCGTCATATTCATGGGGCCACAACAATCGGACAAGCAGAGAGGAAACGCGCACGCCGTGTATATAGGTTGCCATTTGCAAGGCCAAACATGTCCAAACACCAGCGCTTGACAGGTTAGCTGACACCAGTATTGAGACTCTGGGAGGCTGCAAGGCGATAGACACCTGTTACCTGATGTGATGTGGGCCTAGCCCCTAATCGAAAGAGGCGATTACAATTTGTACCTTACACTGCAAAATATTATATTGAATGCGGCAAATGGTCCTCGATCACAATTATTCACAAAGGAATCCATATTGTAGTCGGGAAAAAGTGTTTCAATGTTATTCCAGGAGGTACGTCTTTAAATAACAATTGTGATTGGAGGCTACAAGAAGAAAAGGCATTCCAATCATACTTTGGGTGTTTTCACAACTCAAAACAAAGAAAAAACACGGGAAACTGCTTAACTGTCGAATGCAGGGGTTGTTTCTAAAAATAGAGGTAAGAAGTAAACCAAGTGTAGTTACCGCTCCTGACCTGCTATCGTGGGACAATGGGAGCATAAGGCGCCAGGTAATATACCATTGTGTCCGAATCATACCACATTGCACCTTGTTTGGTGTCCAATCCCAAGATAACGGGGCAGCAATCATTCGGCTTTTTGATGGCACCGAACGGTTTGATCGGAATAGAACGGAACCAATTTGCTACTGTGTGGAAAACCAAATGAGTATATCTCCACAAAATCTGGTCTTCGGGCTGGTAGGCGTGACACCGGGCCGTCAGAAAAGGGATGAAAAAATTGGATCAAGTGTAGACGTACTGCTGTGTAGAGGGTAATTTCGTGACGACTGCTTTCGTGACGACTGCTTTTGTCAACACTGAGTGATTTTTTGCCCTTTGAAGCAGCACGAAGTTCATCCATAGAGAGATTCTGTTGAAATAGTAGCCCAAACTCCTCCAGGATTTGATGAAGCTTAACCGGAAGTTAATGAAAGCCAGGAAGGTCAGCCAGGGCAAGGATGTGAGCGTACTGGGCTGTTTTTATCCCAAACTTCGTTCAAAAAGCAAGCAAGCGAGGCTGAAGTGTGGCGATGCGTGGATTCACCTGGAATATTTCCAAAGTCGATTTCTTTGAAAGCATCGGCAAGCGTAACTTTTTGTTCACGCTCGAGGCTGTCGAGTCTGGGGAAAGCCGCCTTCCAAACCACTGGATTACGCTCAATGGAAAACAAAACATGCCGAGCAGTCTCAACGAAATGGGCCTCAAATTGAGACATGCAATCCTTCACAAACTTCTCAGTCTCAACCTGAAGCTCCTCTTGTTCGTTGCTTTCATCTGTCGGTGGATCTTAGGCGATTTGACTGAGTCACCCCAATTGATGAGAACGATACAGATTGAGACTTACCAGATTTGAAGCTGTTAAATTTCATCAAGCGTTGAACGTGATATGCCCAGAGGTGTAGCTCAACACCACGAGCATCAATCCGAAAGGTTGCCTGGATATTGACGCGACAGAGGTATTCGATAAAGGAGGGGTGGAGGAACCGAAGCGGGCGCATCATTGCTTGCCTCCCGGTAGGAATGTCAAGTAGGTCTCGAAAGGGTCCAAGGTAATGATTGACCATGTCCATGTTCATCTCGAGGATTTCGGCCAAGAAGAACAGAGGGGTTGTGCTACGTGCCCAGCTCCCAAACCCGAATGGTAGGAGATAGAATCCCAAAATGCACTTTGCCTTTTTTCGCTCGTCCGGCAACAGTGACCTGAATTCTGGCTTCACTATATAGTCGTAAAAGCCGTAAATGCGTGCCTCGGGTTCGCCAAGGGCAGAGCTGTTGAAGCGAAGAAGGTATTTACAAACGGTCCGCAACCGCTTATTACGCTTCTTTTGTTCCTCCAGCTCCTTTGTTTATCTCCGCCAGCGCTTCGCTAATCTGTTTTAGCTCCGCCCCCCCCTCCCCCTCCCCCTCCCCCGTCCTTGCTAGCTTGTCCTGCAGTTCTTCCAAGGCCTCTCGCAGCTTCATCGGACATCTCAGATAATAGGAAGGAGTAAGATGGAGTTCACCAAGAAATTTCTCCCCTAATTCCTTACACAACGACAGCTGCTTTAGCTCCAGCACCAACAGTTCTGCATCCATCACCTTCGACTCCTTGTCTATCACTTGTTTCTTTAGTTGATCCTTGAACATCCCCGTCCAGCTTTCCTTTGCTTTTACTAGCCGCATGTCCTGTCTCTTCAGCTTCAGCTGCACACCCTGTAACTTCAACTTCGGCCGCACGTCCTGTAGCCTCAGTCTCCTCTTCGGTAGCTCCACCTGCACTTTTTGTAGCC